>CM053590.1:32164396-32199405 GCA_028646515.1 Pseudochirops corinnae
ATCCCCTTCTTCTACATCAACAGGGGAGTTCATGCCTTCTCAACAATGGGACAGAGTTTGCACCTTCCACACTTAGCACTTAGTACTGTCTATCCACTTAGTACCAAGTGCTAAGTATCCTGCTAAACCAATTACTATTACAGTTATCTCCTCTGATTTCTGTTTCTCTACAATTTGGATAAATTGGTTTCTTTGTTATTTTCTGTGTTTATTCATTGTGAAACTGGTATTTGATGGGACAGGGGTCAAGCCTTGGATATAGAGTTTGGGGTCCTGCTTCCCCCTGATAATAATGATAAAGTGATCAGAAGTTAGGTTGAACCCAATCATAGCCCCTAGACTTAAAATATTTAAAGAAGAAGGCAGAAATTATTCTAGCTTGGTATCCTCTCTTTCTGAGGAAAGCAGAGAGGCATCTGGCCCCAGTTTCTTGTTTCTTCCAGAAGGAATGAAAGATTCCCTTAGATATGGGTTGGAGAAGAAGGCTAAGTTGTCTATTCTGACTCTCTTTGAGCTACACAGAGACAGCACATGGGGCCTCGCCTCATGTGGATCTCTCTTTACATCTGTATCATCTTATTATATCTTCCTAACTCTGTTTGATACATAGGACAGAAGACTTAGGGAGCGAATTGGAACCACCTCAAAGTACTTTGAGGCTGCCATGTGGAATAGGGATTAGATTTGGACCATTTTGGTTCTGGAGGGCAAAACTGAGATCTGCTTCTAAAAGCTACAAAAATACAAAGTTAGGTTTGATGTAAGAACAAATTTCCTCACAATTAGGGCTATCCCAAGGTAGAATAAGAGGCTTAGGGAGGCAGTGGATCTTCCCTCAATAGAGGTCTTGAAGAAAAAGCTGGACCACCACTCATCAGGTAAGTTTATAGGGTTTGAGATTTCAAGCAGGAACATACCTCAGAAGCCCGTCAGCTTGTCCAAACCTCTTATTTTACAGATGAGAGAACAGAGGCCCCAAGGGAGTGAATAATTTGCCCAAAATTATGCTGTAAAGGGGCAGGGTCTAGAGCTAAAGTGGAACTTCTTCTTCAGGTATGGGTTGAACTGGTAGCTGCTGAGATTGGTTCTACCTGGAAGAAAGGGAACCAAGCATTATGTACCTACTTTGTGCCAGGCGCTGCACCAATGGCATCTCACTTGATCCTCACAGCAGCCTTTGTGAGGTAGGTGCTATCATTACCCCCGTTTTATGGATTAGTAGACTGAGGCAGACAGATATTAAATGACTTGCCTAGGATCACATAGCCAGTGTCAGAAGAGGAATTTGAATTAAAGTCTTTCTGACTCCAGGTCCAGCTTTCTATTATACCCTCCCAGCTGCAGTTGTGGGATTCTGCAGAAGACCTGAGAAATGAATGGGTGTAACTGTAGAAAACCATCTCTCCTTTTAATGGTACTCCTAATGTCTGACTACAAGTTTCAATCTCTTCTCTTTCTCAGACTAGTGAAAATCTGGTCATATTTCGTAGATCACCCAATGCATCCCAAATGAATAGTCTACCAATCTGGCTGGCTGGCACTTTGTTGTCATGTTTAATTTGGACACCTGAAGGATAGAGTCAGGAGATTGGAATTCTAGTGTCCACTTTGCTGTTCACTGACTGTGTGACCTAAAAAATGTCCGGGCCTCTTCTCTCAACTATAAAATAAGAAGGTTGTATGAGATGGTCTGTAAGGTGATTTCTAGTTCTAATAATCTCTGATTCTGTAAAGATCTCCATTTAAAACTCTACTTTTTTTTTTGGGCTTTGTTCTCTGGCAAAATATTCACTAAACTTAGCTAGGAATATAACTTTTCCTCTTTGACAATTTTATAGCTTTTCTTTTCCTTTATGTCTGTGCTTATAAAAGGACCCTAATTCATAGTTTGTTATCTATGTTCTCATAAAGACTGTGGTTGGTAGCAGTCTAAAGTTAACTAGGTTAGTGGTTTTAATTACTACAGAGCTGGGGGGGAAATAAATACACTGGTTTGATGGGAAAGCTTTCTCCTCAGGCCTCTGTGTCTATAGGAAACTCTACTAAGGGCAAGAGATGAAAACACACCACCCACTCATTTTAATTTTCTTTTTTCTCCTTTCTCTCAAAATCTGTGGCCTGTACATAATGTTTATATTGCACATAGGCAAATTTCAACTCCTAGCTGGATTCTAGGCCCATCCTGGCTCCTAACTCAATCCCAACTAGATTTTCAACAATGCTCATTCAATAAACATTTGTGAAGTGACTTCTATGGACCAGGAATCGTGCTGATTCTCCCAGGGAAAAACAAAAAGGCACAAAACAAAGTAAGGCTGGGTTGCTGGAATGGAAATAATGTGATATTAATAAGAGCTTATATTTTATAGCAACTGAGATAGCTAGGTGGCTACATGGATAGAGAGGAGGGCCTAGAGTCAGGAAGACTCATTGTCCTGATTTCAAATCTGGTCTCACTTACTAGTGTCTTACTTACAAACTATGAATTAGGGTCCTTTTTTAAGCACTTACTAGTTGTGTGACCTTGGCCAAGTAACTTAACTCTGCCTCAATTTCTTCCTTTGTAAAATGAGCTGGACAAGGAAACTCTAGGATCTTTGCCAAGAAAACCTCATGGACAACATGGTCCATGGAGTCATGAAGGGTTAGACATTCCTGACAACAACAAATATAGTACCTAC
This sequence comes from Pseudochirops corinnae, assembly GCA_028646515.1. Lineage (NCBI taxonomy): Eukaryota > Metazoa > Chordata > Mammalia > Diprotodontia > Pseudocheiridae > Pseudochirops > Pseudochirops corinnae. The sequence goes on from CM053590.1 coordinate 32,167,078, forward strand.
TATATGCCAGCAACTGTACTAGGCATTTGACAAAAATGATCTCATTTGATTCTTAGAGAGTGATGGATTTTGGAATCAGAGAATCCGAATTTAAATTATGGCTCTACAGTTTGTGTTCACTTTGTGACTTTGCTTATGTCACTCATCTCATTGAGCCTCAGTTTCTTCATCTGTCACATGAGGGGCTTGGACTAGCCAGCGCTTCTGGAGTTGCCGTCCACAGTTTAAGAAGTGTTGAAGGGGCCACAACTGGAAAACGTTTAAGAAGCCCTGGCCCAGATGGTTGCTTCCCACTATCAGTCAGGATTCTGTGATCCTAATGGCTCACAGTATAGCAGACACTCAAAATTCCGTGGAAAGTTGTCCTATTAAAACAAATCTCGACTCCTAGCTCTGAGTTCTTTGATGCTGTTGAAATCTCTTTTCCCTGGGACTTTACACCTGTGTTTCTGCTCTCTTTGTGCCATTATGGTTTTTTTTTTAATTTAATGTGATAGGTAACTGCTTTAAATATATCTTAAAGATTAAGTATTAAATTACTATTGATGTAGCAGAACACCTTACTGGAATTTTAATTCTTCTACATTTGTTAATTTACCAAGTTTGTATTTTGTATAAAATACACACACACATACACACCCATACATAGGGGAAGTTAGGTGATGCAGTGGATAGAGCACTGGCCCTGAAGTCAGGGGGACCTGACTCAGACAAGTCAGCCTCAGACACTTGATACTTACTTGCTGTGTAAGCCTGGACAAGTCACTTACCCCCATTGCTTTGCCAAAAAAAACAAAAAACAAAAAAAAAATGTGATTTTGTTCTCTACGTGTGTGAAAATTATCTGGTCAGGAGGGAAAGGAACACCTCACAATACAATTCTTTGAAATAATTTAAGAAGTACTCAAGGAAACTGTCATGATAAGTGGGGAGAAAAAGGGATTCATAAGATTGCCATTTGAGAGGGGCTCTGGAGATCATCTAGTACAACCCTCTCATCTTGTGAGGGAGAGAACTGAGGATCAGAGCAAGACAATGCCCTGCCTTCTGTCACACAGGTAGCGACAGAGATGGTATTTGAACCCTGGTCCTCTGACTCTAACTCTGTCTCTTTTTCTGCTGTACTGTAAAGCTGGCAAAGGTGACAATGGTGGAGGCAGCAGTGGTAGTATAGGTGGATAGGAGAGCTTTGTGGTTGAACAAGTTCCCTTTGACAAGAAATTGAATTTGAGATTTGTAGAGAGGGCTTAATCATGCATCTCTTCTTTACTAATTAATTCTACTTTTCCCTCAAGTTACACAGAGAAGATGAACTCACACCCAATACTCTGTTAGAATTTGTTAAACTTGTTTTTGTCCTTTTGGGCACGGTGTAATGGAAAGAATCCTGAACCTGGAGTAAGAACATTTGGAATCTAGTCCTGTCTCTGCTCTCAGGAAATCATAGATGAGCTGGAGATGGAAAGAAATCTCAGAAGGTCAGAACTGGAAACAATTAATCAGCAAACACTTATGAAATACCTACTATGTGCCAGGCTTTGTGGTTGGGCAGAAACAGGTGAAAGGGTTTATGCCCTCAAGAGGCTTGCTGACATTATATTATATGTTATAGGATCTGGAGATCAATATTTCCATTTTATAGTTGAGAAGACTGGGACCCAAAGAAGTAAAATTTGTCCAAGGTCACATAGCTAGTTAGTGGCAGTGCCAGAATTAGAACTCAGGTCTTTTTACGACCACTCACATAATCTCTCTCCCCATTTTACTATGCTACCTAGAGGTTTGATGCTAGGCAAGTCACATTTGACTTCTCTAGGCTTCATTTTGTTATCTGTAAAATGAGGGGGTTAGACTAGGTGGCCTTTGCCATAGCCGTAACTAGGGTGGGACAAAGAGAGCTTTGACCCAATGCACTGAATTTAGAACGGGGTGATACCACATGTCCTTTTTCAGTAGTATAGAAACAACAGTGTAGTGCCAATTAGTTAGAATAGGAAACAGCCAGATGGTAGGCTGGGTTGAAATCCTCCTAGCTCTGCCCTGCCCTGACTCCTTCCCTTTAACTCCCTAACAGAAAACATGCTTTATGCCATTTTCCTGGGTGAAGAATCCTAGTTTATGGTACTACCCAAGGATGCAAGAATTCAAGGATTCAAGTAAGGCTTTGCCTCAAAGGTGCCTTTCAGCTCAAACACTGTGTGATCCCATGACCCCATTCATACTTCTCAAGGCATATAGGGCAGACAGCCATATTGTGTCAGAATGCATCCAAGGTTTTATTTAACACCTCAGTCAAGGCTCTATGAGTGGTAGGAAAACCCAGAAGAAATGGTTTCTGACTCACATGATCATCTTCACAAACCCTGAACCCATCTACCAACATACTATACAGAAGGCAGACACTGAACTCCCCTTCTCCACCTTCAGTTCTATTGATTAAGTGAAATTTTCCCACCTCCCTTTCTAGGTAGGACTTTTAGCTATATTTCTGTGTCCAGATATGCTGTGATTTATTGAGCATGCCTCCACACAGTCTAAAATGCCCTTTATATAAAATTTTAACCAATACAGAGAATAGCTCTCAAAGTCATCAGTTGGAACTGTCTGGTTTATAACTCACTTTATTTTGAGCAGCCAATTTATTTCTGCTTTATACACATTTCATTTTTTACCTTCATAAAGTTAGTTTGATTTTTCTAAAAACAAAACAAATGTGATCCCACATGGGAAGATAGTTCTAGCTATAAACACACGTGTGGGGAACTGTAAAACTTAATGAAATTCACGTCCAAACTTTATAATAAAATGGCCTTAGGACTCAAACAATCCAACTGGCCTCCAGTGAGTCACAGATGAGCGATTGGAATCATACACAGGTGGCTGAGGGCACAAGGCCGTTGGCTTCACGCCTCACAGCACACCCGGGACGTGCATTTTATGACCCAACAATGCATGCCCTGTCGTGCTTTATTGTTCACATATTTCCGTCCGAACCTGCCCTGGCAATGGAGCTGCATAGAAATTACAGTCTACAAACCACACTCATTAAAAGAAGTTAGCAAATATTTCACTGCCTGAATGAGGACCGATTCATCTGCAAAGCAGTGGGATGAGCTAAGTCTGAAACTCTGGATTTCCTGGCAAATCTTTCAAGTTCTGTATGGAAAACTGTGGAGTAAATTCTTCTGTTACTCCTCTTGGAGACTTTTTCGACAAAATTTATTCCTTTGTCTCTTTCTTACATTCTTCTCCCTTCCTCCCTTCCTCCCTCCTTCCTTTCTTTCCTTCCTTCCTTCCTTCCTTTCTCCCTCCCTATATACATCTTTTTTATGCTTTGAGAATACAAGTTCATGAAAAAGTACTAAATGGGCCTTTGATAGGACCCAAATTTGTACTGTTGTAGTCTTGCATACTAAAACCTACATACCTAACAAAGATTACGCAAACATTACTACCATAATGACTGATAAGGAGAATGGTATAGTGTAGGTCAGTTGCAGTACCTTTAGCTAGAGTATGGCCTAACAACAATTTTCCATTATTATAACAAGCATTTCTTGGGTTTTGTATTGTTGATCAATTTGGTCACATCTCCTAAGATATTTAGCCTCCTTGTTTGTGGTTCTTATTTCTCTTTCCCACTGGGGCTTTAATGCCCATCTTTATCTTCCTAGATCTCTACATCAATATTAACTTCAGTGGATAGGTAATTTTAACTATGGATAAAAAAGGATACCCTCTCCAGCGATTCAATTCTCAATCCATATGTGCCTTCTAATCCTTTGTGTCTCCCATTTTTTTTTTTTTCAGAAATCCTCCATGAAAGATCTACCCAATGTATCTGGAGCTTTACAGTAGGTCTTTCAATATTAATTGGGTACCACTTAGGCTGTCCATTTGCTGCTTCTTGCTCTAGTAATATGCGTGTCAATCATTTCCTTTTTTAATCACACATTTCTTAGATCCCATCTTGTATGACACTTCTTTAAAGTAAGTCATTGTTCGTAATATTCTGTAGGGTATGTATGTCCTGTGTCAGGAGAGCTTGCTGTATCTCCCTCTCAGGGTTCTTAGATCCCTGAAGGGTGGGAATGTGTTTCCTCTACCTCCATGGGCTCTAGCCCCCACTACTCATGTTTCCCCCATTGTTAGGGGGGCAGTGAGTAGTAGTCAGTTTAATTTAAACATTTAACATCAATTAAATTTTGCAAAGAGAATTTACTTTGAAGACATAGCAAAAACTAAGTACTAACATTTTCCCCAATATCTGAGGCATAATCTCCCCTGTGTCTATATGATCTAGAGAGAGCTGGAGATTATGCTCATAACTTAGCTTCATTATTATATAGTGTTGTCCAAATGTGTCATGACATCTGGACAAGGTCTTATATTGCTGTAGGGTCCTGAAGGTCATTCTTGCAGATTGCCTCTTGCTCCTCAGGACATCATGCTATTATGGTTATGAAATGAGGACTGAATTCCACTTCCCAGATTCACTGTTGCTTAATCTTCTACGTTTGGAACCCCCAAGGTCAGTGACTCCTTCCCCTTTACCCAGAAGAGAAGAGAAGAGAACAAACAAAAATGCCAAGAACTAAAGCCTATTTCTTGGGGCCTTATGGACACATACAGAAGGCCCTAAGGTTCACTCCCCTTATCTTGTGGTCTCTCACTGGACTCCAGTATGGAGCAGTCACAAAGTAAAGGTAATCAACATGGCCAAAACTGACTCAAGTCTTTTTGAAGATACTCATAGTTCTGGTTATGTAGTCATTAAAAAAAAAGGCTTCTTCCAACTTTGTAGTTGGCCAACTGGAATTAGATACAGAATATCCACACATGCTCCATAGTCTTTCCAAGGTACTTCATTGGAAGCCACTCATCAAGAGCTCTCCTTTTCCCCTTTCTGTTCATTGCACATCATTCAGATGATTTCCCCCAGTATCTCTTCCTTTACCTCTTTTTCACATGAAGAGGTGGCTTTTTTCCTCATCCAAGTAAACCCCTCTACTTAAATACATGATCTCATTCTATCCTGTCTTTTCCATCATATTTCCTCCTCTATCATCCCCACGTTCATCCTGATGTTCAATTTCTTCTGGTCAACTGGCTGTTTCCCTACCGACAACAAACACAGTCATCTTTTCCCCATTCTCCAGAAACTCTCACTTGATATTTTCATCCCATTTAGCTGTCATCCTATATCTTTTCTCCCTTTCATGGCTAAACTCATTGAGAAAACTATCTACAATTATTGTCTCCCCTTCCTTCCCTCTCACACTCTTCAACTCTCTGTAGTCTGGTTTCTGACCTCCTTGTTCAACCGAAATTGCTTTGTCCAAAGTTACCAATGTTTTCTTACCCGATCTAATAACCTTCTCATAATTTCATCCTTCTTGACCTCCCTGAAGCCTTTGTCATGGTGTATCACCATCTTCTCCTTTATACTCTCCTCTCTAGATTTTTATGACACTGTTCTTCTCTATTCCTCTTCCTACCTGTCCAACTACTCTTTCCCAGTCTCCTTTGCTGGAACTTCATCCAGGATATGATTGCTAATTGTAGTTTTCTTCTGAAGTTCTTCTCCCTCTATATTATTTTACTTGTTGATTTTTATCTCCTATGGATGCAATGATCATCCCTATTTAGATGATAGTCCTAACCTCTCCTAAACTCTACTCTTGCATCTTCAATTGCCTATTGGACATTTTGAACTGGATTTTCTTTAGATATCCTAAATTCAACATGTCCAAAATTAAACATATTTGTTTTTCTCCAAACCCTTCCCTCTACCTAATTCCCTAGTACTATTGAGGGCACCATCATCTTTCCAGTTACTCAGGTTTACTACCTAGGTGTCCTGTTCAATTCTTCCCTCTTTCTCGCCTCACTGGACCACCCAACCGTCCAATTAGTTGCTGGGTCCTCTTTATTCTACATTATAATGTTTCTTGTATATATCTCCTTTTCTTCTTAGACATTGCCACCATCCCATAACAGACATTATCACATCATGCCTGGACTGCTTCAAGACTTATATTGATCTTCCCCACTCAAGTTTCTCTTTAGTCCAGTTCATCATTTACTCAGCTATCAAAGTGATCTTTCTAAAGTGCACATCTAACCATATTAGCACCCTAACTCAATAAGCTTAAATAGAAAATCCTTTTTTTTTTTTGCCTTTAAAACCTTTCATAAACTGGCCTCTTCCTGCCTTTCCAGTCTTCTCACATCTTACTCTCCCTGTGTATTCTGCTATCCAGTGACACTGCTTCCTTGATATTCCTTGAACATGACATTACATCTCTTGACCATGTCTTTTCATTGGCACATACGTGGAATTCTCTCCCTCTCCATCTCTGCCTCTTCTTTTTCCTGACTTCCTTGAAGTCTCTGTTAAATTCCCCCCTTCTATATGAATCTTTATTTCCTTTAAGTCCTGTCTCATCTCTCTGAGATAATCTCTAATTTATCACATACATCTATATCTATCTATGTCTATACCTATACCTATCTCTCTCTCTCTCTCTCTCTCTCTCTCTCTCTCTATCTATCTATCTATCTATCTATCTATCTATCTATCTGTCTATCTATATCTTGTTTGTACATAGCTGTGTGTTATTTTCTTCATTGGACTGTGAACTCCTTATGATCAGGGACTAACTCTTTTTTTGCCTCTATATTCCCAGCTCTTAGTATACTGCTCAGCACATAGTAGGTGCTTAGTAAATACTTCTTGAGTCAGTTTCCCTTGCATGTCATCATGATTTTTCCAGAAACAAGATCTCAGATCCCTAAAGTGCTTTAGATGGAGAGGTCACATCAGTCAGCTATACTTATGCTGCACTTGCTTGCACAACTCTGCACTTGCTCTAGAGTTTGGTTATAGAAGATACCTACTTGCACTAAACATGTGTTTCTCTGTTACCCTTTGGGGCATCAAGATTTTGATTCTTTGGAGATTATATTATTTCATGATTTATAGCCAGAGAGCCACTCTAAGAGTATTAGCATTCAAAGGTTGCTTTTGTGTGTGTGTGCCAAGAGAGCTCTTTGGTATCACTGAAAGCATTGGAAAACTTCCCAAACACAACTCAGCCTTATTTCTTCTATTAAATTTTGAGTCTAGCTCATTGTTAAACTGCAGACCAGATCCAAGATATGATGACTACCTAAAACTGTAGTCATGTATCCATTGCATGTCACAGTCTAAACAATAGCTATTGATCATCCACTTGGTTTTTCTTGTGTGACTTGTTTGATCAAACTCCATTGAGTGATTATGGATCTCATTAAAGAAACCGTGTTGTTCTAGAACTTGTTGCACAATGTCATCAACAAGCAGGAGCATCTGGAGGACTTCATTATCTAATCTCTTTCAACTATCTTAAGAATTGAACTCTTAATGACTTAGAATTTGTATCACCTCCAACATAAATTTCTTCTATGTATGTTTGGCCACCTACTAGCAAAGCATCGCACTGGAAAACTACCGTAAATGAAGTCATTAGATCTGTGTATAACTTTAAAAGGAGGTGGCCTAGTTATGGAAAATTATTGGGATAAACAGACAGCTCAGGTCTTCTGTTGATATCTTTGAAAATCTAAAGCAAAGCCCCTAGCAGGTTGGGTGGACCCCCTGTGGAAGATTTATGGGAGGATGTGAACTGGAGTTGCACAGGATGAAAAGAAATAAAAGGGGTGATTGTAGTGATGAAATCACATAGATGTCAAAGTACTGCCAAAAAAACACCAACAAAGCAACCTTGGTCTGTTCCAGCTGTTTTTCTAGTCTTGGTCTTCCTATCACTTCTAATTCTTCATTTAGTTAATCATAAAGTATCAAATCAAAGTCCTAATATGGTGTTTCATTATCATTGATAGAGATTCGTTTGTTATCATCTATACAGCAGCAGCAAAATTGTGTGACGATTAGTATAGACTTAGCTTCCTCTCAGAAATACGATGATCCAAGACATTTCCAAAAGACTCATGATGGAAAATGCTAACCACACCCAGAGAAAGAACTATGGATTTTGAATACAAATCAAAGCATACTATTTTCACTTTTTTTGTTTTTTCTTTCTTGTGGTTTTTTACTTTTGTTCTGATTCTTCTTTCACAACATGATTAATGTGGAAATATGTTTAACATGATTTTATATGTATAGCCTGTATATCAGACTGCTTGCTGTCTTGGGGAGGGAGAAGGGAAGGGAAAGAGGGAGAAAAATTTGAAACTCAAAATTTTATTAAAATGAAAGTTGAAAACTATGTTTACATGTACTTGGAAAAATAAAATACTTTTAAGGAGATTATTTAGTTACCAATGTTGACAGACCTGTTACATTTATCTTCTATTTGTGGTCTTCCAGTCTTAAAAGCTCTTGGGATGATATAGTTCAATTGATCTTATACCAAGCATTCTGTAGACTGATTGATTTTTCTCTCCACTCTTTGCTGTTTTGTGTAGGGATACATAATCTTTCTCCAGTTTTCTCCACAGCATTCACAAACAAGTTGATATTCTTAACTGGTTACCATCTGTCCCCACCTGGCAAAGAGATGAAGTATTTTCTGGCTAAGGGGAAGCAGAGACCCTTTTGACCCCTTCAGCATATGAATTGCTTCATACTGGTTAAATTTCTATAGTAAATGTTGATAATTCATTTGGCTATCTTTTCCCAATTTCCCATTTTTTTTTTTTACTTTAGTAGAAAGATCAGATTGGAACTTGGGGTAATTGCATCCCATATCTTCTCATCTTCATCTTTTCTTTTAGTTTAGCATTGATTTTGACCATTGCTCTAACAAGTTGATGGTCTGATTATATGCAGGGAGAAGACTCTAAAATGACTCATCCATTAGGATCCACTCTTTTCCTGCCTGGTAGATATTGTCAATGTCAATTTTTTTGTTGATAATGTTAAGATCTTGCCATGTCCTTCTCCTTCAAACATTTTTCAAAGTATTTATTGCATAAACACGTTTGACTTTTAGAATATAACAAGCCCCTTGGGTTTCCTAATCCTGAACTATATTTTCCACCTTCTCTATGAAATCTTTCTTGTCTCATCCCATCCCCACTCCCTAGGTGTTAGTGATCCTTGCCTCTTCAAAGTATTTAGTACAGATTGATCTTGGTATATGATATTTTCCTTCCTCTAGAATAAAAAGTCCTTCAGAATAGGAACTCTTTTTATTTTTGTCTTATATCCCTAGTACCTAGCATGAAGTCTTAAGCATGGGTCAATTGTGCCCCTCTTTCTAATTGTGAATGGGCTCCAAGGCTCTGTCCTGGGTCTACTTGTCTTTCTACTCTCATTCGATGACTTCCATTGTTGAAGTGAATCAGATGGGTTGATTTTTCTTCTATACAGATAGATGGCTCTCAGATCTAATTAGTTTTACTATCACCACATAACTACTAAAGTTAGAGTCTTAAAGTACAGGTCTGAGCAGGTCACTCATTGGGTCAATAAACTCTGGTGGCTTCCTATTGCTTCTGGGCTCTCCTTCTTTTCCTCCCTTTCCTTCCCTTTTCCCTCTTTCCCTTCCTTCCCCTCCTTCCTTCCTTTTCCCTCCTTCCCCTTCCCTTTCTTTCTCTTCCTTCCCCTCCCTCCTTTCTCTTCCCTTCCTTTTCTTTCCCTTCCCTCTTTCCATGCCTTCTTCACTCTCATATGGAGTTCCAAATGCATCATCAGTTGGGACTCTTGTCCTGACTGTTAGGACAAGGACAAAACAACTCTGCCTCTTTGGATGGATAAAAAATCTAAGACATCTAATTTAAATAATTTAGAAATCCAGGCATTAAAGGAACAAAACTCCATTGAGGCAATAATAAAGTAGAAAAGGAGAGAATTTAAAACTGTAAAAGAAAAAAAAGGACAGATATTTAATTTATCAATCCTGACTCTATGTCCATCCCCATGCTAGGAAATGTGGTAAAGAGTCATAAAAGTTGGGCCCTGCCCTTGAAGAACTAATAATCAAATTGGACAAATAAGACACGTCCATATGCATTAACTAAATAATGATTCAAAGTAGTATCAGATCAAGAGTCAAAAGGAGTGGGACATACAGTAGGTATTGCAGGAACAGAGGTTTGGGGAAGGGCTGGAGAAAAGGGACTTTAAGAGTCATTTAGTTGAATTTATTCATTGTTAGGGGGAGGAAACTGAGGCCTAGAGAGATTGAAGGACTTATACAGGATCACATAGCTTGTAATGGGCAGAGCTGAGGCTTTGACTCCAGGTCCTTGGTCTTCAAACTCAGTGTACTATGTGCCTTCCAGAGATCAGGACAGGGAGAGATTCTAGTGATTTGCAGCAGTTGTGACTGTTTCTTGGAGGAACTGCTAATCATATAAAATAAAACATTAGCCTCTTCCTTAAAGAACAAAACTCATTTTTAGGTTAGTAAAAATATGATTTTTTGACCATACATCCTTTAAGCTGAAAAGTAAATTTCTTTCCCAAGAAAAATATCCTTTAATGTGTCCTTTTTCAGAGATTTGTGTGAATCTCTTCTCTTCAGGGATTTTAAAGGTCTTTAGCTGACTCTGGAGTCTAGCATTTCTCTCTAGGAAACAGTCTATACATTTAAGAATAATGGAGATATCTTTGAGGATTTAGGAGCATAAAGTGACTCCTTCTTCTCTGCATTTAGAGGCACTATAAATTTGGGAAAGAAATGAACAAAATTTTAAAAAAAGTAAAATCCTGTGGATACAGGGATTGAACTTGTGATCTTTCAACATTTTAGAAAATGTGTCTTCCCCTTCCCCATCTGATTTTCCATGCACATGTTTCATGAAATAATTTTGAACTAAAAGCTGAAGCTCATGTGTATTCCACTGGGGATGATTTAAATGTTCTGATTAAGTGGTTAATTATCCATTTTTATGAGCTTATCTTTTCTCCCTTTTCTTCTCCCAATTTTAGACTCATTAAAAAAATTCTTATTTTGAATTTAATAAACAAAAATGAAATAGGCACTTCATAGAATAGGAAGATAATTCCAGTGCCTTCCCTCTGCCAATTATTTCCAATTTATCCTGTATATAGTTTGTTTGCACATAGTTATTTGCTTGTTCTCTCCCGCGTTATTAGATTGCATGTTCCTTGAGAATAGGGATTGGTTTTTACCTTCCTTTATCTCTAGCTTAGCACAATGCCTGCATATAGTGGGCATTTAATTAATGCTTATTGTTTGAGTGACTATATGAAACTGCAGACCTCTATAATATATCCCTGCCTTTCTTTTAAAGTAGAAAAATATGTTTACTCTATAGCTTTCTGTTCCCATCTCTGCGCTAGTTTCGCTTTCTCAGATGGTCAAAAATTCCCAAGTCTATACAACACCATAAATGAAAGGAATTGAAACCCCTGAATGCTGGGTAGTTGCAATGAGTAAGCTTAGCCTCAGAGAATCATAATGGGTTTAGAAAAGAAATAGACCTCACGGGCCTTTTACTCCAACCCCCCAATCTTACAGGTAAGGGAACTGAGGTCCACAGAAGGAACATGCCTTGGCTGGGGGCTGACTCTCAGAGAGGTGGGCACCACAGGGGAGATATTAACAAAGGCCCAGTAGCTCCAGAGGCAGCCCTATCAGATCTTACCAAGCTTCTTTTCCAAGAACAGATGAGAAAATGGATCCCTTCTGTTCTGTGTCTAAGTGGCTACTATGGGTATAGAATATTGCGTATACAGTCAGACTTTGTTGATTGGTTGGATCTGCTGAACTGCTCCTTTTTTCTTTCCTAATCTTTGTACTAAGAGATTTATCTCTAAGTAGGGGATGATAAAGAAATGCATTTAGAAATGGTGATGCAAAAATGAAAGGTGTTAATAATGTATTAAAGTAGCAATTTTACATGCATGCATATACATATACATACATGCAATAGATAGGTATATATGTATGCTTGTGTCTGTGTGTGTATACACACACACACACACACACACACACACTTATTTGTGTTTAATGGTAGCCATCTCTAGACTAGAGAGGGATGGGAAAGGGAAGAAAAAAAAAAGAAAAAATGAAATTTACATGGCAATTTTGTTGTATATTTGAAAGGAATGGTAATTTATGCATGGTAGATTTGCAGTTTCGTGTGCAATCATCTTTTTAAAAAATCGTACTATGTTGTGGAATTCCTGTTTTATTCCACAAAGTAAAAATTAAAAATAAATTAAAAACCAACTCTCAGCCTGTACCTTCTGTACAGTAGCCTGTTTCCAATCATGGATCCTTTGGGCAGTCTGGGAAAGCTTAGGGACCCCTTCTCAGAATAGTGTTTTTAGATGCATAAAGTAAAATTCATAGAATTACAAAGGAAACCAATTATATTGAAATACAGTTATCAAAATATTGTGTTTTGTTAAAGTTCCTGGGCCCTCAGGTTCTTTAAGATGAATATTTGAGAGGAAGTGCTTGGAGAGATTGTAAACAATTGGGGGCCTTCCAGATAAGGGCCACAGCTTGGCTTCCTCATGGAAATGAGGCTTTTGGAATGCTTCTGCTACATTTCCAGGGTGGGCTATTAAAAGGCCCTCTTGGAGGGGCTTTGGACAATATCCCTGTGGAGCTGTTGCCTCCTCCCTGGCTGGGTGCCTGAAATTCTGCTTAGGGTGTGAATGTCCTCACCTCCTCTGGCTTTCCCTGACTCTCTTGAAAAGTGACACTTTACAAAGGTTTCAGCCTACTTGGCAGCTCCCTTTTGGGCTTCCTTGCTCATTTGCTGGCAGTTTTGGAGCTTTGATGTGGGGCAAGCTGGGCCCTGGGAGCTGGGGGGGAGCCTGCCTCAGCTTCTGCTAGCCAGGGGAAGGCCTGGAGGGTTGATTAATTAACGCTTCCTCTGCCTGAGCTGTGCAAAGAGCCATTCACTCTGGCAAGCTCCAAATGGCCACAGGATGTAAACGAGGTGCCTGTTTCCTGAGATTCTGATGCTGGTATATGGGAGACCTTTCAGGAGACCCAGGACCTTGCATGTGACTCCACCAGCTTTTCCAGTACAAAGTAGCAGAATTTCCTTTGTGTCTTTGGGGCATCTTGACCTTCCAAGGAACATTTTCAAACTTAGGAACAAACTCTGTATTCAAAAGAGAAAAGTTGCTATTTGAAGTGTACACTGTCCGGTGCCTGACCTTGTGTTGGGAAAACAAAGGAGAAATTCAATTCAGTTCAATGAGAGAAAGACAGAGAGAGAGAGAGAGACAGAGAGAGAGAGAGACAGAGAGACAGAAAGACAGAGAGACAGAGACAGAGACAGAGACAGGCAGAAAGATACCGAGAAAGAGAGAGACAGAAAGAGAGAGAGACAGAGACAGAGAGACAGAGACAAAGAGAGAGAGAGAGAGACAGAGACCGAGACAGAGAGAGAGAGAGAGAGAGAGAAAGAGAGAGAGAGAAAGAGAGAGAGAGATTGAGAGAGAGAGAGAAAGAGAGAAAGAGAGAGAGAGAAAGAGAGAGAGAGAGATTGAGAGAGAGAGAGAGATTGAGAGAGAGAGAGAGAGAGAGAGAGAGAGAGAGAGAGAAAGAGAGTTCACTTAGGAAGTATTTAGGTGGCTCAGTGGATACAGTATCAGGCCTGGAGTCAAAAATACCTGAGTTCAGATCCAGCCTTGGACACTAGCTGTGTGACCCTGGGCAAGTCACTCAACCCTGTTGCTCAGTTTCCTCATCTGTAAAATGAGCTAGAGAAGGAAATGGCAAATCACTCCAGTATCTTTGCCAAGGAAATCCCAAATAGGGTCCTAAAGAGTTGGATAAACCTGAAGTTACTGAACAATAATGAGAACACTGATCCTAGGCACACTTTGAAGAGATATTTTTCTGTGAGGGAAGCGGGTGAGAAGTCAGTAATATGGGGGAACTTTTATCCCCTCAGGATTTCCATAAATGAGGCAAACACATCTGTAAAATAAAAATATTGGACTAGATAATCTCTTAGGCTTTCTTTAGCTCCAGACTACTTTTTTCCTTGATTCATTCTCTCTCTCTGTCTCTTCTCTCTCTCTGTCTCTCTTCTCTGTTTCTCTTCTCTCTCTTTCCTCTCTCTCTTTCTGAGGTATTTTTTTTTTTATCATTCCTGAGAAACTATGACATAAGAGAAAGGATCTCATTTTCACACTTACAACTCCTATGGAGAAAAGGGCTAAGTTTGCAATGAGCTGTAGACCATGTGTTATGCTTATATTTCAGCCACAGCCGAGTGATTGATAATACGCTGTAACTATAAGCTTCTCTTTTCTATAAGGGAAGCTAATGAGGCTCTCTACTCTCCTGGAAATCAAAGAGAAGGAAATGATCCCTTATGTAGCACCCAGGGTACTTTCTCTCACTTAATGGGTTCCTAGAAAGACTACTCTAGGTTTGACATGCTCTGTGGGTCAGAATCCCCTCAAAATGCCAACTCCCAAGTCCTCTCTTACTTGTTCAATTATTCCAACCAGGTAGGATGCATTAGCTCATGTCAGTCAAGCAGTAAACAACTGTTAAATATTTACTATGTGCTGGGTACTGTGCTGAGCCCTGAAGATACAAAGAAAGACACCCAATGATCCTCACTCTCAACAAGTCCACAGTCTAATGGGGGAAGACACATAAACAGCTATGTACAAACAAAGACAAATTGGAAATAATTGATAGAGGAAGAATACCAGAATGGAGAAGTTTTGGGAAAGGTTTCCTGTGGAAGAGGGAAATTTAGTTAGGATTTGAAGGAAGTCAAAGAGACCAGTAGGCAGAGAGGAGGAAGGAAAACATTCCATGCATGAAATAGCCAATAAAGATACCTAGAGTTGAGAAATGGAGGGTCTTGTGTAAAGACAGATAATGGAGGAGACCAGAATCACTGAATTGCAGAATAGGTGGTGGGGAGAATGTGAGATGTAAGAAGATTGGAAAGGTGGGCCAAGGGCCAGGTTATGAAAGGCTTTATATACTATGCAGGTTTTTGTATTTGATCCTGGATATAATAGGGAGCTGGTGGAGTAGTGAGTAGGGGTATGACATGGCTGCACCTGTGCTTTAGGAAGGTCACTTTGACAGCAATGTGGAGGACAAACCCTGGGAGGTGGGTACTATTATTATCCCAGTTTTGCAATTGAGAAAACAGAAGCAGACAGAAGTTAAGTAACTTACCCAGGTCACACAGCACTAGTCCATGTACAAAGCTAGATTTGAACTCTGGTCTTCCTTGCTCCAGACTCAGAGCTTTATCCACCGTGCCACCTAACTACCCCTTTATGGACATCTAGCACTACTATGTGTAAAGCGCTGAATGTACTTAATGTACATCTCTATACAGGCCATGGAGAGTAGCTAGCTGCCATGTAGGAAGATTAGCAGCAGAGAAAGATAAAAGATTCACAGGAGTCCAAATCCATGAAAAGAACTAGAAGTAAAACTCATGACCTTGGATATCTTTACACAAATGTATAATTTATCGGTAACAGAGAAGGTTAACTATAGATCCTATTGCAAGGGGACAGATTCGACCTCATAGATATCCCTGAGACTTGGTAGAATGAGATACATAATCAGAATATGTCTTAGGAAAAGTATTTTCAGAAGACACAGGATAAGTAAAAAGAGATGGAGGTGGAATAGCATCGTGTATTAAGATATGAGAAGAAATCCGGGAACCAAGTGGGGAAGCACGGTAGAGAGAATTTGGGTGAAGAAGAGTGGAGGAAGAAAGAGTAATGTTATCTATCACTAAAGTGTCACCAGACCTATGTCACAGAAAACTGGAATAGAAGGAGGTTTAGGAAATAGATCACCAGCCTGTATCAGAGGTGTGATATAGTAGTGATGGGACGTTTCAATTATTTTGTCATCCAGAGGTGTGGAGAGCTAGCTCTCTTGCTTCCAAAAGCAGAACAACAACATATACTCCATTGGTAGATTCCGAATTTTAAGAGAAATTGATTAAGCCTTCCTTCTAGCACAGTAGGTGGACCCGCTTGGGCAATATTAGGGCAGAAGAATTGCACTAGATTAGCATTGTAAATCTTCATTAGAATTAGTCATTCAGCAAGGAGATGTAGTGGATAGAATGCTGGTCTTCAAGTCAGGAAGACCCAAGTTTAAATCCCTTCTTGGAAACTTAGATTTGGAACCTTAGGCACTTCACTATGGTGTTCCATTTAGGCCTTCTCTTGCTAAACAGCTCTTCAAGCTTTCCCAGAATCCCAGTTCCAGTTAGAAGGAATCTCAGGGACCAGTGAGTCAGTGCTTGTTGATTTATTGCCTTGACTCACATCTTAGCAGGTACATCCTTGACACAATTCTTTCATTCTGAAGAGATTAAATGATGGGAATTTGGGACATCCTATCAGGCCGTCAGGTTAGGTATTTCAGGTAGGCAAGCTTGACATTTTGTCACTTTCAAATCTCAGGGAATAGGCAGTTATCTACTCTATCAAAGAATAATGTTGGCCTTGGTTATGTTATGATCAACTGACTTATTAGGTCATGTCGAAAATTCCCATGTTGCCCTTCTTCCCCATGCATGTCTTAGTTCCTTGTCTTTGTACTTCTTTCCTCCCATTTCCTAAGAATGTTTCAGAATTGAGGTCTCATATATGTTAGGACTAAAAGGGACCTTAGAGACCATCACCTAGTCTAAACTCTTCATTTTATGGATCAGGAAACTGAGGCAGAGAGAGACTAAGTGACTTGCCCAGGTCGGTAAATTTCAGAAGTGAGGTATGAACCAGGTCTTTATGACTCCAGATCTAGTATTCTACCCATTAATCTACACCAGATGATAGATAGACCAATAGATAGATGGATGGTAGATGATAAATGGATAGAAATTTTATTGATCACTCACTATGTGCCTGGCACTATGCTAAACTCTAGGGATATAAATTCAAGCAAAAAGGATAGTTCCTACCTTCAAGGAGCTTACATTCTCATAGGGGAAAACAATACAGAGAGAGAAGCTGGGAAGTGGGGGCACCTGTGGGGTCAATGCTTTTGGCAAGGAGATGAAAAAGCCTGGAGAGTCAATGGAGTTGGGATGGAAGTGAACATAGGTGGGGCCCCATGTTGAATTGGGCCAAGATTTACCATTCAGAAATACCTGGCCCAATGCTCTCTGATCAAAGCGAAGCCCAGACAGGTTCAGAGTACACAGGTGACCTTTGAAGAGACAGCTTGGTGAGGTCTTACCTGGTTTGAAGTTCAGCAACTTGAAATGGCTATGGACAATCTGGACACAATTTTAAGGTCCATAGCACTTTTATAAAGGTCCTGAAAGGTTCTTTTGGGTTGTTTGCCACCTTAGATTTCATTTTTTTAAGATGAAGTTTATATGAGCCTACACACAAAAAGAAAATCCAGATAGAAAAGATACATGAAGATTTGGATTTACAAATGCACATTTTTCAGGAAAGATTTTTCTTATTTTTGTGCATAATGCTTTCAGTTTCTTTTCTGGAACTTCCCTTGAGATTCAAAAGCTACCAGCACTTAGTATCATAGGGTTGAAGCTTGAAGGGACCCAAGAGGTTATATAGTCCAGTCTCTTCATTTGATTAACTGAATTTCTGGGAGATGAGGTAACTTGTCCCAGGTGATCCAGTTAGCAGAGTCAAGATTTGAATCTGACTCCGGATCTAGGAAACTGTCCGCTAGGCTAGTCTCAGTTATTTATTAATGCATTTTCTGAGGTAACATCAAAATAAACACTTTTCTGGCTTATTTAAAGCTAGAGAAAGTACATTTACAAATGTTTCTGATCAGGAGTTCTGTACTATTATAAAAAAATGCCAACTCTTTCTAAGAAGCAGGGGGAAAGTATAACAAGGGATTTAATTTTATGGCATAGTCTTCCTTTGGGTTCTACATTTACTGTTAATGTTTCAGCAAACTGGAAGGCTTGGTCATCTGCCATCATAAAACCAATGTGTAACTTCCCAGCTGATTGTAGGAGCTTTGCAAAGCTCAACTCCTAACCTCAGAAACCAAATCTGAAAGCAAAATGACTATACCCCCATTTGGTTTCTTGGGTGTTTGTGTTGGGAAACTATTTGCAGAGAAACCACATGAGTTCCAGCTGATTTGGGCATATGCTACCCCAATCCTGGCCTCCAATCTCTAACACCCAGAAAAGGTAACAGTTGTTAATTAGTTCAAGGAATCATGTTCAGTTGGAATTCTTCAATATTTTTGTGAGTTTTCTATGTACTCTAAAGATGTGGTGTCACAGTGGTTTACAAATCTCTCTTATTTTTTGGCCTGTAACTCCACCTAGCCTCCACCTTCCTCTCTTTCAGCCTAGGACTGAGAAAATGACAGTCACTGTGAACACCCTCATCTTCTCTCTCTCTTTTTTTTTAAAGTGAAAAAGATATGTTTCAATCTGCATTCAGAGCTGATCAGTTCTTTATCTGGATATGGGTGACGTTTTCCTTTGGGATTCCTTTGTACTTGTCTTGGATCATTGTATTGCTGAAAAGAGCTGAGTCATTCATCGTTGATCATCACACAATGTTGTCGATAATTGTACGATGTTTTACCGATTCTGTTCATTTCACTTTGCATTTGTTCCTACAAGCCTTTCTGTTTTTTTTTTGAAATCTGCCTGTTCCTATTGTACTGCCTTTCTCATTGTACAATAGCATTCCATTCCATTCATATACAACAGCTTGTTCAGCCATTCCCCAATTGATAGGCATCTCCTCAATTCCCAATATTTTGCCACCACAAAAAGGGCTGTTACAAACATTTTTGTACATGTAGATCCTTTCCCCTTTTATATGCTCTCTTCGGGATACAAACCTAGTAGTGCTATTGCTGGATCAATGGGTATGCAAAGTTTGGCTGCCCTTTGGGCATAGTTCTAAATTGTTCTACAGAATGGTTGGATCACTTTACAACTCCACCAACAATGCATCAGTGTCCCAATTTTCCCACATCTTCTCCAGCATTTATCATTTTCCTTTTCTGTCATATTAACCACTCTGATAGGTAAGAGTTGACACCTCAGACTTCTTTTAATCTGCATTTCTCCAAAGGCAATTTAGAGTACCTCTTCATATGCCTATAGGTAGCTTTGATTTTTTTCATCTGAAAACTGCCTGTTCATATCCTTTGATCATTTATCAATTGGGGAATACACACACATATATAAATATGATGAATCTATTTGCCACTAGTCCCACCCCACTTCAGTCCATTCTCTGCTCCTGTCATCAAGATCTTCCTAAAGCATGTGTCTGATCATGTAATACCCTACTCAGACTCCAAAGTCTCCCTATCACCTTGTAGGATCCAATATAAAATCTTCTTTGGTGTTTGGTGTTCAAAACCCTTCATGCTCTATTCAGTCTCTTCCTATATCCTGCTCATACACAATACCATCCATCCCCTCACCTCTCATCTCCTTACCTTTAAAAGCACAAGGTCTATCCCACACCCAGGTTGCTTTCTACTTCTCAACCCTCTTTAGCACAAATGGCTTTTGTTCCAAACAGAGCTTTAATAGTACTTCCTTCAGGAGGCTTTCTTTATCTCACTGGCCTCATCTTCTCTCTTTCACACCTCTCAACCTCTCACCTATCACTCTCCTTCCATCCTGTCTCAGAGGATGATGGAGTCTTCATCTTTGCCAACTCTAGTGTCTTTGTTTGTGCCCTGAATACCACCCTGCTTCCTGCCAGTTCTTCTGAGACCTTGCTCCACTGATCATTCCATCCTTTTTTTATCTTTTCTTGTGTAATGGTGGTAGAAGATATACCAGATAATCCCAAAGGCCTTTCTAGAACAAACCTTCCCCTCAAACCTTACCTTGGCCATGCTATTCCTTTATGCTGTCAACCTATCTTTTTTTTTCCTATTTTACTGTCAAACTTGGAGAAAGGTAGTTTGTCTACTGTCTACCCTCTCATTCATTACAAGATTCATTGTGATCTACCTTCTAGGTCATCCAGCTGACTGAAATTTCTTTCTTCAAAGTTATAGTGAATTCGTGATTGCTGAATCCAATGGCCTTTCCTCAGTCTTCTTCCTCCTACAGCTTCTTGTATCATCTGACAGTCTGACTGACCTCTCTTCCTGTATATTCCCCTGGCTCCTGTGACTGGTGCTCTTCTGGGTCTCCTACTGGGATGACTGGTTCTTCTTGGTTTCTTTGCTGCCTTGTTCTCTTCCCACTCTCTAAGTGTGGGTATCCACAAAGCTCTGACCCAAGTTCTGTGATCTCTTTTCTCTACGCTTTGAAATCTCATCTACTCCTACATCTTTAATTACCTCCTCTACACAAAACAACAGTAACAAAAACCAAAAACACCAACCCTCAAAAATCTAGCTCCCAATCTCTCTTCTAAACTCCAGTCTCCTATTTGCAATTCCCTGCTCATCATTTGCATCTTGGTATGATGCTGGAATTTCACGTGCAACCTGTGCAAAACTGAATTTGTCATTTTCTCTCACAAACTTGCTTCTCATTCCAGTTGGACTATCTATATTGAATTCACTGGGAAGCTGGACAACTCAATGATTAGAGTACTAGATCTGGAGTCAGAAAGACCTCAGTTCAAATGCAGCCTCAGACACTTCCTAGCTGTGTGACCCTGGGCAAGTCATTTCATCCTGTTTGCCTCAGTTTCCTCATCTGGAAAGTGAGTTGGAGAAGGAAATGGAAAACCAATCCAGTATCTTTACCAATAAAACCCGAAATAGGGTCAAGGAGAGTTAGACATGACTAAAAAATGACAACAAAAACTGGATTCACCAGTATGTTCTCAGTCACTCAGACCTGAACCCAAAGCAGGAGTATGCTAGAATCAGCCTGATAGTTAAATTTTCATTGTGAGTATTTACACCTGGAAAATCATCAAATGCTATAAATGGGGGCCTAATTTATTGTTTTGAAGATTGTTGAGACTTAAGAAAGTGATGGAGAAATGTTAATAATACTGATTATACTTAAAAATGTGCCCTGCCTACATCCCCTCCCCACAAGGCCCCATCCCCAAAAGCCTGTTGTGAACCATTTGCCAGCACACACTTGACTCCAAGAATCACTTGAAGCCTTTTCCCTCCCTCACCTCAACACACATTTAGTTGCCAAACCTTGTTGATTCTACCTCTACAGCAACACTCATATCTATTCCCTTCTCACCACTTAGACTGCCAAAACTCTAATTCCGTATATCATCACCTTTTGCCTAGATCATTGTAATAAACTTCTAACTGGTCTCTGCTATGAGTTTCTCCTCTCTCAAATCCACCTTTTACAAAGCTGCCAAATGATTCTTCCTAACATATGGCTCTTACTGTGTCATTCCACCTCCCCCAAACCTTAGATCAATCAATCCCTATTTCCTCCAGGGTAAGTAAGAACTAAGTCTGATGCTTAAGTCTGAGCCAATCTATATATACTAGATCCTTTCAGCCAGAAAGATGAGGGGAGGGCACAGGGACAGGAGAGGCTTGGATAACTTAGGAATCCATAGATAATCCTTAGAAAACCCTGCTAGCAGCCTATATGTGCACTTTCATTTGGTTTACTCTAGATTTGTGTATATGGGTATGTGTGAGTGTGTGTGTGTGTAGCAACTTTCTTACCTGAAATTGGTGCATTTAGAAAGAACAATGTCTTTTTATTCCTGAGCATGAATTTTTTAGTGTTAAGGGGTGGTCACCACTCATCTGCAGTCCTAGTAAAGCTGACCAGCTTCTGATTAGATTTCACAGCTCAAATCGGAAAAAAAGGGAAGCCAACTAATCAGTCAATAAGCATTTTTAAGCACTCATTTTATACTAAAGACTGTACTTAATACAAAGAAAAAGGTAAAATAGTCCTTGTCCACAAAGAACTTACATTCTAAACAGGGGGACATCTACATATGAAGGTATATGCAAGATACATACAAAATAGGTACAAGATTCCTTTCAGTGGGAAAGCTCTAGAATCTGGTGGATGTGAACCTAAGAAGCAGGTGGAATTTGGACTGTCTTAAGGGAAATCAGGGAAGCTATGAGGCAAAGATAAGGAGGGAGAGGATTCCAGACATAGGGGATAGTTAGTACAAAGTCATGGAGATGAGAGATCAAGTATTGCGTGCATTGAATAGAAAATAGACCAGTATGAATGTAGTAAATGGAGTAAATAGAGAAGGAAAAGTGTGACAAGACTGGAAAGATAGGAAAGGGTAAGGCTGTAAAGAGTTTTAAGTGCTATATTGAGAAATTCATGGAAGTTACTGGAATTCATCGAGAAGGGAATGACGTAGTCAAATCTATCCTCTAGAAAAATCAGGTTGACAGGTGAATATAGGAGGGATTGCAGCAGGAAGGCACATGGGGCACAGAGATCATTTGGGAGGTTCTTGTAAGCTTCCTGGTGGAAAGCCTTGAAGGCTTGAACCAAGATGGTGGCTGTAAGGGTGAGGAAAAGGCAACATATGCAAGAGATGATTGGGAGATAGAAACAAGGTTTAGCAACTGATTGGACATATGAGGTGAATCATAGTGAAGAATTGAGGATTGCCTGAGGTGAGGAATCTGTGATTAGAAGGATGGTGGTGCTTATCTTACTCAATTCCTGGCTATTTACCAGGGTACTCATTGATATTTCTGGCTTTTCATTCAGTCTATTCATCTTTTATGGATCATATTCCCCCTATAGCTTTCTCTTGAAATTCTCTTCTTCTGAGGCTTAGTTCAGACACAATCTCTTCTTTAAGTCTTCCCTGCCTCCAGCCAGAAATGGCCTTTCTCTCCTTGTATTTTCTTAGGGCATTTGCATGTGTTCTCCTTTGCGCTTATCACATTTTATTTTGCATCATATTTATGATTTATCTCTTTGACTTCACATAGCTTATATTTTACTGTGGGGTACAATATGTACTAAATGTACCAGGACCCTTCCCTCTCTCCTCTTTCCCTCCTCCAGAAGACATTCTCAGTCTCCTTCCAATGGACCTTGCAAGGGCTCTGTGGGACCAGCTTCTGGCCATCTATGACTTATCAGTGAGTGTCTGAGGATCCTCTGATTGGCTACTGAGCCTGAAGAACTGATGATGTGGGATATCATAGTTGGAAAAAAGAGGCAGCTTCCAGCTGGTGGCCCTCTTGGGTACTGCCTTTCAGAGTGCAAGATGTTTTCTTTGAGGGATGGAGAAGTATAGCTCTTTTCTACCCTAACATATTGGTGATGGGAGAGGCTTCACACATACACTCACCTAGAGGGTCTTGGACTAAGGCCCCTAGTTTTCTTTGCCTCTCACTTGTTTGCTTTAGCATTGACCTTGTAAACTCAGAAAGGTCTGGAGAAATAGCAGCAACAGTAGCTGGAGGTGTCTCTTCTCCCGACACCTGAGCAGCTGAGAAGTAAGGAAGCAGCACCCAGAGTAGGTTGGCACCAGGGACTGTAAAGACCAGTAGAATCAATCAATTAACTAAACAAGTATTTATTAAAGACCTGCTATGTGCTAGGCCAGTGGTTCTCAACCTTCCTAATGCTGCGACCCTTTAATACTCATATGTGGGCAAATCTGCATGTGGGCCTACCCGCCTGGATGGAGATGGATAGAGGAACAGTGTCTTGGTTCCTAAGACCATCGCAAATATGTGTTTTCCCATGGTCTTAGGTGACCCCTGTGACCCCTGTGAAAGGGTCATTCAACCCCCAAAGGGGTCGCGACCCACAGGTTGAGAACCGCTGTGCTAGGCTCTTTGCTAGGCACTAAGAATACAAGCTGGTAAATGTGCTGGTCAATTTTATCAGTCAACTCTCTGACACTTAAATTTAGTCTGCATCATTAACATTTTCTCCATCACTTTTATTTTTGCTTTTTAGAGGGGGGAAGGTGGGGCAATTGGGGTTAAGTGACTTGCCCAAGGTCACATGGCTAGTTTTTGTGTTAAGTGTCTGAGGCTGGATTTGGACCTAGGTCCTCCTGACTCCAGGGCTAGTGCTGTGCCACCTAGCCATCCCAACTCCATCACTTTCTTAAAACTAGACAATCAACAAAACCATAAATCAAGTCCTAATTTGTAGCATTTCTGAGGTGTAAATGCTCACACTGAAAATTTAACAATCAACTCTTATGAACCAGTTAGAGCTTACTCCAGAATACTTCATATACCAAGAACACAGAATGAAGCATTCCCAACTTGCAATGAGCTTATATTCTAATAGAAAGATCAAATTCGTATGTTTGATTAGATAATGCTATCCAAGGTGAAATTAGCCATGATTAATTAGTTGTCTTGCAAAAATTCTTTTATGTCCCAATAGGACTCAAATATTAATTTTCCAACTAACTACCATAGTAATAAGTTAAGATATTGAATCCTATTTAAATAATTCACTTGCTGCATGCTGTGACTCTCATCATTGCTTTCCGTGTGGGAGGAAATGATGCATCCTATATAAATATTGTGCACTAGTGATTTCTTTTAATTTCTCCCTTTTTCTGGGAACCTTAGACTAGAACTGAAATTAGATTTGTCCAGGGAGTAGCTGAGATGGAGGATGTAGTAGCTGAGATGAGCAAGTGAGCTTGGGAATTGAAGATTCTTACTGAAAAGTCAGGCTTCCCCTCTAACTGAGTCTGGGAAAACAACGAGATAGAGGTCAGGGGTTGTAGATTTGGGACCCTGACTGATTGGTTACTACTAGTCTCTCTGCTAGACATGGAGGACCACTTATACAAAAGTGTGGAGATAGGATATCACACATAAAGAAAGGCTAGTTGCTTAGGTCTAACTTATATGTAAAAAATGTGAGGGAAAGTAACATGAAATAAAACTGTAAAAGCTACGGAAAGGCTGTTATTTGTTACCTGGGCACTGGGCATAAAAAGAATTATGTCTTCCCTGCTTGCAGGCTAGCACCTATGTATAAAAAGATAACCGGCATTGTGGGATAGTATATGGTAAGAACAAAACAGTGGTAAGACAGAGAGATGCTTGTGGACAGGGGTGGTCACACAAAGCTTCAGTGAGCAGATGGAACTTGGACTAATAGGCCTTGAAGGATAGACAAGCATTGGGTGGGTGGTATGGGAATTTCAGGGTAGATGGATGGCCTGAACAAAGAAAGCAATGAGGGTAGGAATGAGCACAGATTTAGGGTTCAAGGTGTGAGTGAACTGGAGGTTTCATGGGAGGACCAGCAGAATACAGGATTGGTTAATAGGCTATGAATACTCTGGATTCAGGAAGGATTGAGATCACTGGTCTGAAATAATAACAAAAAACCTGATAGATAAAATGGTGACTGATTATGGATGATGAGTAATTTACAGTTGATCTGATGAGTCAAGATGAACAATGGCAGGTTCTCAAATAGAAGAGTATAATGACCACTTTAGGATTAGATAACAGTGCCAGCCCTTTAGTTCAAGGCCTGCCCATCAGAAGATGTCTCCTACCCTGATTATTTTCAAGAGACAGAAAGTTTGTGAGGTGGTACCCTTTTCTATGCATATAGGGTAGTCATTAACTCATTTATTCAATCACTCATTGTCTCTTAATTATCAAATACCTACTATGTATAAAACATGAAACTGGGTGCTGAGGAAGTATAAATGAATTGTCTAAGTAATGGAAAGAAAGGTATGGTTTTTTCTTCCTTCAAAGTCAGTGCAAGACGAGGCACTTAGATTAAACGTCTGTGGTTCTTTTTCTCTCCTTCCAATTTTTCCTTTCAGACTAGGCTTCACTTCCCACCCCCAGCCATTTGGAGGGCATGTAGTTCACAGGCCCCGATTTTCTCTCTCTCATTTCCTTTCCTTTATTTCTTGCCTTTTCCACACATTTGAAACTCAGTCTTCTCTCTTTCTCCCGAAAGTGAAAGTTTCTTTATTTTGGTTGTCTCAGAACTGGCAGGATAAATTCCTGGGAATGTCATGTGCTTTTTATTATTATGTTGTTGAGACACATTGATATTGTTAAGCTATTCATGGAATAAAACAGTCCAATGAAAAAACAAACGAGGCAATTTGGTAGTCGCCTTGAGAAAACAAAGAAGGGCCTTGGAGCCAAGAAACACTTAAAAAAAAATCTCTTCTTGTATCTTTTACTAATTCAGGGACCCTGAAACCCTCCACTGTGGCTGAAACTGATCCCAGCCTTCTCCACGTGAAAGTCGTCATGGTAAATGAGGAAGACTTGGTCCTTAGATATGTTAAGGAAACATGTTACATCGATTTCTCTGGATGTGAACACAGAGGGTGTCCCTTCTCCCAGGCAGGACCTGTGGGTGCTTCCCTCTGACTTTTTTCTAATGTCCTTCATTTCATTTATATGGCAGATTTACACACACACACACACACACACACACACACACACACATACACACACACACACTGACACACATACATGTATGTATATAATGCATACAGATATAAACACAAAATATATGCATATATTTATGCCATATATAATAAATGTACACACATGTATATATATGTATTTGTGTATATATGTATTGTAGATGTATCTATCTATCTCTGTATTTATCTATCTATTTATCTGTATCTATCTAGCTATATATATCTCTCTTTCTTTCTTTCTTTCCTTCTTTTCTTCCTCCTTACTTTTAGTGCATGGATTTTCTGTATTGGTTGCTATCCTCACCTCTCCTTATCATTCATCTGGAATGTACTGATATGGAGACAGCTATGTGGCTCGGTGGATAGACCTCTGGGTCTGGATTCAGGAAGACCTGAGTTCAAATTCAACCTCAAACCTCTACTAGCTGTGTGGCCTTGAGCAAATCACTTAAGCTCTGTTTGCCTGAATCCACTGGAGAAGGAAATGTCAAATCACTCTAGAATCTTTGCCAAAATAACCCCATGGATGGTGTGGTTCACGGGGCCATGAAGAGTTGGATGTGACCTAACAGCCAAACAACACTGACAACTTCCTATCAACCTCAGATTCTTATTTAGAAGATACAGGTGTGTTCTTTATTTGTCTGTCTGTCTGTCTGTCTTTCTATGTCTTTGTTGATCTATTTTTGATCAGATCTGCAAACCCATCTGGGTAGGGCATTCCAAGTGAGGTAATTCCTTCCACTAGTGTAGACTGGCGACTTTTCTTTACCTTAGACTCTTGGAGAGTTTCCTAGGGACACTGAGAATGTCAAGTGACTTGATCAGGCTTATACGGCAGTATGTGTTACAGATAGGACTCCAATCCAAGTTTTCCTGATTCTGAGGTGGGCTCTGTATTCACTAAATCCTCTTCTTTGGGTGATATCTTTTTGAATTTGTGCCTTTCAGTTGTCCCAAAGGCAGATAGACCCAGATCCTTAACATTTATTTATGATTCAGTGTTGTATAGCCAAACTGTTTTTATCTGGGATAGAAATAGCTGGAAATCAAGAAGTAATCTATCCAATTTAGGACCTCCTACCCTGTATCCAGGCCAAAATTCTGATTTTTTTTGTTCTTAAAGAAATACTAAATTTCACTCATCCAGCTTCCCCCATTTATAAAATGGTCAGAATTAGGCTTAATAGCTCTAGCTGGAGCAGTTCCAGAGACAGGGAGCTAAATCAAACGAGGGAATGAGAAGCCTGACATATGAGGCCAGAGCAAAATGAGGACATTTCACTCTGCGAAGATGAATGCTCAGAGAAGGCAGCATAGTATAGTAGGAAAGGATTGTAACAGAAGTAAAGAGCAAAGGTTGGCCCAGCTGTGTGGCTTTGGGTGAGTCATTTTACCTTTGGGGGCTATCTTTCCACATCTGTAAAGTAAGAGGCTAGAAGAGATTTCCCAAGTCACTTCTGGCTCTAAGTACCTATGAATTCCCCCTGTGGATATGCTTATGGTCTATACATTTATAAAGTGAACAGAGAGTCCGTCATCATTGGATTCTCTCTCTCTGTCTCTCTTTGTCTGTCTATCTGTCTGTCTCTGTCTGTCTCTGTTTCTCTATTTCTCTCTTTATCTCTCTCTCTCACACACGCGCACACACACACACACACACACACACACACACACACACACACACACACACTCCCTGAACAACCTGATGACTCCCTGCTCCAGGGCTCACTGTATTGATTCTAAACTTGGTACAGACATCCTATTGCCTTAGTAAACTGCCGCTTAGAAACCCTGAGGTCAAAGAAGATTGATCAGGTTCCTGCAACGGTAGGGATAACCAGCATGGGCCAGTATGCCTGGCAACTTGTTAAATTCTTGCAGTGTTTCTTGAAGCTCAAAAGAAGTAAAATTTAAGGTCAGTAAAAACTTTAAACAGGGGGTAGTAAACTAATGTGTACTGATAACCTTAAAGTGTCAAACAGGTTGACAACATAAATTAAGTTCAAAAAGAATTTCAATAAATTCATGAATAATAGATCCATAATGGGTTATAAAGGGAGGGAGGCTTATGTATCTGACATGTGAGCCTGATATCAATAAAAAGCAACAGTGTTTTACCCTATAGTTTTTCCTGGTGTCTTTTCTAGGGAGAATGAATTTTGTGTTGGATGAACCACGGGTCTATTCCTGTACTAGCTTTTCTTACATCTTTTTTCTTTTCTTTCTTTCTTTCTTTCTTTCTTTTTTTGTAATAGGTATTTTGTAATAGATATTTAAATAGTACACTTCCTACAAAGCTGGGCTGGTGCCTGTGTACCTTCCTCTTGCAAAAGGCTTTGTGAGTCAGTTGCTCCTGTTTTTTCCATTAGTCTCTGTGATGGGGATAGAAATGTGTCAAACATCACTGGTGACAGGAAGAGCCACCCACTCTATCAGCTGCAAGGATTAAGGAAAAGCAACTTTGGACTCTTCAAGATAGTCTATTTGTTGGGATGTAGTCAATACCAACTCTCCTTTTGATGTGCAATGTGAGACACAGAAAGGAGATATCTCTGCCATTACCTCCTCCCTCTAACATCATTTATTCATTCATTTGTTCAACCAGTCCACCTACATTTGTTGAATTCTTACTATGTGATGGGTCCTGCGCTAAGTGATGAAGATACAAGGAAAGGGAAATATAGTCCTTGCCCTAAACAAGCATAATTCTAATGACCATATGTAAATAACTAGGACTTTATTAGATAGCTACAGGGTGAATGGGAGATAGTTGTGGAGCGGAGGGCACTGCTAGCAGCAGGTAGGATCAGAATAAGCCTCCTTCAGAAGGTGGGATTTAAGATGAGTCTTAAAAGAAACCAGTGAAACTACAAAGCAGAAATGAGAGAATGAAGCACTCCAGGTGTGGGAGACAGCCAGTACAAAGGTATAGAGATGGGAAACTTGCAGGGTTCAAGGAATTGTGTATAGGCCAGTATAGCCAGGGTATAGCATTTGTGGAGGAAAGTATAAGAAGACCAGAAAGCTAGGAAGGGTCCACAGTATAAAGAGATTTGAATGCCAAGCAAAGGAGATTTATATTTGGTAATAGAGGCAATAATCAGAGCTCGTTGAGAATCAGTGGCAACTGGTCACCCATGGCAGCAACATTGTGGATTTGCAAGTCCCTGTCTGCCTTTTCTGTTTTTTATTATGAGATTGTAATCATAATAAAGCAAAGATAATTTCTATATCTCTTCCCACTTCCCTCCTAGTGATTAGCACAGTGTCCTGCACCTAGGAGATGACAGATTGGGATTCATTTAATGGAGCATAATCTAAGGGACTAATGTGGCAGAAAACATATTCGTTAGAAAGAGAAAGCTAGTTTTTCCTCCTTTCATGGAGCATTCTACAATTCAATATCTAAGGATTTGCAATATTTTTGGTGAGGGAGGATGGTAAAGAGTATGACAAAGAGGCTTGGGTGGAGCCACTTGACACGGAGTCAGAATCTGGATTCAAATCCTGGTTTCCCTGCTTTATTATCCATGTGGCTTAATGCAAGTCCTTGAACCTTGTACCCTCAGTTTCCTCCTCTGCGCCAGGAGCAGGTCGGTCACATTAGAAATATCTGAGAATTCTTCGAGCTCTGACTCTAAGCTCTTAAGTAAGCAAGAATGTATACTGTTCATGATAAACTTGGCTTAGTTATGTTTTTGCCAAATGACTTAATGTAATGGCTATACTACGTTACTGTAGCATCTCTCCCAAAGAGGGAAACAAAGCCTTTCTTGATCCTAGGGAAGCAAACCTGGCTCCATTTCTGAACGATTCTTCACCAGGAAGAAGAAGTTTATGAGTCATTACCCACAGGGTGGGAAGAGGGAATTAAGCTGAGACATTATTGTTTATTATTTGTCCTTCTTTCTTGAAAAAGGACCAATCACATCAGGAAGGTGACGTCTTGACTTGCAAATTAACCAGATTTAAGTGAGGCAGGGTTGTGCAAATCACCACCTCTCTCTTTCCTCTGCAGTCATCTATGTCCAGTAGCAAAATATGGTTCAGGACAAATGAAGATGGCCTTGGATGCAGGGGGAGATTTTTGGTCTTTTTAAGCCAAGGTCTTTCCCAGGTCTCAGTTTTTCTGAGGCAACACCCATTCAGTGATTAAGGCTAGGAAAGAAATGAGGCAGGGAATGGCCACTTTTACCTAATTAAAAAAGAAAAAAAAAGTCAACCTGATAGGGGCAGGCTCTCAGGGTTTCTGGCCAAAACAGAAATAATTGCTATTTATACTCACTTTGATCCATGAGAACCCAAACAATGACCAAGTGAGACCTGGACTGGGCCCTATTGTTGGTCAACCAGTGAAAGTCAGGTTGATTTGGGTTTAAGGCATAGTTTTTTTTAAATTATAGAATAAATAAGTAGGAAAGGGAGAAAAAAAAAGAAATTTATATAAACCCCAAGATATCTTGTGACGTTTCAGCAATCAAATTTATATTCCTTTAGGCAGAGCACCCACGGGTGAGGATATGATTCCCTATGTGGAGAAAGGGAGAGGAAGGAGAGGAAGGAAGGAAGGAAGAAAGGAAGGAAGGAAGGAAGGAAAGAAGGAAAGAAGGAAAGAAAGAAGGAAGGAAGGAAGGAAAGAAGGAGGGAAGGAAGGAAAGAAGGAAGGAGCAGCATTACCTAATTGGAACTGGTCAGTTGAATCCTCGGTGGGGCAGTTCTTACTACTCACAGATTGTTGTTTGTCCTTTGTTCTCAGAGGGGACCAACTTATTGAGTTGGGACATAAAAATATTCTGGTGCCTCAGCATTTAGTGTGGAAATGACAAGGGCATCTTTTCTCACAGGAATGGAAATCCTTACTTGGACCCTGGTGCCTCCTTCTACCTTTACTGAAAGACAAAGGGTTGTTGGAGTATCTGTGCTCATAGAGCTGCTTTTTCTGAACAGGGCTTTTTGTAAATCCAGCTGTGTTCTACATTCAGCATATGCCTCCAACTCTTTTTATGTCTCAAGGCCAGAGAAAGCTCGCAGTATTTCCCCTGAGCCGTTTTCTTCTTAATTTTTAAATAAATGTACATTTTCAGAAATTTAATCCAAGGGTTTATGATTCATAGTTGCTTTGCTCATCAAAATGCTGTTTTGTAAGAGTCATTTGATGTCTACCAAGTCTTCCTAGTTTTTTTTCCTCCTAAGCCTTTTATCTGAGAACCAGGAAATCACATTTTGCCAGCCTCTATGAACTGCAACCACAAAAAGTTTGAATTTGGTTCAAAGCTTAGGACCCAGGAGGGTTGAGTGGGTTTGAAACTTGGCAAAACATAGGCCCCTCTCTCTTCCTGGGACATAGGTCCCAGGTCATAGGGTAACATAGCCCATGGACTGTTCTCACAACCTGAGGAATTTACTAGGAAAACCCTCTCATGCTGCTCCAGGTGGAGCACAGCTTTCCAGGAGGTCATTTCCTTTTCTCATTGGGGGAAGAAATGGTAAGTTACCTCCTCCTTTCACTTTGCTGTTCCTCCTACTCAAATGCAAAAGAAGGGTCATCTCCATATGTGACCTGCACTGGACTTCTTTGTTTTCATTCTGTCAAATGAAAGAACCTTTCCTTGATTTTCTTCACTTTTTTAAATTTAAAAAATAGATTTGTGTTTATTTATTTTTGTTTTGATATCACTGAGTTTTCCCCTATATCCTTTCTGTAACCCCGCTGAAAGAACCACATCATAACAATTTTATTAAAGTGAGGAGAAAAACAGTCAGAAAAACCAATTAAGATACTTAAAGTGCTTTTTCATGGTAATTAGATGCTTTGCAAATATTAAGTAGACATATGAACATACACGGTACAGTGCCTAGAGGCCAGGTCTTAGGACGAGGAAAGCCTGGGTTCCAGTTCTCACTCTGATACATATTTCCTTCCTTCCTTCCTTCCTCCCTTCCTTCCTTCCTTCCTTCCTTCCTTCCTTCCTTCCTTCCTTCCTTCCTTCCTTCTTTCCTTCCTTCCTTCCTCCCTC
>CM053590.1:32199905-32237358 GCA_028646515.1 Pseudochirops corinnae
TCCCTTCCTTCCTCCCTCCCTCCCTTCCTTCCTCCCTCCCTCCCTTCCTTCCTTCCTCCCTCCCTTCCTTCCTTCCTTTCTTCCTTTCTTCCTCCCTCTCTTTCCTCTCCCTCTCTCTACATAGGGAATCATCCATAATGACCATGGATTCATTACTTAGCTTCTCAGTATTATAGGCAGCTTTCTAAACCTAGACTATAAGTTTTGAAAGAATTAGTGATTTGGGGAGAGAGGCTTCCCTTATTGGGAGTTTCTCACACAAAGGAAGTCACATATATGTACCCCCCCCAAAATAAAAAGCAAAAAAAAAAAAGTTAGTTATTATTTTTATTTTCTAGGTGATACTGTGCATGCAAACTATGTGTAAACAACTCTAAAGCTACGATCCTATGTTTGTCCTTGACTTTTAGGGCCTGAGCATTTAGGAATTAATAAATGTGCAGAAAATTTTTTAAAAAAGGGAGAGAGATGAACCCATTGCTTGGAGACCATGGACATATTGAATGTAAAAATAGTGACAGAATGAAGAATACATAACTTTGGCTTAAAAGAGAAATGTAGACTTGAGCAGCTGACGTAATAGAGTAAGCATTTTAGCATTCAGACATTGTTAGTGTGAGGTCATCCTGGGAGTTCTGAAGGCTAAGAAATACCATGGTGGATATAATGCTGCCATCTACTGGTAGATGTTTGCAGTTGGATTCCAAAGAAAAGTGTTAATGAACGCTGGAAAGAATTTGCATAGTCCAGGCTGACATTACCCGTGTCAATCACGTAATCCCTTACCTTTTCTGGGCAGGAGGCATCTCAAAAGCTTTCCAGCTATTTCCTAGTAGGGAGAAAATTGTCTCGCTTCATTTTTTTTCCTTATTTTAAATTTCATTTTCTAGACGAGGTTTTCCTCTATGTTGCCTGGGTAAGGACTTGGGTTAGCTCTTAGCTGAATTATTCCAAGACAAATTTAACCACCAGGTAAGAGATTTGAATCATATTTTGAGCTGAAAAAAGTGTAAGGAAAAAAACCTAAGGATTTAGCCTACAATCCAACGAATATTTCCCCCTCTCTGGATCAACGCTGCTTTTGTGTATGTGTTAATGGATGTCCCAGAAAGGATGTGGTTTAGTCTTTTAAAAAAGCACCAAGTCAAATGCTCTCATCCTAACACAGCCTCAAAGGAAGTGCAAAGTTGGAGCCAGTGGGTGGATTTGCCAATTCTCTGCCTTTCAGTGTACTGGCAGGAGTGAGAGCATTGTGGGAAAGCACTTTCAGAGCTGTAACTGGGACAATAGGGCTTTGCCAACAGGGTGCCAAAATAGAAAAAGGAAATGGGGTTGTGTATTCAGATCTTTAGTATCATAGAAAGGACTGCTTAGCAAGAACAATTAATTAAATTAGGAAGCTACCAGATGACATCCTCTTTTCTCCTATCAAATGGTCATCTCTGAGGTATACTTTTCCTCTCTAACTGTACTCTGCCCTACCCTGCTCACCTTAGGTCTAGTTCCCTACTGAAGACCTAGAGACTTCCCCGAGTCTCTACCGCACCACCCACCCACCCACCCACCCAAACTGAATTGAGAACCATTTTGTACCACTTGCCTTGAGTCAAAGACAATTGACAGGTATAACTTTGCTCAGACATGACACCATATTGTATAGCTACAAACTTTATAATAGTCTCTCAAGTGAAATTTTTCAAATGGAACATTTGAAAGGGATAGACTTTCATGGGCCATTTGCACACTCTAATATCTTTAGTAGTCATAGACAAGCAGAGAGATTTGGCCAAGTTTGCAGTTCCCAAGGACCTTTCCCCTTTCTCTCTGAACAAGGACCTATGAGAATATTCCCTAGAGATGGGCTTGCAAACCCAGCCTATGTATGTCTCTGTTCTCAGGTCTCTTTTAGAAATAGCCCATAGGACCACTTGCTTCTTCACTTGGTTGCCTTTTGCCTGCCATTCTGGCCACTACTTGGAGCAATTGCCCCAATTTATCCCACCCTGAGGATGTGTCATCTTTTCCACCTCCATCTTGTCCTCTGTGCAAAACATCAAATGATGACCAAAGTCTCCACTATGATTTGTCTGAAGACCACGTTCAAGTATATGAGCAATGGCATGAGGGGAACTCAAAACCCTTCTGCATGTGGTCATGCTGTGGTTTATTTTCAGATTCTCCAGGGGATGCTTTAGGTCAGTGGGTCTCAACCTGTGGGTTATGTTCAATTTGTAACAATGAAAACATATCCTGCATATCAGATAGTTACATTACGATTCATAACAGTAGCAAAATTACAGTTATGAAGTAGCAACGAAAATAATTTTATGGTTGGGGATTACCATAAGATGAGGAACTGTATTAAAGGGCTGCGGCATTAGGAAGGTTGAGAACCACTGCTTTAGGCTGATGTTCAGATAATTATGTCTGGATTCTTCCATTTTTTCTTGGTCATTCACTCTCTGGACTCCAGGGTCCCTTCTAGCTTCGTATTTCTGATTCTTGACCTAAGAATTGCGGAGCCAGAAATGCAGAAAATTGGGGACAGGAGAGATGGAGGGTTTTAGTTATTTTTTAAAACTTAGTTCAACAAACATTTATTAAGTGCTTCAAGTAGAAGGCATTGTGCTAGGTGCTAGGGATAAAAAATAATTATAGCTAGAATAGACAATGCTTTCATGTTTGCAAAGTACTTTATAGACATTATCTTATTTTATGCTCACAGCAATCCTGGGAGGTAGGTGCTATGCTATCTCCATATTTATATGTGAGGAATCGAGACAGGCAGAGGTGGACTGACTTGTGCAGAATTCCTGAGGCCACATTTGAATTCAGGTCTTCCTGATCCCAGGTCCAGTACTCTATGCATTATGCCACAGACTCCTCTAATATGACAGAGTACTTTCAAGTACAGATTTAGAGGAGAAAGGGGACTTAGAGATTCAATATCCTCAGTTTACAGATTAAGAAACTGAGATCTAGGGAGGAGGAAAAGCTTGTAAAAGGCCACATAGGAAGTAAAATGGTAGCGCTAGGATTCAAATCCTTTAAGTTCCAAGTAGAATCCTATCTTCTACCTGAAGCCTTTCCCAATTCCTCTTAATTCCAGTGCCTTGTATCTGTGAATTTTTTCCTCATTATGCTGTATATAAGTTTGTTTGTATATAGTTAGTTGTTTGTTGTCTCCTCCACTAGACCGTAAGCTCTTTGAGGGCAGGGTCTATCTTTTCTCACTTTTCATATCTTTTTGCACTTAGCTCAGTACCTGGCACACAGTAGGTGCTTACTAAGTGCTTGTTAATGGCTTAATTGAAATCTAGGACTTATGATATCAGATCTTGATATCTTAGACAGAGTTCTGGGTTTGGAGTCAGTGTTTGACTCTGTGAATAATAAATAGTAGTTGCCCCACTGGGGATCCAACTAGCCAGTACTAGTTGGGCAGCTCGACTCCTTTATGGGCTAGATTTCTTTTTTAAGGACCATGCCTTAAAACCAAATCACTTTGGATCTCAATGGTTGGCCAATAATAGGCCCCATCCCAAGTCTTACTTGGTCACTGTTTGAGTTCTCATGATTTAGAGTGAGTGTGAATTGTAATTGTTTCTGTTTGTCCAGAAACCCTGAGGGTCTTCCACTCCCAGATTGATTTTTTTAAATTAGATAAAAGAGGCCATTCTTTGCCTCATTTTTTACCTAGCCTTAATCATTGCGTGGGCATTGCCTCAGACAAAATGAGACCTGGGAAAGACCTTAGCTTAAAAAGTCCAAGGTCTCCCACTGCGTTCAGTCATCTGCCATCTCCAGTCACCCTGATCTGTATTTTGCCACTCCCCAGAGGAGCGAGTAAGGTTGGTGAATCTGCACAGCTCTCTCTTTTAAATACAATTCACATGCAAGTCAATACATCACCTTCCTGATGTCATGGTCCTCTTTGAGAATGAAGAACAAACAACAACAGCTTAAATACTAGCTCCGCCATTTTCTTGTGTGATCTTGGATAAGTCATATGACCTCTTGGGGTCTCAGTTTCCTCCCCTATAACTGGACCAGATGAGTTCCATAGTCATTTGTATTTCTAAATCTATCAGTCTATAATCTAATAGGAGACATATGACATGTATAAAAGTAAGCATGATGTAAATCAGAATGTGAAAGGGTTGAAAGAAATATTGAGGGAGAGTACTTTATGAAAATTTGAGAAAGATCATTTTCAGCTGAATTGGGCCTTAAAGGAAGAGATGTCATTTATAAGCAGAGCTACAGTGCATAGGATGGTGGTGGTGGTGGGGTGGCAACCTGTAAGGATATATGGTGATGAGATGACAGGATAGACACAATTTAGCTGGAATGCAGACTGTGAACAAAAGTAGAGGGAAATAAGTCTAAAAGGGTAGTTTGGAACTCTGTTGTCTAGGGGGTCTTTTATCTAATAGGCAATAGAGAGCCATTAAAGAAGTGACATGATTAGAGTTTTGAATTAGGAAGATTAATGGGGCAGTTGTTTGAAGGATAGTTAGAAATGGGATGCAGTAGAAGCAGAGAAAACAGTGGGGAGGCTATTACCATTTTATTAGACAAGATGTGATGAAGACTTGAATTATGGTGGCCATTTTGGTATAGGAAGGAGTAGAGTGGGAAGGAGAAGAGGAATGACAAAGGTCAATGAGGTCTCTGGTTGGGCCCATGATAGTCACTTGGTCACAGCTTGGAGAACACTAGTCTAGATCATGTTTGCATTCTTCCATGTATTTACTGAACATCCCTCAATGGACATATTCCCAGGAATTTATGATGTTCTCTGATAACATTTTAATTAGTTCTGTAATAAGAATGCGGGCATATGGAGCCATATGTCTGGTTCCCACATATTTAACACTACAGAGAGCTTGGATACATTTTCTGAAGGTCAGCCCGCTGATTTCTCCAAAGATAAAAGGCACCTTCTGATTGAAGGCTTTCTCAAAATGTTTCTGGCTATGTGTTTCCATCTCCTGGGATGAGCCAATTGAGGACCGCTTCCTCTGTTGATTTGACAAACATGTTTTGGCAGGGACATGCATCCTTTTCCTTTCTCATTTCCAAGGTTTTCTAATCATCTGCAAAAAGCTCTTGCAATCAATGAGGATCATTCACCCAGAAGAATGCATTGAGTGTCAATATCATTAGGCATGCTTAACATATAGGTTACAGAAAAGAGGGAGATGTCAACAAAACAGCAACCTAGGTTTGGGGTCTTTGCTGAAGAATCTGTAGGCTTGAAGGCCTCACAGGAAATCATCTAATCCTACCTCCTCTTTCAGGCAAAAATAGGCAAAGTCCACAATTACCTTATGAGACTATTATGTTTCTAAAGAACCCTGGAGATGAGGAAGCTCTCAACCTTTTTCCCCTCATATGCTTATTCTAGAATTTAACAGCCCTGACAGCAGGAATGTATATCTTTACATCTATCTGGGATCTTTCATGTTTTCATTTATAACAGTTTCCTCTGGTTCTTTCTTCAAAGGACATAGGGATCAGTTGGCTCCAGACCAAGAGTGTGCTGACAAATGTTTAACAACTGGCTCATGGAAAAAATAAAAAAAATAAGAGGACTCAGGGCACATTTTTAATTTTAATTTGCTTTATGAAGATTTTTTTCATCAGTTTCTTAAGTCTAGACAATCAATAAAACAATGAATCAAGCCCTGATTTGTAGCGTTTATCTGTTTCTGAGGTGTAAATGCTCAGACTGAAAATTTAACAATCAGTTCTCCCAGGCTTGTATGAGTTGGCTCCAGCACACAGCTGCCTCTGAATAGAAGGCCTCTGGAGCCTTCAGGAGCAGCCCAAACTCTGGTTTTCAGGCTCTGAGCCTGTAGCAGTGATTGGGCATCCTAGAATTGGAATCAGTGGGCCTGGGTTCTAATGCTGATTACTAAGCTAGCCTTCAATGGCTATCCCTCACACACTTTATATTCCAGTCAAACTGACCTGCTTGCCAAGCCAGGTATATCATATCATTTCCTCCCACCATGTCTTTGCATAGTCTCTCTTCTCACTCCCATGTCTTAGAAGCTCCACCTCAATTTAAGGCTCATCTCAAGTGTCCCTTCCTACATGATTCCCTCCCTCGACCCCCAAATGGCTAGTCATCCCCTCTCCCCCTACCAGGAAATCACTCATACATGTCTTGCATTGACTTATCCATGTCCATCTTGTTTCTCTCTAGTACAAAGTCACTTTTCATGATTTGTTTTTCTTTTTCTTCTTTGAATTTCTGGTGCCTAAAATGATACCTTGAAATAGCAAGTGGTTAATAGGTCTTTGTGCAGCCATATGGTGCAGTGGATTGAATACTGGGCCTGGAGTCAGGAAGATTTGAGTTCAAATTTGACATCAGACACTTCCTAGCCGTGTGACCCTGAGCAAGTCACTTAACACTGTTAGCCTCAGTTTCCTCATTTGTAAAATGTGATAAGGAAGGAAATGGTAAACCACTTTGGTATCTTTGCCAAGAAAACCCCAAATGCAGTCATGAAGAGTTGGGCGACTGAAAAATGGCTAAACAACAGTAGGTCT
The DNA here is from genome assembly GCA_028646515.1 of Pseudochirops corinnae. Classification (NCBI taxonomy): domain Eukaryota; kingdom Metazoa; phylum Chordata; class Mammalia; order Diprotodontia; family Pseudocheiridae; genus Pseudochirops; species Pseudochirops corinnae. The sequence goes on from CM053590.1 coordinate 32,206,470, forward strand.
TTACTGAAACAAAATGAAAAAAAATACAGACATTAAACTAACAAATGCAAAAGAAATAAGATGATGAGAAAAGCGGCCTGGAAGGATGCTCACAACAAACCTGACCCACATCATCATCTTACTTTGGGTTAGACTGGCTTTGGAAAAGTCTAGAGATGGATTTTTTGGAGGAGTTATCTCCAAATGTGATTCAGGACTGATTGTTTATATGGAATTAATTTGATCTGACAATACAGAGTGATAGAACCACCTTAAAAATAAAAGAGGGCACTAGAGACTCAATGCCACAGATTTGGAAAGCACCTCAGAGGCCATCTGGTCTATAACCTCTCATTTTTACATATGAATAAACTTAGGCCCAGAAGGGTTAAGTGACTTGTTTAAAGTAACATAGATAGGAGTGTCAGAGCTCAGATTTGAATTCAGGGCACATGACCTCAGATGGGTGGTAGTGCTGTGATTCAAGTATCAAAATACACTATCATGGGTATTTCTTTTTGTGTTTGTGCATGAGTGTGTATGTATATTTGTCTACATGTGTATATACATATATGTACACATATGTATACATATATGTACACATACATGTGTGTATACATATATATTTTCCAGCTGGAATCAATAAAACCCGTGAAGTCTACATTTGGTAAGATTTTAACACCTGACCCCTAGCTTTCACAAAGTATTTTGAATTAGGGAACAACCAAGATCCATGAGTGAAAATGAAAGAAAAAAAATCTGGTGTGATGGGAAAAAAACCCTAAATGTGTTTAGTTTTTGAAAATGTCCTTGGATGCAATACTGAGAAAAATGAGAAAAAGTCTTTAAAAAAATCGCTGAGGCAGCAAATGAAGCACAGGGAGACTACAGAAACAAGGTGTCTATAAGTTGAGGAAGTGTGATATTTTGAGAAAAAGAGAAAAGTAAGTGCTGAAAGAATAAGGTCCACAGATTGTTGATTGTAGAGGAGCTCTTCTTTTGAATTCTGAGTTCCTGTTTTTTTTCTTTTCCTTTAGGAATAGTTGAACAGTTCACACACACACACACACACACACACACACGGGCCAGTTTCCCATGATGAAGACAATAAGTCAGAAGTCTCAGGAATAGCAGATTATTTCTACTCTTTATAGATGTGCCAGCACTGTAAGTTACCCCGTGGGCCATGGCACAAATGCCCCTTGGCACTCCTGGGATAGGGGTGAGATTGATCCTGCCGCCTGGTACTTGTCTTCATAAACTACTGTGCCTTAGATGTGGTTCTGAATTATTTAGTCTATTTGGTGGTGATGAACTCCAGGACTTTTGTTTATGTGTTTGTCTATGTTCCTTTAAGGCTGGGTGCGCCATTTTTGTTGAGTTCCAGGACACAATAAGCTCTCAGTACCTAGTAGTGCTGGAGGCATCTGGAGTGGGCGCTTGGCCAATATGGTTTAATTGTACAAGGTTTCTTTTCTAGGATGGTTCCATTATAAATCATCTTAATATGGGATGATGCTCACAAACAGAATGTGGCTGCAATTATTCCAATTAAGCTCCTCCAAATGCAAGGCTCCATTTCCCCTCACTCCAGAAAAAACCAAAACCCTCCTAAGCTTTTAAGAGCTCTGGTGATGTCAAGGAGTGTGGTTCAGTGAAAAGAGACCCAGCTCTGGAATTAGAGAATGCGAGTTCAAATCCTGACTTGGCTCCTTACTAGACATTTGTCTTTGGACAAATTGGCTTCTGAGATCCTTTTAGCTCTATATTTATGATCTTAACTCATTACATCTCTTTGTTTCTCAGCTTCTTCCTCTGTAAAGTTAAAGGATTGGATTAGACAACCGCTTAGGTCCCTCATATGCTATAGTTATCCCTCCCACATCATGACTTTCCCCATCAAGATATCATGGGTCAACATAAGAAATTACATGGAAATTTTGGGGGAGTTTTGCAAATGACACACGAAGGCCAACAAATAACACAGAAAAAATTTCGAAACTTAGAAATGCATAAAACATATAGTATTGTATAACATCAACCCAAATTTTACAATAAGATATTGTAAGTACTCCACAGAAGAAAAACAAATCAGATTTCTCTGGTATGAAGAGAGAGCCAAAATTTTACAGGGATTTTTCCATATTATGGTGCCACCTTACCCCTAAACCCCACAATGTAGAAGGGATAACTGTAGATTAAAAAAATGAGAAGTTGAAACTTAGATGAGGTTCTCCAATTTTCTGGGATTGTTCTCACAATCATAGTCTGGTACATAGGAGAAAAGACATTTAGATAATCTAGTTCAATTCTCTCATCTTAGAGATGAAGAAGCCAAAACCTGGAGTTGTGTGTTGGCTTTCACAGAGTCACACAGTGAGTTAGCAATGAACCTGGGACTAGAACTTGTTTCCTCATTCCTGATTCAGTGCTCAAATTATTATATCATTTCATCCTTTATATATATATATATATATATATATATATATATATGTATATATTTATATATATACATATATATATATACCTACATATATATATATGCACATACATATATACATATATACCTGCACATATATATGTGTATATATATATATATATATCGTGAAGTTTAGGCATCTTGTGTCCACCTATTTATTTAAAGGCTGTCTCCCATACTATTAGATTGTAAGCTCCTTGTGGGCAGAGATTTTGTCATTGTTGCTGCTGTTGCCTGTTTTTGTAGCGCCAGTACTTGGCACAGTGCGTGGAAGCAGTGTTTATTCATTGAAATCTCATTGTCTCTTGCACTATTTCAATTTATTCAGTTTCTACTATTTCATTTCTTGAGTACCAGCCTTCAGTTTCTGCTCACTGGCAAGCCTGTGCATAGACCAGCTGCTTCTCATGCTCATTATTTAACTTGCTGTAGGATAGTGGAAGGTGTGGGAGACTTAACAGTAATAAACATTTTTTTTTGTTTATTTACTAGTTGTATGACCATCGATGAGTCATTTAGACTCAGGCACAGTTTCCTCATCTTTAAAGTAAGGATAACAATACCCACTGTATCTCCTTTATAAGGACTGTTTGAAGGAGAAAATGAATAAACATAGATAAAATTGTACATTCTTTTCACCTCTATGGTTCATTTGCTGATCCAAGGTGGCACATTTTATAGAGAACTGGCCTCAGATTCAGGAACCAATCAACTAACCAAGAACTTATCAAGGGGATGGCAGCTAGGTGGCACAGTGGATAGAGTGCTGGGCTTGGAGTCCTGAAAGGTTCTTGTTGTGAGTTCAAATCTGACCTCAGACACTAACTGATTGATCCTAGGCAAATCACTTAATCATGTTTGCCTCAGTTTCCCCATCTGTAAAATGAACTGGAAAAGAAAATGGCAAAGTATTTCAGTATCTTTGCCAAAAAGACAAAAAGGTAAAACTAAAACAAAAAACCAAATAGGGTCACAAAGAATGGGACATGACTGAAAAAACAACTGTTATTAAGGGAGTTGGGATACAAATACCTCCTACCTTCCTAAAAGAAATTCAGCTAGGTGGCATAGCGAGTGGAGTTTAGAATCAGGAAGACCTAGTTGCAACCTTACCTCAGACACTCATCCTGAACAAGTCACTTAACCTGTCATCCTCATCTGTATAATGAGGGAGTTGGGCTCAATGGCTCCCAAAGTCCTTTCCAGTTGTAAATCTGTGACCTATGAACCATGACCTAAATCTATGGTTTTGATGAACAACCCAAGCTTTGGCATCATGTCCAAAAAGGCACATCAGACAAATGGTACCATTTTGCAGACAAAGAAATGGCTACTTCTGTAGGTAATGGTTCAACTCAAGTGGATGACTTTAAGCAAGGGCTAGATGACCCCTTGTTCAGGCATAGGTCAAGCTAGATGGCTTCTGAGGTCCTGCCTAACTCTGAGATTCTGTAAGTCTGAAATGAGCATGATGAGTTTAAGAGAGCATGTCAGTGGTCTAGGTAGGAGGTAAGCTAAGCCTCTTTGTGACTGAAGTAGGATATACATATAAATTCATACAAAATGACAGCATGGAACATGGGATGAACCCTAGCTGAGGAGTTGTAGCACCTGGATTCAAATCCTCCTTCTGATGCTTCCTCTGTAGCCTTGGTAAATCACCTATCCTCCCTGAGTCTCAGTTTCCCCATTTGTAAAGTGAAGATCTTGAACCAGATAACTATGGAGTTCCCTTTTAGCTCAAAATCTATGATTCTATGACATCACCACAATTTAAACCTCAATAAGTTCTCTTAAATGATAGCTTCCAATTTCTTTCCCCTGTGGTTTCAGCAGGGTAACTAAGAAGGTCGACATCACTGGTCGTTTTTGCCTTTTCCTTCCTAGCCCCTGGCACCCTACTCCATCTGTCCACAGGCTTGACTGTCCAGGAATGGCTAGGATGTTGAAATGACCAATATAACAAATGGAGAACTTATATTAAGGGGCATAATAATGTGAAGAGAAAGCCTTCTGCCAGTGACAGTCTATTAGACGGGGGATTGATTGGAATGGTAGCATCAAAAGGTGAGTTCAAATCTCCCCTTCCCCTACTTTCTTCCCAACCCCCACCCTTTCAGAATTGAGATTTCATAATTAAAAATTCAATTTAATTCAGATTAAATCACTAAAAGAACACAAGGGGAATGTGAATATGCTTGGTTGAGATAAAACATACAGTCTTTATCAGGCCTTAATTCTGCATGAAATTCTGACTTTTAGATCAATCACCTTATAAAGATAGAGAAACTGGGGCTAACAGAGGTAGAGTACCTATTTGTTCTTGCTCACACAGTTGGGAGAGAACTGCCACTTGATTCCCTCTGAGTAAATTAGAAGGCTGTTGTTGTTTGTCCTTCCTTCCAGAAGAGGACCATGACATCAGGAAAGTAATGCCATGACTTGTAAGTGAATCGAATTTGTTCCCAGTCTCACTTTCTCCTCCAGAGCCACATGGGTGCAATGGCAAAATATGTATCAGGACAACTGGAGATGGCTCTTAATGTAATGGGGAACCCTGGCCTTTTTAAGCTAAGGTCTTTCTAGTCAGTCAATGAATAGAGCAAGGTCCTGAAGGTGCAGGGGATTAAGTGGGAAAGGTTTGCTGGGTGTGGGGAAAAGGGGGAGTATGAAGAGGAAGAGAGAGGTCTACAACAGGGCTGCTCCTCTGGGCGAGGAGATCAGCTTGGGTTGGGTATTATAGTACGAGACACCAGAAAATGAAGAGAGAGCATGGGATCATTCTACATATGTGGGTACGAGAGATGGGATAGGTTGGAGATTCATAAAGTGGGCCATCAAAGTCAGAAAAAGAGAGGAGAAAAGGGGAGATTAGACAACACAAAAAATTATATGGTATTGGAGAAAGAGCACTGGTCCTGGAGTTAGGAGTGAACTGAATTAAAAATCCCACTTCAGATACTTATTAGCAGTGTGTCCATGGGCAATATTGCCTATTTATTGTGTATACAGTTGTTTACACGTTGACTTCCCTATTAGATTATAAGCTGCTAGAGGGTAGGAAATTTTACCTTTCTTTGTATCCCCAGTGCTTAACACAGTGCTTGGCAAATAGTAGGTGTTTAATACATGTTTATTGAGTGACCAACTAACTTAACTTGTATGAACTTTAATTTCTTCATCTGTAAAATGGGCATAATATTACCTGTATTGCCTATCACCAAAAGTTGATGTATCAAATGTGTATAGGGCTTTTAGTACCATACGAATGACAATTATTATGGGATTGCCATAATACTGCTTCCCAACTAAACCTGGGTGAAAGAAGAAGAGAAAGAACATGGGGCAGCATAAAGAATATTGAATGTGGGGTCACAAAAGCCAAGTTTTAATTCTGACTCTGACATTTACTTGATATATAACTTTGGGTAAGTCACTCAATGTTTCTGAGCCTTGGTTTCCTTGTCTCTAAGATGATTCCAATGCCTACAACATTCCTTCCAATTCTAACATTCTATGGTTCTGTGAGTTTGGGGTTTATATGGGAGCTGCTGCCTGTTAAATAGCATTTGTGAGAAGCGTGGACATTTAGGACAACTCAACATCTGAAATCTACTTTGAAACAGAAAGTTTGTTTTCTGGATTTTTTCATTGGCCAACTAGAAGATAAAGGTCAAGAAAAATTCAAATTTCCCCTCCTTCCCAACAACAACAGCAACTCAACCACTCTTTCTTAGAAACCTGCTGAAATGCCTTCCTTCTTTAAAAGTTCAGATCAGGGGTGATCTACATCATGAAGCTTTCCATGATTCCCTCGGCTATAGGGGATCTCTTGGTTCTAGACACTCTCCAAATACTGTTTCATTTAGGGGGGAGGTAGAAGATAAAGTTTCAAGTATTCTAAAACATTCCACTCTACCCCTCTCCCAAAGGACATGGCAAGATTTTCAGGACTTCAATATCTTCCCTACCCTCCTAATTCTCCCTCCCCTGCTTTGGACTCTCACCAGGCTAAGTTAGGATGGTACAACTAAAGCTATAGTTACACATGTATCTTAGTGACAATCCTAAAATTGTCCATATAAAATATGCCTTGCATGTAATTGCATGTTTACTGCCATCCATGTGAATTAAGATATGTTTTAGGCTTGTTTCTTATTTTGCTGTTATATGTTTGACCATGTTTTGTGATATGCTCATACTACAGCAGTACCTTTTCCTTGTTTTTCATATATATGCTCATAGTTTAGTTATATTTCATATATAGTCCTATTCATAGTGCTACTGTTACATCTTTCTAGCTTTGGTTTGTTAGTTAGCCATACTTACTGCTTTAGATGGACTGCTGTATTATGGATATGCACTTTCAAAATGTGAATGTGCTCTGTTCCGTATGTAGTTAGGAATGTCAGCACTGTGTATAATGCCATTTCTGATGTTAGATACTATTTATACATGTTTTGTTTTCATTTCAATGGTGTCATAGGTTGGTTAGTTGGGAAATTGTCCTTGTTTTAAAGTAGTAATGTTTGTGTTTATACAGCATAGTTACAAGTCTCAAGAATGCCCCTAGCTAATTTTTTGCAAAGTAGTGCAAAGAATTTTGTCCTAGGGGAGGAATGTAACTCTCACCTCAAAGCCCATTTGTATGGGCTTCCCCTCACCAGTGGAGATTGATTATTCAGTGCTCTGTGCATGAATAAGGAGCAGATTTGGTGGGAGCTTGGGAGAAGAGAAACCCTGATCTTGTTTCCAGCTTCAAAGGAGAATACATATGGTTCCAGATTCCCTTCAGGGTCCTGAAGGGAAAGTGGGGAAGCACTCTGGGAAGATGTGCTATGTATGTCCCTCAATTATGTCCCCATCCCTAGTTTGCTACACAGGAACTTTGGGAAATTTTCCTTTGGGTGAGATCTGAGGTTCTTTTGGTTGAACTGAGCTATTTTGTTCCCAAGGAGAGAACTCATTCATTCTGTATTGTCTAGTAGAGAAACATCAACATGCAGTGCAAAATACTCCTAAGTGTGGCCTAAACCAGACTAAAATATAGTCAATAAATATTTTTTAAAAATAAATAAAAATGCAATACATCATAGAGAATGTTAATATATGCTTATCTAAGTCATTATATAGCCCACACGGATGCCTTTGCATGGTTTAGTGGCCCCCAGCTTTGAGTTTAACAACATGGTCTAGTATATTCTCATATGTACATCTTCTCTGATGTCTATACCATTAACTTGGATAAAAGGTATATTTAAAAAAAGAATCATCTCCTTGAGGGCAGAGATTTGTCTTTTGCCTTTTATTTGTACCGCCAGCACTTAGCACAGTGTCTGACATACTAAATTCCTTCCTTCCTTCCTTCCAACTTAAAAATGCTATACCAATGTTAGCTTTTATTATAAGCATAATTTATGGGTACCCTCCCCCCCCACATCCCTTGCCCCAGAATCTAACCCTTCTAACAGGTGAGCCAAAAAAATGAATATATAGTGACTGTGCATGACAGTATATGAAACATTATGTCTTTAATAGTCCTTTGATTCCTGGTCAGAGGAGTCTGGTAGTTTCATTATCTAATCTCTCCATTTACCAGTAATAGTTTTTTTTTTTTAATTATTCAGAATTCAATTTCTCATACTGGTTCTGCTTACTTTACTCTGCATCAGTTCATAAAAATTTTCCTACTGTTTCTCTGAATTCAAGCAAACAACCAGCCCTTATTAAGTACTTACTGTGTGCCAAGCACTAGGGTGTGATTAGAGATATGAATACAAAATCAAAATTGTCCCTGCTGCTAGATAGCTTTTATTTTTGTAGAGTAGACAACATGTGCATAAGTAGTTTATACAAGACACATATGGAACAGACACACGGTAATCTTGACAGGGAGACACAGACAGCAGCTGGAAGGACCAGGAAAGGCTTCTTGGAGCAGTAAGTACTGGAGATGATTAGAAGAGAAAAGCAGAGATTCCCAGAGGTAGAGCATTTGTCATTTCTCACGGCATAATAACATCCCACTACATCCATACACTCTACTTTGTTCAAAGGTAAGGACATGATGGAACCAACTCTTAGTTAAATTTTTCATGTAAGTATTTATATCTCGGAAATCAATAAATCCTACAAATGTTGGCCTGATGTTTTGTTGATTGTCTAGAATTAAGCAAACAATGAAGAAAATGTTAATAATTCAGATTAAACTTAAAAATATGTTGTATATCCATCTCTCCTCCCCCTTTCCCCCAGCCAGTTAGTATTTATTTACCAACATACTATTGGCCATTCTGGTGGAGTGGATAGGATAGTGGGCCTGGAGTCAGGAAGCCTCCATGAGTTCAAATCTGGCCTCAGACACTCACCAGCTGTGTGACCCTTAGCAAATTGCCTAACCCTGTTTGCCTTAATTTCCTCATTCATAAAATGAACTGGAGAAGAAAGTGACAAACTGTGCCAGTATCAAGAAAACCCCAAATGGAATCATGAAGAGTTGGACATGACTGGAAAAAACTGAACAACTACACTGACCGTTGCCCTTATTACTTTAAAAAAAAATAATCATTCTCTTTTAAAAAAGTGATCTTATATTAGCGCTGAACTTTAAATGTTAGGGCTAGAAGGAGTCTTAGGATAGGGGATGGATCTGTGTTATTTTTGGCACAGGGACCTCCAGGGTGAGGAAATTCTGTTTACTGATGCAAGTTGGCACCTTGTCTTTTTAGAGAGATTCCTTGAGTTGTGTGATTTGTTCAGGGTCACACAGCCTTATGTATCAGATGTGGGAGCTGTGTCTGAGGCCAGCTCTGTATCCGTGCTACCATTCTGGCTTTTGAATCATTTATTCCAATCATGCAATTTTAGAAGTGAGGGAACTGAGGCTCAGAGAGAAGTGACTTGCCTAAGGTAACACAATGACTCAGGAGCAGGAACAGGGCTAGAACCCAAGTCTCTTGCCTTCTAGGTCATTGGCCTTTCCACTCTTCCCTACTGTCCCCATGGATGGATAGCTGACTTCTGGTCACTTTCCCACCACTATTCCTCAAGGCCCCTCTTTCCATCCCTCTCCCCTTAAGAAAACAAAACCAAGCAAGTGAACCAGAAAATAAAATCCCATACATACATGACACAGTGTGGTTCAATGGGAAAAACAAACAAACGAAAAAACTTGTTGCATTTGGAGTTGGGAGAACTGAATCCAGGGGCTCCTAAGATTCTAACTGTGTTGATCTTGGGCAAATTCACTTCATCTTTCTAGGTCGTGGGTTTTTATTTGTAAAATAAAGAATTGGACTAGATGGGGGTTGTTATCCCATTTTGAGACCCCCCCCCCACCCCAATCCCCCTAGCAGTATGCTGAAGTCTATGGACTCCTCAGAATAATGATTTTGAATGTATAAATGATTACAAAAGAAACCAGTTATATTGTAAAATAGTTACCAAAACGTTGTTGTTCTTTTAAATTTAAGTCTAGAGATCCCTGATAGATGGCCTCTAAGGTCTCTTCCAACTGTAAACCTGTGATCCTATGATGGAAAACAAATGAAGTACAGTGAAAAGGGTCTTTGAGCAAGTCTGAAGCAGACATCACAAAACTCCTGCAATCATTCCTTGTACTTTTTTCTAATTGCCTCATTCAATGCCTTATTAAGTCTCACTGAAAATACTGTTCTTGGTAATAAGCGTGGATACCTGGCTTTGCACGTTAGAAACCACAAACTCGAAGGTAGGTGGGGAAGGCTGCTAAGCTTTGGGGCCACTGATGATAGAAGAGGTGGTGGCCTGACACCTGGGAAAGGGGAAGGATGTAATCAAAGGCAGACACGTGACTGGATGACCACAGAACAAAAGAAAATGTGTCCATTAAGCAAATATGTGTTATTTACCATATCATCTGCTTAAGAAGGCAGAGAAAATTGTGATTATATTTTAGAAAGAAAGTACATATTATAAAGTCTTAGTCCAATTATCACTTGACAGATATTCCTGTCAGAGGATCTAGGTTTAAGTCCAGGTCACTTCAGTTCTCTGGGCCTCAGTTTTCCCAATTTGTAATAAGGCCACACTGAATGAGCTCCAAAGTTTATTTTGATGCTTGCATTCTATAGACTCACTGATTTCAACAAAAAAGTGACAAATTTTCATCAGCAGAACAAAAAAAGTTTGGTGACTTACATGGTGTTAAATGGCTGATTATGAACACAGCTAAAATGTATATTTTACCTGGGGACCACAACAGTTAGTTGGCAGAGTCTGGTGATGCAGAGGATCTTTGTTTGGACCCTAGGTACAGATAGTGCTATGGGGATGGAAGGAAAAAGTGATTCCATGAGAGCTAAGTGGCACAGGGCTTAGAACACTGAACTCAGAGCTAGGATAGACCTGGTTCGAATCCAGTCTCAGACATTTATTTACTGTGTGATCCTGGGCAAGTCGTTTACTTAACCTCTCAGCCTCAGTTTTTTCATCAATAAGATGGGGATAATAATAGAACCTGTCTTGTTGTAAGGACGCAATAAATAATGTTATATGAAGTGCTTTGCAAATATGAAAATAAATGGTAGCTGTCATGACAGGGCTACTAGTGCTACAGGGATGGGAACGTGGAAAGTTGTCAGATGCAGCGGCGAGAGTTCTGTTTGCTTCTTCCCAATGTCAGTGCCTGGAGGTAAAGCCAATTAGTTCTCTCCTAGCTACAGCTCTGCTAACAAAGAAGAAGATTAAATAGCTACTCATTTCTCTATGCATCTTCACACACATGTATATGTACGTATATCTGTGTATATATGGATAAGCATACATACATATATGCACGTGTACATATATGTGTGTATGTATATATGGCACCGTCATATAATAATTCCAAAGCTCAGTTTTGTTCTTCAGCTAAGCTTACTCTTGAAAAGTATTTGACCATGTGTTTTTCCTCCAATCTTCCTTCCTTCCTTTCTTTTTTTGCCTTTTGGAGGAGGGAAGGCAGGGCAATTGGGATTAAGTGACTTGCCCAAGTTCACATGGCTAGTAAGTGTGTCAAGTGTCTGAGGCCACATTTGAACTCAGGTCCTCCTGACTCCAGGGCCGGTGTTGTATTCACTGTGCCACCTAGCCACCCCATCCTTCTTCTGAGGTGTATTTCTGAAAGGTAAAGTGCAAAATAATTATGATAAGACCTAACATTTATATACTGCTTTAAGATTTTCAAAGTGACATATCTATATCTGTGTGTCTGTATACATATAAGTATGCATGTGTCCATATACATGTAAGTATGCATATGTCCGTATACATTCATGAATGTATAAATACAAACATATGTAGTTTGATCCTTATAGCCCTGGGAGGTTGGTACTATTATTACTGAATTTTATACATAGGGAAGTTCAGGCCCAAAGAGGTTAAATAATTTGCTGAGTGTCACACAACTGATTAGAGTGTGAGGTTGGATTTGAACTCAAGTCTTCCTGATACTCCAGTTCCAGCACTCTCTGCTCTGCAGAATTGACATGTGTTTATTGAGAGCTCACAATAAACTGTGGAGTTACACGTAGGAAGGCAAGACAGCTCTTCTTGAGGAATTAGCCTTCCAATGAGGAGAGAGACTGCATATAGGAGGTTCAACTGCAGAGTAGATGGAATACTCAGTAGTCCTTAGTAGCAAGGCAGATGACGCATTTCAGAGTCCTTATGAGACAATGGTGGGCTGATCGTCAGTCTGGGGTGTGCAGAGGACAGGATGGTTATAGGGCCTAGCAGAGTGGTGTACATTCTCTACTCTCTTGTCCACACAGCTTAAGCAACTTTTGGTCACAGCATATGTCCTCATTTTTCTCTTGCTCCTCCTCCACTCTGTGCTTCCTTGAGTCTCCAGAAAGTTGGACTCTCTCTTTTGTAATTGGGGCCAATCCCCTCCTCTACTTGGCATGTCCTGCCATTCTTGGTCGGAAACATCATACATGAAGTCTTTTGGTATGGGATCTGGGACAACACAAAGCATTACAGCCTAATATTTTCTTTCTGAGTCATAGATAGCAAAATCAACTTCATTTATATACCCACAGTGGAAAGCACATAGAGTTCGACAGCAGTAATATATAATGGAGAGGGCCCAGTTACACCAAGACCAAAAATAAGGCTCTCTGAAACATGTACACACACACTCACATACACACACACTCACACTCACACACACACTCCCTAAGCATCATTATGTAATGCTAGATTATTGTTATAGATTAGAAAACAGCTCTGGATGACCTCACTGTGCCCCAATCCCCCGAGAATGTTTTTGGTAGGGTGAGACATTACACAAGAAAGAATTCTGTGCTAGGAGGGCTAACAGAGTTGTAGGAAATCATAGTGACTGCTGATAAATGGGAACCTTCTTTTGTGTTTTGGTTGGAGTCCTTGGGCTGTTTTCCCACTAAGTTTAAACTCAGATTACCTTCTTCCCCTCTTTTTTCCAAAAATTTTGCCTACGAATAGAGGAATCTCATTTCCTTTCTTTCCAGATGTGGTCTTTTAAATATTCTCCAGGGCTGTGAATGTGGTGGAAAGTAGAACACAGGTGAGAGAGAGCTGGAAAGAGAGGAGCAAATCTGAACAGGTATCTCCCTGGACCTTCCCCAAGGTCATTTATCAGTTCTGGGTGTTAATGACATGGGGTGGGGGTGTAACGGGGGAGGGAGGGGATGTCCCAGCCTCACTGGAGCTGAGGTTTTTAAAAAAAACTGTATAAAATTATAATCTATATGATCCTTCTTTCAATTCTTTTCACACATCCCTAGAACAATAACTTCCATGAGCCTTTGAAGTTATAGACGGATCTGAGAAAAGGCTGGGGCTTATTTTATTAGGTGTAGTCAATGTTTTGGAAGCAGTTGAGTATTGAGGCCTGGAGTTAGCCAGGCCCTGGGTTCAAGTCTATGGTATCCACTTAAACTGTTTCTGATTCTGGTCAAGTTACTTCAAACTCAAATGCTTCCCCAATACTTATCTGGAACCAGACCTGATCAGAGGACTCAAGCTGAATCCTAGCTCTGTTAGATTCTCTCAGTGTTACCTTGGGCACATCATTTAATATTTCTGGGCCTTGATTTGCTCAACTGAGAGGCACCATGGTAGGATCTCAGTTTAGATCCTGAATATGTCATTTACTACCTGGGGGACCTTAGGCAAATCACTTAACCTCCAGGAGCCTCAATATGCTCATCTCAAAAATGAGGAATTGGTCTAGATGAAACTGGAAAGTTCACTTCCAGTTTGAAAAAAAAATAATGCATAGATAGGTTGGGTTGTGATCTGTGATAGTAGGGGGAAGGATCCCCACACTAATGAAGTCACAGGTCCTTTATGTATTGATAGCTTAAACCCCTGTCTCTTCACCTCCCTGTTTAGCTATTACAATTGTTTTGCTGCTGTGGTCTCTGTTCAGATCATGGAATCATAGATGTTGATCTGGAAGAAAATTTAGAAGCCATATCATCCAACCATCTTTTTTTACTGATGAGAAAACTGAGATGGCAGAGAAAGTAAATCACACCAGTATGACAGGTAGTAAGTGACAGTGTCTGGACTCCTTCTTTTGAATGATCAGAAAGATGGATAAATCAAAATATATTGGGATAAGCTTGTTGGAGGGGAAGCTGTGGGAGTTGGATAAGGGATGGAGCTCTCATCAGCATTTTTCAATTTTACTGGGGATGGGAGGAGGGATAGGTGTTATTTTTAGAGCATCCATATTATGCTCTATCTCTTAAAGGCATTTCTAAGTATTTATATCTCAAGCCATCTTTACGATTTACAGGAGTCACGGAAAACACATATGAGTTTCTCATTTCTAAGACCCCATTATGTGACTACATGGCCTTCCTCTTCAACCCCGTCTAGAGTTGTGAGGTAAAACCAAAGGAGCAACATAAATTTCCTCCGTGCCCTGCGGTCTGCATTCAAAGCCTTGAAGTATTTGGCACCCATGATCTATGCACCAAGGTGATATTCGAACAGAGACAAACCATGCCCCGCCATCTGTAAGTCATCACTTCTCCCCATATGCAGGCATTTTTGGGGAAAATCTACGGGAGGATCAAAACCAAGATTAAGGCACATCTGCTGGGGTTTAAACGACATTGTCTATGTAGTTCAAAGTTGTTCCTTTTTTTTTTGGTCTAAAGAAAACTGCCCAGATGTTTTTTATCTTCCCTTCGCAGCCACTATCAAAGAAGTGTTTTCATTGGCCAGTCCGTATTATTTCTAAAACTTGAACTAGTTAGAAAAAGAGGGCTAAGTAAGAAAGTATGCTTTATTCATCAAAGGTCTACCCCCAGAGCTGGTTCTTGGCACTTGGAGGAAGAGAAGGCAGAGGCTTCTCAAGATCTGAAATGGAAGTGATGTATCTACTGTGTGTCATCATGTCGTAAATTAGGTCTTCAGTCTTTTTATCCGAGTAATTGACTACAACTGACTCTGATAAGAAACATGAAACAGAAAATGAATCTGAAAAGGCATGAATTATTTAATAAATAAACACTCTACTGCACAAATGCTCTGCACCAACGCATGGGAAAGGCGATGGTCTGGAAAGCTGCCATCCATCAGTAAATGGAATTATTTGGTAAAGACATGGGGTAGGAGTGAGGGGCATCACGTTCCTCTCACAGGGTGTTTCTTTTGGACATCTGACACATTTTTATATTAAAAAAAATTGCAGCAGATTGTGGAGTCCTTGTGTTTTATGAGGAATAATAAACAAGAAAACAAGCTCACTGAAATTACCACTAAAAGGTTCATTATGATGGAACTGGAGACCGAGAAATGAGAATGAATCAAAGGAATATGAGCTGACAGCTGGGTCACACTAAGCGATGGCTGTAGCTTTCGAGCTATCTTATTCTTCATGTAATTTCCAGTTGTGTTTTGGTATAATAACTCTAGTTCATATAAGTGGGCATGTGTGCATGTCTGGGTGGTATCTGTGTATCCTCTTCTATCAAAGTGCAAATAATAGGGTAATTTAAAAGAGATGTACAGCTTACTTAAAATACCTCCCCTCCCCCCAATATTTGCAGAGTTATTTCTGTGTTGGATTTGTTCTCCATTTTTGGAGAACGCTTTTTTGTTCTCCAAGAGAATGCAAGCTTCTTGAAGGCAAGGGATGTTTTAGTTTTGTCTTTTACATTTGACCAATTCGAGCCTAGCACAACACCCAGCTCATTCTAAGCTCTTACTAAATGATTGTTGATTGATTGGTGCTTAAGTTTTTTTCCCAACACACAAGGCAAACTTTCAGCATTTTGTCCAGCGTTTGTTACATGAGCAATTATTCTGGTTTTATAATATTTGGATGCCCCTCAAATTTTATTTGTGAGAATGATGTTGATGTTAGTCCAGTATGCCTGGAATTCATTCAGGGCCTCCTTTGTATGAGGCACTATTAGAGTGACCTGCTGATGTAAGAATTGACTTGCTTAAGCAATTTCTCCATTTTGTCTTGTGTTTGCTACAGTCACCTTCATTAAGCCTGGTTCAGAGCTTCCAGGGTTTCCTACATTTACGTGGATTTCCTTCTCCTTGGCACTTTAATTAAACTATTTAGTCCTGCAGTATGGATATAATTTTCATATTCAAAGGTGAAAGTTAGCCTTGGGTTTACTTTGGTTCTTTGGGCATTTCTCTGTATAATTTCCCTTGTTCTTCACTTCTCCACCTTTTCCTCTCTCTAAGAGTAAATAATCTCAACCACTCTCAAACCTTAGACTTTGCTTTCATCTCTATTATGCACTTTTGATATACTTTTATTACAGTTATTTGTATATATGTTTATTTCCCCTGTGAGATTGTAAGTTCCATGAAGGAAGAAACTCTATGGTATTTATTCTTTGTATTCTCGCCTGTGCCTAGTGATAATTACCATTTTTATAATGCTATAACATTAGCAAAACAATTTCCTTATAGCAACTGTGAAGTAAATAGCACAAGTATTATTATCCTTTTAACCACTAGGTGGTGTTGATAGTCACTATCTTGAGCCTGTTCATCAAGAAGCACCAGGTCAAGACAGTTTCAAGTTCACTCTGATGCTCATGATGTTCCTACCTGTTGAGTGGAAGTGTCAGACTATAAAATTTTCAGAAGTTGGATGTTCTTCTGTCCTCAGATCTTGTTCTCTCTGGCTGATTAAAATATATTTTGTTCTCTGGGCATTGTGGTTAATGTGGTTTCACATGATCTTTATCAGTGAAAAGGAGATAGTGTGATACAATGGAAAGAGAAAAAGTATAATAGCCATGGGAACAGCAGTACTGCTCTCCCCCTACTCTCTCAGCCCAGACTAACATTTCTGTTTCCAGTGCAGCCCTGACATCCATTATATAGGGATGCATTTCCTATGGATAAGAGACCAACCATTGCCACCAACTACCAAACAACTGCCACAAGCCAGTCTCATTGCAGCAACAAATCACTCTGAGGGAGAGACAAGAGACAGAATGTGTCAGGTGGGTCAAATCATCACTCCCATCTTGATTACCATTTTTCCTTGGAGCCTCATGGAGACAATCCAGGACCACAAGCTCAAGAGCCTTGAGAATAGTGATGCTTCTGGCTCTCTGCCTTCAGCCATCATCCCTGGAGATGCAGCCTAGCATCTGGTTTTGCAGGCATTATAGCCACAGCTACCAAAGTCCCAGAAAAGAAATTTTTTGTCACCATATTCCTGGGTACTATCAAATGGTTGAACACCAGAAACTCATATGAGTTTATCAGTGGAAATAATATTAAAGAAGCATTAGCATCTGCTTTGTCACTGTACCCTAAAGGCCCTAGGATCTTTCCATCTGATTTTCAACTTAAAACCTTCCATATGTTTTCTCTCCCCAATTAGAATATGAGTTCTCTGAGAGATAGGAGTGTATATCCCTAGCACCTGCAAAGTGCTTTTCACATAGTAGGTGATTAATAAATGTTTTCATTCATTCATCCATTCATTTATTCATTCATTCACCTTGGCCCTAAATTCAGAGACCGGGATTCAAATACCACATTTCATACTTACTCTATATGTGAAACTGAGTATGTCACTTAACCTCTTTAGGCCTCAGTTTCATCATCTGTATAATAAGGGGTTTGGACCATATGGCCCCTGAAATTCCTTCTAGCTCTAGAGTAAGATAATGTGAATAAAGCTCTGCATCCTCATCCTGTGACAAAACCCTTCCTGCTCCTTAAATTTGGGATATTCCATTGAACACTAGTTATATAATCTAGGTATAATGGAATCTCTACCCCCAGAAACATATAGAACGTTGCTTTGCTCTTGGCATAGAATCAACAAAGTCAATAAGCCAATATACAATAAAATATAGAATCCTTCACTGAACTTCCTATCTCTTGCAGACCCAAGCCATTTCCAGACAGTGAATAGGTGACCCCTAAAGCCAGGAGTTTTAGGAGGTGCATGATTCAATTTGTTTATCCTGCATAACTGCTCCTCTTAGAAGCAGGCATGGGAGTATAGACATACAGTTCACAACTGGCTCCCACGTGCAGTAGGTCCAATCTTTAGACTCAGGATTTTTGGTTTCTCAGCAACGAAAGGCATAGATTTGGAAGCTGATATTTTATCATTTGTTACCCTATTGGCAGGGACTTTCAACTGATTCTTGCTATAACTAGCACAGCAAGGAGAAGCTTTTATGCCATATTGTCCTAGGAGGTATGTGCCATCCCTTCTGCCCTCCTTCTAATCACTCTGTCCTAAGTATCTCCCCTTTGCTCTTACATTCTATCAGTATCGCCTGGACATTCACTTGGACACTCCTTACCCTTTGTCCAAGACCCTGTGGGGAAAGCAGACATAATGAGAGGGAGGTCATTCTCCCTTTCATAGGGTTTTATACATGCTAAAGAATTTGTAAATGTTGAATTAATGGGAAAAAATGATGGCATTTATAATTATGGCTTTTCCTATCATCTACTCTAATAGCAATAGTGGGCAAAGAGCGTACTTCGGGGTCAGGAGGAGCTCAGTTCAAGTCTTACCCTCCTCAGCTACTAGTTGAATGGCCTTGGACAAATCCCTTAATCTACCCCTGCCTTAGATCTGTGGTGTCAAACTGAAATAGAAATGGATTCCTGTGGGCCACATGTTGAATTAGAAAACCACAGATTAACATTATCTATGTTGTACTGTGTGTTTATTTTCTTAAGCATCTCCAAATTACATTTTAATCTTGTCCAGATTTCACTCTGGAGCTCTGCAGACCTCTTGCTGCCCTTTGCTGGAGTTTGACATCTCTGCCCTAGACAACTATGTAGGAAAATAACTCATAAATGTTGTTTTATATCCAATGGAGGGAGTTTCCATATTTACAAATTCCCTTGTCACTGAAGAAATCACAGGTTCAGAGAAAAAAAAAGTTGTGTTAATGTTGTGTAAAGAAAACTCAAGTTATGCTTAGATGAAGTCAGCAGGGGATTGGGTTTACTATTGCCAACCTAAGAGAAAACGTCTATTGTCCGAAGTCAGAGGCAAAATTAGACTTGTCTCAGTGGCAAATACGAGTATTGTTTGAGACTTTTCAAATGTAACATTTCCTAAATAGCGTCTAGTAGAATTAAAGTCCTTGGTTGTTAAGTTGAGGAGCTGGAGACTCAATGGCCCTCCCTCCCTGTGGGAAGAGAAGGAATGTATCCTGGCCAAGTGAGATACCCTGGCTCACAGCTTTGGAGGAACTGAGGGGTGAGATCACCTCCACGGGGGAATGTTGGCACTCTGCTTTCCTACTATGTCCCACTTATTTTGTGAATTCTTACTTTCCTTTAACAGTTGGGAGGGTGGGGGGAGGTGACCTAAAGATGAGAAGAAAGCCTTCCTCTGTTCTGTTTGCTTTCAGAAAAATGAACCATTTGTTAATAGTAATAGCTTGTATTTACATAGTGCTTTAAAGTTTGCTTGGTTCTTAATGGACATATTCTTCTTTGCTGTTCCAAAGAACTTTATGAGGAAGATACTCAGCCCCATTTTCTAGATGAAGACAGACTGAGTGTCCATTACGTGGGTTGTTAAGTATCACAAAGCCAGTATGTGGTGGGTATGGGACCTGAACCCAGGTCTTTCAGACCCCAAGGAGGGCTCTTTATCCATTCTACCAGGCTGTCTCACTAAATGGGGACATATGGAAGTCAATGTTTAAGTGATAAACTTGTACTTGTTGAAAAGGACAATTTTGTCAGAAAGAAAAAACAAAAGAGAAGATAGTGTGGGAGGCCACTATAAAAATATAAAGGCCCTTTGGAAAGGTAACATTTGGAATCTTTATCAGTAATTAAAATTTAGTTTATAAGCTCATCTCCTAGACAAGATCAGGTTCTTCATGTACAAAGGGTAGATTGACTTTGGTGGTGGGACTGACAGAGAGAGGGAGGGTAGGAAGAAGATAGAGTTCCAAAGCAAGGGGAATTTCCTAGATGAAGCAATAAGTCAATAAGCATTTATTAAATACCTACTGTGTGCCAAGTACTATGTTAAGTGATAGGGATTCAAAGAATGTCAAAAAACAATCCCTGCTCTTAAGAAATTCCAAGTCTTATGGAAGAGATAATATGCAAACAAGTCCATACAAGCAAGATATAGTTAGATAAGTTACACATTATTAATAGAAGGAAGGCAAAAACATTAAGGGGATTGGTAAAGGATTCTTGCAGAAGGTAAGATTTTATTTTTATTTTTATATATAATATTTTATTTTCCCTCAATTACATGTTAAAACAATTTTTAATTTTTTTAAAAAAAGTTTTGAGTTCCAAATTCTATTCCTCCTTCCCTCCCTTTGACCCTCCCTGAGATAGTAAGCAATCAGGTTGTACATATGCAATCATGTGAACCATTTCCATATTAGTCATTTTGTACAAGAAGACAAATTAAAAGAAAGAAAGTGAAAAATAATACGGTTTGGTCTGTATTGAGACAATATCAGTTCTTTCTCTGGAGGTGGATAGCTTGCTTCATCTTGAGTACTTTGGGATTGTTTTAGATCATTGTATTGTTGAGAATAGCTAAGTCATTTACAATTCTTCATCATACAATATTACTGTTACTGTGTATGACGTTTCCCAGGTTTTGTTCATTTCACTTTGCATCAGTTCATGTAAATCTTTCCAGGTTTTTCTGAAATTACCATTTGTTTTTTTTATAGCACAATAATATTCCATCACAATCATATACCATAGCTTGTTTAGCCATTCCCCAATTGGTGGGCATCCCTTCTATTTCCAATTCTTAGCCACCACAAAAAGAAATTCTGTATATATGTTTGTATTTTTGATGTCTTTGGGATATTGACCTAGTAGCAGTATTCCTGGATCAAAGGGTATACACAGTTTGATAGCCCATTGGGTATACTTGCTCTCCAGAATGGTTGGATCAGTTCACAAGTCCACTAACAGTGTGTTAATTCCCCAATTTTGCACCATCCCCTCCAATATTTATCATTTTCAGAAGGTGCGATTTTAGCTGGTACTTGGAAGAACTAAGACAGTATAACAAAGGGCTCTTGATAGCAAGAAGCCACTGGACACTCAGTGTTAAGGAGTGCCAGAAGGAGAGAGAGGCTCTGTTCCTGTGATTGTAAACACTTTGGGTACCAAATGTCAAATGATTTCCACATAGATTCTGATAAAGGTAGTCTCCTATTTCCTTCACTGAAATCTTCCTGATTCCTCAGCATGGCATGGTAATGAGCTTGATTTCTTAAAGAATAGTCCAGTAGCAAATCCTTTCTTTCAGCTTCCTATTAAGGTGGAAAGGTTTTCTGCACATCTCAATGGAGGGCTGTGTATCTGTTGTCAAAGGATAAGCCCAGCTAAGGATGAAGAAATTGCTCATTGGGTTGGCCACAGCATGGTGACATATTGAGTCACACAGTCTCAAGAAATATAACTTACAAGCTCCTAGAAGGTTTGTGATCAGCATGGAAGGAATGCCTCACCAGTGAAATCACAGGTCCTTGAAATATCTGTTCTGAATGCCTCCAAGTTACAAATGAGTCGTATCTCGCGAGTTATTCTGTAAGGTTTTTTTTTTTTTAAGTTTGTAATGCATTTTGTTTTCCAAAGAAACACCATTCAAACTAATGTGGTTAGTTTTCCAGCCTAATCCACAAAAGCCCATTTATCCCATAATCTACCTGGCATACAGTAGTGTAGTATTAATAGAAGTATAGAATTAGATGCTATATTTCAGCATTTTTGGGAAAACATTTTCCAGGTTCCAGGGTGATACGCCAGGAATCCATCTCTTCTGCTATAATCCTCCAAGTGGGAGCTAGGACTCTATTTTTTGGTGGCTCCAGTGGCCTTAAGCAGAGATTTCACCAGATGAGGGAGATGGGGTGATATTGCTATTTCAGGAGATGAGATGGGGCTTTGGAGCCTAAGGGATGAAGGGAGTAGGGAGGGAACAGTTGAGAAATAAATGCCAGATGGGCTTTGCTTGCTTCTCCTTTTTTTCATCTTTTTTTGCCTACTGGAGATATAACAAGTGTGATTTTTGTACCTGGGGCAAGCAGAGAACGAAGGGTATGGGTCATCATCTAGAACAGTGGTTCTCAAACTTCCTAATGCTCCAACCCTTTAATACAGTTCCTCATGTTGTGGTGACCCCCAACCATAAAATTATTTTTGTTGTTGCTTCATAACTGTAATTTTGCTACTGTTATGAATTGTAATGTAAATATCTGATATGCAGGATGTATTTTCATTGTTACAGTTTGAACATAATCCACAGGTTGAGAACTGCTGATCTAGAACATGCCTGCAGGAGAGAAGGCCTGTCTTGACTTCTACTGATGGACTGGTCACTGCTGGAGGAGGGGAATAGTGGGAATGAGATTGGGCTGGAGGGTGTCTTGTGGGATGGAGAAACCATTCCAGGACACTGAGAAATTTCTATATTATTGAAACGGCGGGAAGTACTTCTGGTGTGGGACTAGGCAAAGGAGGGGCATGCCCTAAGAAATACTGTTGGCAGCTGGGTGGCACAGTATATAGAACACTGGGCCTGGAGTTGGGAACAACTGAGTTTAAATCTGCCCTCAGACACTTACTAGCTGTATGACCCAGAGCAAGGCACTTAACCTCTATTTGCCTCAGCTTCTTCACCTGCCTCAGCTTCTTCACCTGTAACAGTGTCTACCTCACAGATAGATCAAATGAGAAAATAATTGTCAAGTGTTTAGCTTTTGCATATAGCAAGTGCTGTATGTAGATGTTACTACTGATATTATTATCATTATTCTTAGCCAGTGCCTGGCACACAGCAGGTCTACACATAAGTGTGAGTCACTCTTATTATGTTTACCAAACATTATTATTGCCCTTAGAACAGGGTCCGGTGCATGACAAGTCCTATAGAGATAGGTTAGTTATTGTTTTATTGTTATCATTATTATTCTACCTGGCACTGTGCTCAGCACATGGTAGGTACTTAATTCCCTTTCTTCCTTCCCTCTAAATTTCCTGCCCTGAGTAAAGGACCAGTGGCCTCCACCTTCATTTTGAGGTTGCTGCCAACTTAAGGATATAGGGTGATAGTGGGGATGGTTGATGAAGTGTGTGCGCGCGCGCGCGCGTGTGTGTGTGTGTGTGTGTGTGTGTGTGTGTGTGTGTGTGTGTGTGTGAGCAGCAGCAGGGAGAGATCAAAGGAGAGGTGAGAATGGGGCCAATCTGCTGGACAAAAAAGGGGGGATGGAATCAAGGATGCATGCGGAGGAGTTAACTTTGGCAAGAAGAGACACCTCTTTATCTGAGGACCACAGTGGAAGAGATAGAGGGGAAAATCTGAGTGATGTGAGATGAAGAAGGGAAAAGAGAAAACTTTTTGAAAATTGTCTCAATTTTTTCAATGAAGATCCCCAGCTAGGAGGGTGGGCTAGGAAAGCTGCCGTGACAAGCTTGAGGAGAGATGGAGTGTGGAACAGCCCTGGAGAAGGGTGGCCCATCCAACCTGTCAGAAAGGAGCAGGAAGAGTGGTAGTGACTTGGTGGCAGGTGAGGGGCGACCTCCCATCTGGAGCTCACCATGAAAACGGGCCTGTGCAACCAGCTGGTGGCTGGCCCACTTTGGCTGGCACTGATAAGCTATCATGCACATTATTTGATAAGGCCAAACAAAGCAAACTCATGGCAGATTAAAATGAAATCACCTGCCTGTTGAATGTGATTAAACAGCTGTTAGCTCTCAGGGGAGGAAGGAATGATTAACATTTCCTGGCTGTCTTTTGGGTGGCTAATCCTCAGGCCCATTTTACTCCTTATTGTCATGTAGATCTTTTGTTTTCCTGTCACTCATTAAGGCAGTAGCACCTGCTTATGTTGGCTTTCCACCTCAGTCTTAAGCTTGGCCTACATCAGGCAACAACGTCAGAGTTTTGTTCCTGTTCCTTTCCAAATGTTCCTCTTTTTCAATAGTAGAGCATACAGGCAACTTTAAAAAAATAAATTGGAACATTCTTTTCTTAGTCTTTTTTTTTAAGTTGGTAAGAGGAAAGGAAATTGAGGTCAAGGGTCACATTCCACATGAAGCCCTTCTTGATCCCCCCATCTTCTAGGGCCTTCCCCAATCGAATTACTTTTAATTTAGTATGTGTGTATATACATTCATATATACATATATATATGTGTGTATATACATATATATCTTTAAATATATGCACATACATATATCAACACGTATACTAAAGATATGCTAACATTATGTATTAAGATGTTATATAACATGTTATGAACATGATATAAAGACATAACACATGTTTAATTGCATATACTTCTGTGTATATATACAAGATGTACATATATGTTTGTGTGTAATATACATGCATGTATGTTGTAAGCTCCTTGAGGGCAGGAAGGAATCCCTTCATTTTTGTTTTTGTATTGTCAGCATCAAATATGAGGAGTGGCTTATTGTAAAGATGGAGTTAGGAACTGGATCTGTGATTTCATTCGTATAAGAGAACTTCTAAGTGAGAGAACTCCTTCCGTCGGTACATGTCTCTACCTTCTCTGCAATGTATAGTCTTAGGGAGTTGCCTAGAACATGGAGAGATTAAGTGGTGTGTCCAGAGTCACCCAGCTAGTATGTATCAGAGGCAGGTCTTCCTGACTGGCTCTCCAGCCACTATGATGCCCTGCCTCTCTGAATAAAGAGAAGCTGCTTAATAAGTGCTGAGTTATTACTAACTCCAGATCTGCGGGCTTTGTAGAGATCATTGATCATCTCTGCAGGTGGGAGCCATGACTGTCAGTTGGGAAGTGGGAATGGTTAGGATGGGGAATGATAGGGTCATAGAGGTTGCACTAGAAGGGACCTCAGAGGACCTCTAATCAAACCCCCTCAGAGTGAATCCCAGAGTGGTTAAGTGGCGGCTAACATCTCACAGGTCATCAGTGTTGAGGTAGACTTTGGACTCAAGCTCTCTGATTATAGATACAGGGTTCTTTCCATTGTACCACACTGCTTACTAGGACTGAGAGTGAGACGGTGGGACGGTTTCATCCCAACTTGCTGTCTGGAAGCTTTGTTTTCTTACACTCTATTCTCCTTTGATTCAGTGGCTCTGGCCTCCTGACTGTTCCCCAGAGAGACACTCCATCTCTTGGCTCTGACATTCTCTCTGGCCACCCCCATGCCTGAAATGCTATCCCCCTCATCTCCACTTACTGATTCCCTTCCATCTACTGACTTAAATTCCGACTCAAATCCCCCCTCCTATGGGAACCCTTCCCCAATCCCGCTTCATTCCAGGGCTTTCCCTCTTTTAATTATTGCCTACTTATCCTGTATATTGCTTACTTTCTATATGCCTGTTTGCATGTTGTCTTACCCATTAGATTGTAAGTTCTTTGAGAGCAAAGGCTGTCTTTTGCCTCTTTTTGGATCCCTAGGACTTACTTAGCATGGTGCCTGGCATTGATAAGTGCTTACTGATTGCATTTTTTTCCCCTAACTTTTCTTACTAACTCTTCATTTCTGAAGGACTAGGAGTGCTATGAGAACTCTCTAAACCCAGTACCTGGGGACAAATCTCCAGTCACCATGCCCTAGTTATGCCTCCTTTTCTGGGTCTTTGTTTTCCTAATCATCATATGGGGACACAGGGAATATGTGGAGGGACCTAGATGACCCTTAAATATTTTTTGTTTCCAAGGTCCTAAGCAACAGTCAATATTTTCTCTTAGTTTGCAAAGTTTTGAAGGTTTCTCTGGCCCTTACTGTAGCCAACATGTCCCAAAATCATATGAGAGGGATGATTCCTGTAATTAGGTCTTTGAGGGTCATTTTTTCCTCCCCAAATGTTATATTTTAAAGTAAATTATATTTCTGGGGGAACATTCAAAATGTGGCTTTTTTTTTCATTAGAAGAAATTTTTCAAGTCCCAAGTCAACTCTAGAGACTAAACCTTATTATTAACTAAAATCTGAGAACTGCCAACTGGAGAAACTTTTCAGTGGATCTTTGTTGCGGCCTGTGCTTGGAGGATACCAAGAACTCTCATCTCTAGTCTTTGTTCTACTAACCTTTGGGGAGGGGTGAAATCCCTGAACTCTTCAGTTCAGTGGCTTTCTCCCCAAAATGACAAAAGTCTCCTGGCCTAGAGACTTAGTGAGTCTTGTTTTGAAAACAGAACGGGTCTGCTTTTTTCACCCTTCACAGTCACATGTACCAGGGTACAGTCTACAAACTTAAAAATGAGACTCCTCCCCCACACCTGTGCTGCCTACAAGTGACTGATGTACAGGGGAAAAAAGAAAGTCAAAAGAACCAACTAAATAGTTGGTTGTTTGGAAAAGTTCCCTTCTTTATGGACCCCTACCCCAGCCATAATCTGCATATTCGGGGCTGGAGACAAACACTTATTTATGAGGTGGCCAAACTGTGAATTATTAACTGTAGAACAATCCTTCTGTCCAGTGACCCAGGATGATTGGAGGTCTGTTTATGTTAGCAAACAGCTGACTCTCTCACTATACTAATAGTGGGAATGGAAAACAACCCTACAACGTATTTATATCAATATGTTTTTCATTTAGAGTCATGAAAAGGAGAGGACCTTGTTCTCCTGTTTAGCTTCGTGCAGTGGAAGCATAGGCTAATTCTTTGGGGATAAAAGGGGAAATGTGGCCCTTTCTTGGATTTAATTTTAGGTTTAGCTGAGGTGGAGTCATTTTATAGTTAAGTTGGATCCCTGGCTCTAATTGTGTGGTGATTAAAAAAGGTAAGAGACAAAATGTCTGGGTAATTTAATTATTTTATTAATAAAGTCAATCCATTTATTGATAAAATGATGATCATTTGGCTGTCTCTCTTAGATCAAAGACAATCATGGCAGGGCTCACAATTTATATAGAGTAGGTCTTCCCCATGGTGGGAATCAACCCTGGTTGGTTAACAATTCATGCAAGAATGAATATTACAATGAAGGGTTGAGAGTGACATCCTGTCACTTTGGGATAGAGATATCTCTATACAAAGGCCACCCTCAGCTTTGGGCAATCTACTCAAAGAATTTATGCCCCACCCCAAGCCTGAGCAGAACATTATGGCTACTCCACTCCACTGGAGTCTGAACAAGAAAGTTAGTCCAATCTCATTATCGGTAACGGGCTTCAAGAGACTGAACTTTTAAAATCAAGACTTTAGAAAAAGAGGGAAACTCTAGATCTCCCCAGCACTGGTGATTAATAATCATTTCTCTCACTTGTCGTGAACAGACAGAGATAAAGAAGGGAGACTTCTGATTGATTTGAGGAGCTCTTCAGTCACTCTGAAAAGGAACATGCTCAAAATCCACCTGAGACAATTACTAGCTGTGACTTTGAGCATGTCAATGCACTTTTCTGAGACTCTGTTTCTCTTTCTGTAAAATGAAGAGGTTGACCTTGATGGCTTTTACAGATCCTTCCTTTGATCCCATAAACTTGATGAGATTATGGGATAGGAACTTTGGTTTGAAGGCATATGAGGGCACTGGACCGTGGAAAGAATGAGCAACCTTTGTGAGAGGAGAGAGACAGCTCTTGATTGGTTTTCAATGACTGGGGCTACACCAAAGATGTATGACTGGGACTCCAAAGATGGAACTTGGTCAGATGAACCACTTACCTTGTCTGTCAATAAAAGAGCATCATACTTCTTTTAGTCTTCTT
Source organism: Pseudochirops corinnae (assembly GCA_028646515.1). NCBI lineage: Eukaryota > Metazoa > Chordata > Mammalia > Diprotodontia > Pseudocheiridae > Pseudochirops > Pseudochirops corinnae. The sequence continues at coordinate 32,234,131 of CM053590.1, forward strand.
GGTACCCTTTTAAAAATCTTTTTGCCTTTTTCCTTGCATCTTTAATGAAATGCAACCAAATGGTTCATTCCTGATCCTCTTTCCTTCCCCTGACCCAGCAGTGGTTAATGGCGACTTGTGGCACAGGCATATGGCAGAGGCAGATGTTTGCATGCCCATATTGCTGAGAGTTCCTGAAAGTGGTAGCAAAAACACATGGCAGAAGGAGACATGTGCTTGCCCATATGGCTTAAGAGGGGAATTTATGTTCCTGAATCCCAACCTCTTATGTTGAGGAGGTGGGTGTTGCCCTTTAGTAGCTCCAAAAATATTTTCCTTTCTGGGAAGTCTAAGCCTTCAGAGTTTCACTGGAATGTTAGAATGTTGGGGCTATTGTTTGTTAAATAACTCCAAAGTATCTTTGCCTCATGAGGGGAAGATCGAAACCAAAGAGTAGCTCTTTTTGTGTGAGAAAGACTGGGTAGGACGGTGGGCTAGCAGGAGAACCACCAGAATTTCTAAAGGCTTCTCAGATAGTGATATTTATTTCATCTCCCTTCTCCAGGGACTTTATGGGCTCCTGCAAATGCTTTACGGGTTTTTGTTGTTGTTGTTTCATATCTGTTCATGGGCCCACATGAGTCTTCTGTATTTTCTATGAGGTGAAATAAAGGTTGCCTTCTATCATAAGCAGTCACTACCTTGAGTGTGTCTATATGAAAACTGGGTATGCACATTTAGTAGGCCATATTTAGTAGGCCATAGTAGATTTTCCTGGAACAAATTATCAGTGAGAGCGATGAGTTAAAAAGGAAAAAAATGATCTTATTGGTTCAATCCTAAGGATCAGATTTGGTTCATTTGACCCCTGCCCTGTTGGGTGGTAGTAGTGTTGGGTAGGCAGTGGAGCTTCTAAATTACAAAACCAAGAGGAAATAGTGGGCTTCACCGCCCCTGGGTGCTAAATATGAAACTGCCCTTGGTGAGTTATGCCTGCTTTCTCTTTAGGGACGTCCTTTGTGGGGAGGGATGCTCACTATTAAGTCAGGAAAGATTTCATGTAAGCTCAAAGTTTTATTTGAGCTTAGCCATTGCAGGGGAAGGGGAACGGCACTAAGAGTTTTTAGGGGTACAAATGAGAAGGGGAGATACATCAGAAAAAGAAAACAACTTGGCCAATGGCGTGGAATTGAAAGATGGAATGTTGTATATGGGAAATAACCAAATTGACAGGCAGGTCAGTTTGGTGGAAACAGAATGAATGAGGGGATGTAGTGAGTAACCAGTCTGCAAGGATGAGTTAGAGTCACAGTATGAAGGGTTTTAAACAATAGACAGAGGAATTTGTGTTTTGTTCTGGAGGTAGTAGGCAGTCATTGAAGCTTCTGGAGCGGAAGAATAATATGATATGGCCTTTGTTTTAGAAACTGTTTATAAACTATGATGGTATTCTGAGATTCACAATATTGTTCCTCTGGGGTAGAGTAAGTTAATTAGTATGAAGAAAATCAATAAATTCTTCTGTGTCCAGGACCATCATGTTTTTAATGTAGAGAACATATTTCCCAGCTGTGCATCAATAAGACTGGGGGATTTCTAGTCACCTGGCTGCTGCAAGGTGCCATAAATTTCGGCCTGCTAACTAAATTATTCCGCTAACATTTCACCCCAGAGCATCACATTAGAAGTCTGGGATAAGGATGTCATGAGTCTTTTGTCTTGCCTGACAAAAAGTGCTGACAGATGGTAAGATCAAAATTCTGGGCAAGCAGGACAGACAGGATATGATCTCGGCTAAGATCTCCAGGTGGAACATACTTGGGATGCTTTGGTGAAGCCAGAGAAAGCTGGGGAATCTGGTTCCACCATCTGGTTCTACTCACAGAGAGAAGAAACCCAGGCTACCAGATGGATTAAATGCTCTGGTTCATAGACCAATGGAGGGGAAAAGTGGCAGAAGGAGAATTGGAGGATCTGGATTCAAATCCTCACTTAGCACTAATTGGATGACTTTGGGGGAGTGTTGTAAGTTTTCTGGGTCTCAGTTTCCTTACTTGAGAAATAAAGAGGCTATAATAGATTATCTCTAATTCTCCCCCACCTGTAAATCTATATTTACTCCTTTTTTTGGCAGCTGGTTCTGTTTCCCATTTAGAAGACAAGGTATGATAAGTTGAGTAGTTCAGGTACCAGTAGAACGTAAGCTTCATAAAGGCAGGGACTTTTGATTTTGACTTGGAATCCTTAGCATTTAGCACAACGCCAAGAACACAGTAGGTGTTTAATGACGATTTTGTTGTACGTTTGAAAGGAATAGCAAATTATGCATACTAGATTTGCACTTTCATGTACAATCATCTTTTTTTATTGTACTATATTATAGAAATGCTTGTTTTATTCCATAAATTAAAAATGAAATACAAAAATAATAGGATTTATATGACACATTAAGGTTTACACAGCTCTAATATATATTATTATATCCTCACCACAACCCTAGGAGGTACATGCTACTATTAATCTCCTTTTACAAATGGAGAATTTGAAGCTGAAAGGGATTAGACAACTTGTCCAGGGTTACACAGTGCAAAAGAGTCTGAGGCTCTACCCACTTTGCTACCTTAATCAAGACGTTTACTGAATTGAAATTAATTGAATCATGAATGATGAAGACTTTGTCTCCTCATTGTAAAGTCTATTGAATGGATATCGTTTCCTGGCTCAGTTAACAGTCATCAATGATGCATTCAGCAGTCATGGAGACACAACACATGGACACCACGCAGGAACTACTGGTTGTTCATGCCTTATAGCGAGGTTCTGGTGCTTGTGTGGCCCAGGAGAAGAGGTCAGAGCATAGGCCCACTCTCATGCATGCTCCATGAGGTGGTCTTCTCTACCACCCCCACACATGGATGGGTCTATATGTGTGTGTGTGTATGTACACGTACATATATGTTCTTGTAGGTCTACATGTATTTCTATTGGACATGTTGAATTTAAGATGTCTACAAGACATTTTGGGATGCCTAATGATCAGTTGTAGATGTGAAGCTAGTAATTAGCCAAGAGGTTATTGTATATATATACGTATGCACATATAATGTATACATAACATACATATAGGTATATATACATATGCATATTCATTATATAAATATTTATATATAATTTATATATAATAGAAATATTTAGCATCCTCTACACATATGTGTTTCTTTCATATATATGTATATATCTATATATGGT
>CM053590.1:32237858-32259664 GCA_028646515.1 Pseudochirops corinnae
GCCACAGGCTCCACATGACCACATTCAGCCTATTAGGGAACAGAGTATACTTTCAAATATCCAAGGGTCCTCAGAGTCACGTAGCCACTTTAGCAAGGGGCCTAGGGGCAGGGAAGATCTTCAGATTCCCATAACAGTGACTTGCCTAAGGTCACACGGCTAGTATGTGTTAAGTGTCTGAGGTCGGATTTGAACTCAGGTCCTCCTGACTGCACGGCCAGTGCTCTATTCACTGTGCTACCTAGCCTCCCCACTTTTTCATTTCTTAACAGCATGATAATGTTCAATTATTTCTATATACCATGATATGTTAATCATTCCCTAAGTGATGAGTATGCCCTGATTTCTAGTTCTTTGTCACTACAAAAAGAGGTGCTATAAATATTTTTGTACACATGGAAACTTTTCCACTTTCCTTGGTCTCCTTGGGGCATAGGCTTATTAGTGGCATCAATGTGTCAAAGGGTATGTGCAGTTTAGAAGCTTTTTGGGCAAAGTTCCAAATTGCTTTCTAGAATGACTCTACCAATTTATAGCTCTACAAATAGTGCATGTCTCTGAAACATTTCAAACTAGGCCTCTTTTTGCTTCTGGACCAGACTCATCCTTCTGGTTATTTCATTAACATTTTCTCTTTCTCCTCTGTTATTGATAAGACTTTGGAGAGGAAAGATATTGCCACATTGGGAGGAAAATAGAGCCTATTACAACAGTGTGCTAAGTTATCAAGAAGAATTATGAACTACTTGTCTCTTGATGGCTGAAACCGAACAAGACAGATAATTAATAAAAGCAACCACCATTGCCTGCAGATGGAGAAAATTTCTGGAAACGGTTGAAAAGCTTCTAGATTTTGCTCCTAACAATTGCTACAGGGTGCCTTCACTGCTGAAAACATATATTCTGCCTTTGTGAATTATCACAAAGTCTATAATTCAATTCTGCACTGCAAATATACAAAATAGATCCAAATTCAGGAAGAATGCTAGAGTATTTGATGTCTGTATGGAAAAATGTTCTCAGTCTAGACCATGAAGCAGCTAGGTGGCTTAGTGGATAGAGCCCTGGGCCTAGAGTCAGGAAGATATGAGTTCAAATCCAGTCACAGACACTTAGCAGCTATGTGACATGGTTTGCTTTGTTCTACTAGAGAAAGAAATGGCAAACCACTCCAGTATCTTTCCAAGAAAATCTTGTGGACAGTAACCCTGTTGGACATGACTGAACAACAACAACAAAACAAATTTAAAGCATGCCAATGGCATATACTTTGACATAGCACAGTTATGCCAGTGATAATTAAATAATACAAAGGGTGTCCCTTTTTGGGGGATAATTTAAGCCCATTTTGGTTCTGCCTAGAGTTAAGTCCATTATCATTTCTCTTAAATAGAAATAAATATGGCTTCTAAGTTCAAAAAGGGTTTGAATGGAAAAATCTTGTTTACTGTTTGATGCTCATGGATGACATTAAGTTATGTGACTACACCAAATAGCATTAAAAAGATTGTTTATCATTTGGAACCTTTCCCCAGTGATATCAAGATGATCTATGGATTCATTAAGTATAAAATTCTTAAGTAAACCAAGGAAAGACAGAGACAAAAGTCTTAGTTGAACATGGAGGTCAAATCAAACAATGGGTGAAAACAAGTCTTAGAAATACCTCAGTTTCCCCTAGGCAAGCACATTGACCATAAAACTATACAGGAGGAAACTGTGGCTGAATGTGTTAACAAGGCTCACATTTTGAAATGGAAACTGATTGGGAAGAACATCTTCACACAATTAATCCCTATTCAGTACCAGTTAACAGTTCAAAAAGCATTTAGAAGGTATAATGAGTAAAACCTGCATAATAGTTTAAAAAATGCAGAGCCCATTTTTCCAAGGCAGCTAGGGGAAGATTATCATTTCCTTGCTAAAAATTATTCAGTCAGGTGACAAACATTTATTAAATGACTATTACATGCTGGGCGTTGTGCTGAGCACCGGAGATACAAAAACAACTAGAAAACAAAGACAATCCTTGTCCTCAGGGTGATGAGGGATGGGAGAACACAACACACAAAAGGAAGCTGAAAAACCAGGATTGGGGTAAGAAGGCACCCTATGTAGGGACATGATGGAGAGTTCCAAAGAAGTCCCAAGCTGGATAAGTGGTGGGAAATGGAGGAGAAAACTATGTTGAGCCCCCCTTATAAATAAGAGGAAGGTGAATGATAACCAGAAGTCATCCTTTTTCCCCAAGTAGTAATAAAGTCTGACAATAGATAAATGCTGCTAGGTTTATCAAGGGTAAAAGAAATCCATCCTCTGGATGGTGCTGGGCACCAATAAGACTTAATAAATAAAATTTAAATAATTTTGATAATTAAAGAAACATTTAGTAAGTGCCTACTGCATTCCAGTCTCTATGCTAAGTATTGGTGTTACAAAAAGAAGCTAAGGACAGTCCCTACCTTCAAAGTAGCTTATAATTAAGTGTGTTCACTAGGTTGTATACTAGAGATATAAAGACAAAAATGAAACAGCCTTGCACTCAAAAAGCTTATATTCCATTGAGCTAAACAACATATGCATGTTTAAACACATATGGAGTATATGAAAAGTCAATTCAATATAATTTCAGTTTGGGTGGAGTCAATAGTAGCCGGGGATGGGGTTCAGGAAAGGACAAATTTAAGAGATGGTGTATAAGCTGAGTTTTAATACAAGTCAGGGTTCCTAAAAGGCAAAGGTAAAGAGGTAGCACATTTCAGGCCAGGGGAGCAGGGGGCAGCCTTTACAAAGGCATACAGAAGCGAAATGGGAGATGGAATGTTTTGTTCGAGGAATTTCTTGGGAAAAGATGTTGACACGATAACTTTGCTTCCTCACTCCCTCCTCTCTCCTCAACTCCTTGCAGTTGAATGATGATGGAAAAGCAGGAGGAATCAATTTAAAAAAGAAAACAAAAGAGACTAGAGAATAGCTTCAGACCAATGTCATCTTCTGCTCATGTGGTATGTAGCCAATACCGAAGATGGGGAGCTTGCTCAAGGAAGACATAGATGAGAGGAATTTCATCATCTTTGTTTGTGTCTCAACAGTACAGGCTTGGAATGGACAACGTTAGGTAAGGAGACATCACATCTTGTTATTTTTGTTTTGTTTTGTTGTGGGTTTTTTTTTTTGGTAGGGGGGAAAAGAGATATTGCCTGATTTGTTTATGATTCGTTCTTATAAATAATCACTCTTTTATTAAGCATCTACTAAATGCCAATATAAGTTTAAGAGAAAGGCAAAACTTGACCAAGAGTAGACACCATATTATACTGCTCATGATGGTTTTTTTTTGTTGTCGTTATTTTATTTTTTGCAACTAAGGCATTGAGAGTAAGTCCTCCTTCTATGTTGGATAAAAACTTGGGCAGTTCAACTACAATGACCAAGAGGAAATGCCTACTCTCAGCTGGATGGATCAAGGGGTCTGATTGCATGGCCTGAGTGCAAGCAATAAAGGGCTCCATTAGTAATGGTTAGTTTAACGGCCTTTACATAGTTAGACTCTGGTTCTCACCGCTTTTGTTTTGATAACTTAAGGGACCAGGGCAGAAGGTTACAAGCCAGACTGTTTGAAATTGTTCTTAAGATGGACCCGAGGAAAGCTGACTCTCTTGTGTAAACAACATGTGGATCTCAAAAAGTTAGATTTACAATTGTCAAAAGAACCAAACATTAGCTTCTTGAAATCTTCTCGTAAGCGACGGGCCATCAGCAAATTTTGTCCATGAAGAACTAAGCAAAGTATGCTTACAAAGATACAATTGTTTTGCTTTGCTAATGCATTTTTGTTTAATATATAAAAAGACAGTGAACACTGGCTTTAGTGAGACATTTAATTATTTTGGTTCTTCCACAGAGCTGCGAGCTTACTGAAGTTGCCTCCCCCTACAACAATACAGATTGTAACTCAATCATACCTGCCCATCCTGTGCCATTCTTGACCATATATATTTTCCTCAAATCCAACACAGGAGGATACGCTCAAAATATTATAAACCTTTCTCTAGATTCATTGATATTGCATGAATACCAATAGAACACATAGGCTATCCATCATTTATATCCTACTCTTACTAGATTCTGGTCTATTTTTTTTTTCTGGCCATATATTTTTCTGATTGACAGTCTTTATATTGTTTCTCCTATACAATTCCTGATTTGTACCATCTTGCAGTCAACTCATAACTATAGTGTGCTTCCCTATTGTCTTTTGGGTGATTCTCACTAGCACTTCACAGGTTGTGCTGTCTCATGCCTCACTGCTATACATTTACTAGAAGAATAAAATATTGAAAAGATGGGCTTTTCTTGTGGAGAGAATCTTGGGATCATTTTAAGAACTGTGTGATTTTCCAAAGGCAACCCAGCGTGCTATTCTCCTTCTATTCAGTCCTGGGTCTCAGTTAATTACACATTTAGAGTATCTAGACAACTGGGTGGTTCAACAAAGAGAGGGCTGGGGCTTTCCTAGCTTGATGGACTTATCATTGCCATGCAAGTGTCTTTTGACCTCATGGCCATAGCAAATGCAGAGGTGAGAGGAGTGGCGCCCAACTGGACTAAAGTTGCATTTTTGTTGAGTGTCTTTTCCATGTAATTACTGAGTAAACTCTGTTTGTTAAAGGCTATCTGGTCTGTCTCATTTCATTCCAATTCTGTGCTTTATCTTCTAGCCCAACCTCTAACAAAGTTATAGATGATGATGGGGTGAGGAGGAAAGTTGATTTTCTACATGGATGAAATCAAAGGTCTTTCATACTTTAATAAAAATGATCTTTAGTCAACATATCTTGCTATTTAAAATTTAAATCAACGTGAATTATAGTGATTAATACTCTATAAATACTTCTGTTGCTTTAGATTTATAAGATATATTTTGTATTCACTCATCTTTATGAACCTCCTTCTTTATATTCCAAACATATTGTCAAAGTAGGAACAAAGTCATTTCCTAGACCAATCAGGTATGAGAGCACAGTGGATAATTAGTCTTAAATTTCTTTAAAATTGCATTTTAATGCTGCCATCCCCAGGTAATAGATTGTTTTGTACATTATAAGAAAAAAAACACAACTATCTTCCAACTAAGTCTTTCCCTTCCACTGAGTAACATGACAGTGTAAATAGTTATCATCACTACTATGCTGGAATCTTGTTTACCTGACTCGGAATAGAAAACAAGTCAATAAAGCCCTGCTCTGTTGTGGATACCAGTCCTTGAGGTTTTCATTGACAAGATCAATTGACCCATTTTAAGATGCCTAGCTAACAGCCCAAAGCCAGTTTGCTAGAGTTTCATGAATTTTTCTTATCCTAGAAGGAACCTTTCCCTTTCCCAATAATTCATTCTTCAATTCAGTTAATCAGCATTCTTTTCTTAAGCATACCCTCAGTTAGAATGGTCTGGCAGAACCTTAGGGCAAAGAACATAATGATCTCCCATTGCTGGGGAGGCCAGTCTAGCTGGTCATTTCATGGTCCCCTCTGTAATACACTAACTAGTTCTATACCTTTAGCCTTTCTTTTTTTCTCACTTTAGTTCCCAGATTTTTATATCAGCCTTAACTGGAAAATCACAAGTAAGTAAACGCTTTAAGGGCAAACTTTTCACAGAAGTCTTAGGGCTCTGATCAAAATGCAAGGCAGTAAAAACAATAACAACCAAACCATAATGTTGAGAACCAAAATTGAATGTACTCAGAGTTCCAAGTTCTAGTTCTTTGTTGTTGTTAGTCATAACAGAAAGGAGAAAGGGGTTAGTGATTTTCAAATTACTACCAACATAGAAAAGTCCAGTGAAGCTCTTGATACTTGATGCTAAATGAGGCAGCCTAAGGCCATGGAAAGAGCAGTGGATTTGAAGAGAGAGGCACTAGGTTCAATTCCTGGCTCCATCATTTAGCCATTTACTTTCTGTAGGTGGTTGGCCAATTCATTGAAAGTTTTTGGACCTTAATTTCTTTATCTGTAAAATGACAACATTAGGTAAGATGACCTCTAAGGTACTTTTCACCTCTAAATCTGTGAACCTATGATTTTATCACTTGAACTCATCAAAGTCCCAGAGTCACTAATGGATTCTATTGGAGGGATGAGAGTGAAATCTACTTTCTGTTCTTTGCCCACAAAGCCAACAGTCACCTTGAAGGTGAGAGAACATCTGCTCCAAGGGTCACCACGGAGGAGGCTGAGTTTTACAGCTGAAATGGGGGATTTATAAGAAGACATGACTGAAAACTGCACAGGATGAGAAGATTTGGATAGATGAGTTGCATTCTGCTGTCTTTCCCTTAAAAAAAAATCCTTAAAAATTATTTCTCTGAATATATTTACATAAAATCTTACTATCTATGCCCTCTTCTCCTTCCAACTTTTCTGAGAAAAGTCAGGGGCTTTCTGGGTGAGATAATATGTACTCTCAGATGCACCATTTTGAAATTCATTATCGTAATCTATCCAAATGGGATCATTTGGTATGATGGACTGCACCCCCTAGCATCTGTACTCTGGGATGACGATAGGAAATTATGGCAGAAGGTGCACAACAGGCTACAAATGAGTCACTTGTATTCAGAGAAGCTGTTCTGCGTCTTAAACAAATGGCTAACAAGCTGTTCCACCAAAGGGAAATTTCATCAAGGGGAAAAAGTCTCTTGGAGAAAAGAACAACATGAATGTAAGTTAAGATGGTTGGGGAGAAGTCATTCAGCCAGAAAGCATTTGTTAAACTCCTACTATGTGCTGGTCACTGTGCTAAGCACTGGGGATATGAAGAAAGGCTAACACAATCTCTGCCCTCAAAGAATGTACATTCTAATGGATGTGGAAAAATGAGAAGGCACTGGAAAGCACCCATTTCAGTTAATTTCAATCCCACAAAGGCTATTTAAATATCTACCAAGGCAAGACTATGTTATAAGCAGTATTGATATAGCCTGGAATTTTCTTTCTCCTCACCTCTGCCTCCTAGCTTCCTTAGCTTTTTTCAATCCTCTTCTCTAATCCCATTATCTGTAGAGCTCTTTTCTGGATATCTTCACCCTTTTCAGCCTCCTTCCTCCCTCCTCCTGGTGCTTTTCCTCTGAGATCACCTCCTATTTATATTGTATATAAGATGAAAACCTCACTATGACTTTTGGGACACCCTCCATATCTCACATAAACATAGTGGTTTATGTGTTATCTCCCCCATTAGAATGTGAGCATCTCAAGGGGATAGATCATGTTTTGGCCTTTCATTGTATCCCAGAGCTTAGCACAGTGTCTGGTACATAGTACCAGGTACATTAAGTGCTTAATAAATGATTGTTGCCTGATCACATTAAGTGCTTAATAAATGACTATTGACTGACCACCAACAAACACAACAATGACACAACAAGGAGCTTTCATTGTATCTGACCATTTTCTAGACTACATCATCTCTAAGAACCCTTTCCACTTCCAACAATCAACAGATCCATGAGCAACAACAAAAAATATCAATTATTTACTATAATTTAATACCAATTTATAGAACTCAGAATGTCTAGCCTAAACCAAAGACTGTGTACTGTGGTGGGGAGGGAAAGGAGGTGGCACATGATAGGTCTTCAGGTATTCTTCATGTGGAAGAAGGGTTGGATTTATTTAGTTTGGTCCCAAAGGGCAGAATTAGGAACCATGATAGGAAGTTTCAATGAGACCACTTTAGGTTTGATATCAGAAAACTGCCACCACCACCACCAAATTCAAGAGTTATCTCAAAGCAGGCTGGGCTGTCCCAATTTCCCCCTCCTTGGAGGTTAGGGTGCAAGAGGCTAGATGAGTATTGTCCAGATATTTTATGATGGGGATTCCCTTTGTGTATGGGTTGGATTAGATGGCTACTGAAGTCCTTTTGGAAACTCAGATTCTGTGATTCTGTGATTTTATGATTGAAATCACTTTGTTTTTGGGGAAAACTCAATCTCTACTCATTGACCTGGCCCCATTGTTGATCAGCATGGGAACTTTGACCTGCTTTATTTCTGACCTGCGCCAATTGTATCCTCCTTAGGCAGTCTGGTGGCTTCCCATTCCAGGAACTCACCATATTTAATGGCTTATTAGTTTTAGGAATTTGTTTAGGAATAAAAGATTTTATTATTTAGACAAGAGCATCACATTCAATTTTCAGCTACCTTTTCTCAATTATTTCTTTCCATTCAATAACCTCTCCCATCAAAACCAGACTAGAGATCCCCATCTGATAACATTTTTGGGGGCAGGGAGAGGGAGGAGTAGAGATAGTAGCTGAAGATTGTCTTTAATTCCATCCTTTGTCCTGGATGAGAAGAAAACTTCTGTTGGGAATTGATGAGCTGAGAAAGCTGCTTTTAATTCAGGTGCTACTTGTACTAGATGACCACTGAGTTTCCTTCCTGCTCTGAGATTTTTCAATCAGTAAAGTTCATCAATCATTTGTAATGAGAAAGGTCAGTTGATCAATCACTTTTTAAACTTTTTTTTCTCACACCAAGACAATAATTTGCCACCCCAATTCTTAGTTACAAAACAAAATTTGTATATTGATATATTCTTGTTCCCTTGGGTGTGCAAGTTTCCTATTCATTCATAAAGATGGATTTGATTGATTACATCAATCAAGTCACCTCGTCCTACCTAAAATAAGTGATAAGATACCATGCCCTGTTATATTCATAAAGTGAGAAAACATTCCAAACAATCAAAACCTTGGATTGTGAAAAACTCTTGAAAGCCACTGGATGAACTGCAAGGTTTCACAGAAAGTATATTTGAAATGACCGAGGAAATGTGATCGTGTCTTTTATGCTATCTATAAAATATCAAGACAGTTTCAGGCTGGGCAAATTTTAAGTGTCTGGGAGTGAAGAGGAGAGAGTATAATTTGCCTCTGAGAAGGAATCAGTTAGAAGTTAGAGTGGGATAAGCAGAGACTTTGACCTTGGTTGTGGTCTTATTCTCCTCCTCCCCGTTACCTCCTTGACAAGAGGAGAATCATAAGAACTTCAGAGGTTGGGAGGACTTCTATCTTCCCATCCACATCTTACCAGTGTCCCTAGAGAAGCTGATGGCAATGTTTCCAGTTGGAGGTAATGACAAACTGGGACGCAGATTCAAGGCTCTACAAGGGGCCCAGGAGAAAAGTTACCTGATTCCTAAGGGGAACATTTTGAGGACTCCAATAAAAGCAGTTCTAGGAGCTGTGAGCTATCACTTTGTCATATGTATTCTATAAGCTTGAGCCCACTCTCGCCTTGACTATGAATGTACTTGTGGGAAAGTGTATCATGGACTCTTTTTCTCGGACAAGGGTGGTGGTGGTGGTATTTTATACCATCCACACAAACTATACTAATGTAGCAAATACTTCTTTCTAAAAGCTAATTAACCAGATGGCAGACTGCTAACAATTGATAATTAGGACAGGGAGCATGTGGGTAGGGACTCATGAGATAAGAGCATTAGAAAGACTTTCCCTACCTTAATCCCTTAGGGCTACCACTAGAGGCCTGAGAAGACTTAGTAGCAATGATCTAGAGATCCAACTCATCAGTATATCTGGGAAATGGGAAATGAGATAATAATTCAGTTTGGGTGCTATGCTTTATTGAAATTCAGAAATAAACACAACAAACCATCCTGGAATCTTTGTAGAATTTAAGTCTATTCCTTTATATATTAAATAACTTAAGTCTCAATGTCAGGAAACAACTAGTTAGCAAATAAAAATAATGAAAAATAACCAGTTAAATTGGTCCAACTGTGGGCTATCTTAACAGCCTCACCAAATATGGTATTTAATTTCAGCTTTGACTGAATGGACTAATTCTATCAATTTTCCCCCAATCAGGTCAGTTGATGTCAGGCTTGTTTAAAGCCACCCACATCAATTTAGTTACATTTTCTTTGGCAGAGACTCCTGTGCTCCTGGTTTGGCTCATGCCTTTCATGGATTCTTGGTGCAACTCTGATTGCTGAGCCTACTTAGGATTTTTAAAGTGCACCAATCCAACCCAATTCAGTTCAACAAACATTTAGGTGCCTGCTATATTCAAGGCACTATTTTAGGCATGTGGAACAAAAAGACAAAATTAAACAGTCCCAGTCTGCAAGGAATCTCTGTTCTTCTGGTGTGATAAAGTATGTTTACAGATAAGTAAATAAAAAGTATATGGGAAGACACTAGTAACTGAGGAGGAAGATGAGAAGAGGCCTTGTCAATGGTCAATAAAGCACCTGCTATGCTCCAGGCACTGTGCTAAGCACTAGGGATACTAAAAGACGAAAAAGATAGTCCCTGCCCTCAAGGAGCTCACAGTCTAATGAGGCCGACAAGATGCAAACAAATGTATACAAGAGCAAGCTATATAGGAAAAATAGGTTATGATTTAAAGAAGGAAGGCACTGGAATTAAAAAGGAGTTAGGAAAGGCTTCCTATAGAGGATGGTATTTTAGTTAGGACTTACAGGAAGCCAGGGAATCCAGGAGGCAGAGATGCGGCAGCAGAGCATTCTGGGAATGGGGTATAGTCACAAAAAATGCCTGGAACTGAGAAATGGTGTGTCTTGTTCATAGCATGGCAGAAAGGCCCACCAATGGATGAAGGAGAATGTGGAGAGAAGTGAGAAGGCTGGGCAGGTAGGAGGGGATAGGGTTATGAAGGGCTTTGAATGCCAAACATAAGGTTTTGCATTTTATCCTGTAGGTGATGGGGAGTCCTGGACTTCATGGTGAGAATGTGGTAACTTTTAGGTAGGAGATATGAACTGTGCTTTGAAGGAAGTGAGGAATTCAAGGTGGGGATGAGGAGGATGTATATTCCAGATATGGCATGCAAAGGTGTGGGGGTAGGGGATGGAATCTTGTATGTGGGGAAAATCTGAATAGTTTGACTGGAATGAATGAGGGTATATGAAATAAAATAAAGCTAGGAAGATAGATGGAATACTTGTAATTTTAAAGGGAGGTATTTGGGGACAGTGCACGGGGTCAGCACACGGGGTTCAAATCTTGCCTTTGCCACTTATTGCTGCTAGGTGACCGCCAGCAAGTCATGGAACCTCCGTGGACCTCAATCTCCTTCTCAATAAAATGAGAAGGTTGGATTAGATGATTTGCAAGGTCCTTTCCATCTTTAAATCTATGACCCTATTAATAGCTTAAGGCAAATTGTTTGTTAGTATGCTCAATATCACTGGTAACTGTGGATGACTTTGTTATTCTCAGCAATACAATGATATAACACAATTCTGAAGGCCTTATGATAAAAAATATTCTCCATTTCCAAAAAAACCTGGTGGAGTCTGAATGCAGATCCAAGCATACCTTTTCTTTTCTTTCCTTTCTTGGTTTTGGTTTTTTTTTTGCCTTTTTTTGGAAGTGAAATTGAGGTTAAGTGACTTGCCCAAGGTCACACAGCTAGTAAGTATTAAATGTCTGAGGTCATATTTGAACTCAGGTCCTCCTGACTTCAGGGATAGTGCTCTATTCACCTAGCTGCCCCCATACCTTTTCTTTACTTTCTTTATTTTTTGTCTGCGTTTTCTTTCACAACATGATTAACATGAAAATGTGTTTTACGTGAGTGTGCTTGTATAACCTATATCAAATTGCTTGCCTTTGAAATAAGAACAGGAGAGTAGAGAGGAAGGGAGAGAATTTGAAACTCTAAAATTTTGAAAAATGAATGTTAAAAATTGTTTTGACACAGGAAAAATAAAATATATTAAAAATGAAATTATCAAGAAAAAAACATAAAAGCAAAATGAGACTCACCAAAAAATAATTTAAAAAAATATTCCTCATAGAGGTCAGTGCCGAGGCAGCCTGAAAGGACAGGACCAATGATGTAATACGTTTATTCATCTACACTTTTTATTTGCATAGTAGATTTTATATTTTTGTACTATTCAGAACTGTGGGAATCAACTGGTTAATGGATTATTCAGCTAGTCCCCATTTCGGTCACTGTTATAACCCCTTGACCTTCTGGTCACATGCAGTCAATCCCAAATGGGTATTAAGCTGCTGTAGAGGAATCTGAGAACTATAAAATTAGAATTTGTGAGAGTAGATGGGGCCAGGAGAGGTTTTCACTTTAGGCAGGCTCCTAAGTTGCCTGTGCCAAGAGAAAGCAAGATCTTTTAAGATAGCTAACATTATACTTTCAGGTTTATGACCAAGATTGAGTCTGAGCACAGAGCAGTTGTAGCCTCCCATATGAGGTCTTTAAAGATCCCCTTTCCCAATGTTTGGTGTGTTTCTGTCTCTATTTCTCAATCATTTTACATAACTTTGTCTATACTCTCTTTGTACCAGAATTCCTCCAGTACATTGTAAGTATATTGGGTTTTTGTCTTCGTAGTTTCAGTGTTTACCTCAATACCGGGCCTTTAGTAGGTGGTAAGAAAACCTTTGTTGAATTGAATTAATCAGTTCTATCCTAAAGACACAGTCTAATCCAATAGACCATTTTTTAAAAATGGAAAAGTTTTTAAGTAAACTGGGAAACAGAGACATTCATGAGCTGAACTAAATTTTTAGAAAGTCTACAGTGTTCAATTTCATATAATTGAACATTTATTGAGTTGGTGGCTTACTCTGCGCTAGGCACTGTGTTGGCTCATTTGTAAGCTCCTTGATGGCAGGGAGACTTTCATTTTTGTCTTTCTGTCACCAGTACTAATTCTGTTCCTGGTACATATTATACATATAATACACATACATATATCCTAGCACTAGTTAATAAATGGAATGAATGGCTGTATCCGTCAAAGGAAAAGATTCAGCCAAGGATAAAAATGACAACTTTGTCTTAGGAGCAATATTCTGAGACCCTAACTCATGCAGGTCTTTTCCTTAAGATGTGTTGAAACCATTTTCGAGATTTAATTGACTCAAGGGGATTAAAGTCTCTAGTTATAAGAAATCTAGGACCTGAAGGGCCAGTGATGTCCCTCAGACTTCTGATCAGAGAATCGTCATAGATGACAAACATTGAAGTAGCTGAACTGTATCCGACTGAATCAGTGCCATCTCCTTGCTGAATGTCCTTCCAATGCTTTGTCCAAGTAACCTACCTTTTGTTAATGGTTAGATATTCCAAGATTGGCTAATTTCGTTCCCTTTTCAAACTCGATCTAACAGATCGGCCTGTTAATCTAACATATTGACCAGAGTCAATTCTGGCATGAATAGGAACGTGCATTGAAACAAAGAACAGAAATATAGAGATAAAACATAATAAGAAAATCAGAGCTTTGCTTCCTATATTTTCCAAATCTAATACTTTTTCTCCTTACAAATCATTTGTCATTTTACTGAAGTTTCCAGAAGCACCCTCGTGTGTTTCCTTCTTTCCTTTGGTCAATAGTCTGTGATGTGCACTTGCCCTGGTGTCCAGCTTGAAGTTTATTTTATTTTTATGGCTCACCTTTAAAAGGAATGTGGTAGCTAGATTTAGGATAGATGGCTCCAGAAAACAGGGAGAATTATAAGAAAAATAAAAGAAGAAAGAGGGGAGGAAAATTGACCGAACCCACATCCTGGATTTTAACCCTGCCAGGTTTATTCCCAGCTTCTGAGGATGATGTTCTACATCCCTAGGGTAGGGTTAGGAGACCAGACACTCTATCATATTATCAGCGACATCATATTATTGGTTTGTTTAAATTTTACCAGTGGGCACCAGCAGAGCTATTATGGTTGATCATGACAGGAGTCCCTGTACTCAGAAGTCTGAGAATGCAATTACAAAATGGACCATTCTGTCTTGTGAAGAGCGCCAATAACCTCTAATACAAATGTTCAAGCAATTAATGAGACATAGTATGAGGAGGAAACTGCAGACAGGGGTCTGTGGTTTGCCAAAATGAATAAGTAAGATTATCTTTCCAAAAACTACTGGTTAAATTTAGCCCCAGTGGAGAAACTGATGTGCTGACACGAACACAATTCAGTGCTGTGTTCTTTCCTTTTCCAAGGTCACAAGACCTATGTGCTAGTGAAGTGGGTAAGAAGGGAAGAGGCTGAACATTTAAACTAATATGTTTTTTTAATGTAGCAAATAGCAGATGACTGTGCAGGTTAATGACTTGTAGGGAGCAAATATGTATTTCATTAGATTTCAGGACAAGCAAACATTTTAAAGCAGAGAATCTCTCTGTGATAAGAGGGAATATCCTAGAAGAAAATTAAAGCTTTAAGTAAACACAGATTCATGACAAAGTTCTGAAATGTCAGCAAAATAATTTTTATAATCATTATTTGTCATTATTTCATTTCATAATAATGTACAAAGTCTTAGTCTTTCTGGAAGTTTTTCAATAATGCAATTCTCAAGGTTCATATTTTTGGGAGGTGCTTTTTTCCCCCCTTTAAAACAGCAGAGATGGGGGAATCATATTACCGAGTTGGCAGAGATCTAGATTCCTTGTTATTCTTTGGGCAAAGAAATCCTTACCCATAATAGAGGGCAGGGGGACTGGAGCCTCATTGGTGTGAGCTTGGTTTGGAAGCAGTTGGGTAGATGGAGGAGGGGAAGGCAATGATGATAAAATGAAGTTCTTTTGATACTTTCAACTAAACACACACACACACACACACACACACACACACACACACCCACACACACACCCTTTGGTGGATTAGACACCAGTAGGAAATAACTTTTTATAACGCAACTAAGGATGTTATCAATTTTAAACTGTCATTCTAAAGTAAGCCAGAGCATTAGATTGAGGGGACCATTTTTCCATGTGTAACCTCTTACCCACAAGAGGCTTGATAGGAAAAAAAAAGGTTTTTTTTCACCTATAATGAGCAATTGAAAGATCATAGGCAGAGAAGATAAGGCCTGGAGGTGCCAGGACTTGAGCCAGGGAAAATGGGCAGCTGATTCTAAGGGAAGGGAGTTGCCCCCCAAACTAAATATATACACGAGCAGTTAGAACCTTGTCTGTGTTTTTTTGTTTGTTTAGCCATTTTTCTGTTGTATCTGATTCTTCATGAACACTTGTCTGTCTTACACTGGCCCAATCAAGGAGTGACCTGCCTGGAAGAATTTCCTGTCTTTCTGGGATAGGGTGAGTTTATCCACTCTTTATTTCTTCTCCTTTCACTGGCTGTTGAACTGACACCATTTACCTTTAGATCTTGTTTATTCACTCTCTGTACTTTTATAATGGATTTTGTCTCTAGATAAAGATAATATTCATTGCATTATGAGTATTTGCTATGAATGAGTGGACCACATCATGAGGAAAGTACAAAGGGGAACTTCTATGGTCCTATAGAGATAACTATGGTCCTAACTTACAGTACTCTCTCTCTCTCTCTCTCTCCCCCTCCCCCCCTTTCACTCTTCTTTCTTCCCTCTCCCCTATTCCCTGTCCCTTCCCCTCCCATCCCTTCCCCTCTCCTTCTCTCCTGTTCTTTCCCCTCCTCTCCTCTTCTCCTCTATCCTTTTCTCCTCTCTTTGTCTCTGTCTCTCTCACTCTGTCTCTTTCTCTGTGACTCAACAGAGAGACTTCACTGTAAAATACAAAAACAATAAATGAGTGGAAAATATATGTCAGCATTTTACAGCAATATCTTCTTATCAACAGTGAGTGTGAAAGTCCTCGTTTGAACATCACCACCTCAGTATGCCAGGAAGTGGCAGTAGTGTCTAAGATCTCAAGAAGACTAGTTGGACCTAACCAAATACATGCAGAAGTAATATGTTTAAAAGAAACTCCTTGAGGGCAGGAAAGATTTGGTTTTCCTTATATCCCCAACCCCTTACAACCCTTACATGTAGGAGGCACTTGATAAATGTTTTTAGAAGTGTATTGAGATGAGAATATTTTTTAGGTGCTTCTAGATGCATTTTCAAGACATCAGAATAAGGAACAGGAAAAAATAGAAAAGGTCCCTAGCATGCTTTTGTGCCATCTCCCTCCCCGCCCCCCCCCCCCCAATTAAATGAACACAACCAAGAAGATATCAGCAGAGACTGTCAAGGACACCTACTTTCTCCCCTCCAAAAATCTTCATGATAATGATACACAATAAGAGGGATCTGAGGTAAACTTGAAAAAGGAAATACAGAGGAAATTTTAGTGCATCCCACTTGATTAGTACATCTAAAATGGAACTCCAAAGTCTCCTTCGTGTGCATGAAAACCACGCCAGATATTTGGACAACCATAATCACAGAGATCATGTTTTTCAGTAAGGTCTGAAATGTGTATAGTCCTTTAGAGTTTGCAAGGCATTCTACATCTGAAAACCTCTCTTGACCCACTATTTCAGAGAAGCCTAAGTCATGTTTCCTTCCACACCCTACTATCCAATCATCTCTTTCAAAGCTTGTGCCAGAGACTGTGCCCTGGAGGTTTTAATATTTTTATCTCCAGAATTGTTATGCTGGAGCCTGCTATCTTGATGGTGATTTCTCTTCTTGTTTCTAATCATGCTTTACTTCCTTCCCTAAAGCCTCTCAACCATGATCAGATCAATTCTGCCATTAATCCTAGATGGGATATATTAATAGGGCCTCACCCATCATCTCTAAAACTTTCAGAACCAAAGGATCCTTCTCCGGCCTCTATGGGTATTATCTCTCCTTATTAGAATATAAAATCCTTAAGGGCATAGACCTTCTTTACTTTTCTGTTTGTGTCTCCAGTGTGTGGACATCAAAGATATGTGTACCTTGGGCATGTGCTGCAGATATTAAATGGGGGAGGGTTTCAGTTGAATGGGAAGAGGAACAAATGGTGTTAAATTCTGCTAGGGAGATTGTATAGGACCTTAAGTGATCCCAAATTACTTTTTACAAAAGTTCACTTTTTTTTTTAACATCATCATTCTCTTGATTCTTCATGGTCATAATTCATGGAGTACCACACTATCTAAAGAACAAAACTGAAAAAAATATATAGACCTAAAATGACTATGACCTGATACGTGGCAGGTATCACATAATCAATGAATACTTGAATGTGTGAATAACCTAAAAGACAATTATTGGGATGAAATAAAACTCCAAAGGATTGAAGGTAGGCATATATAGAGAATGAGAGATAAGAATGGGAAGCCCAAACAATACGTTTGTATCCCTGAGCTATCAAAAGTACACAAAGACTTCTAGTGCATTGACTAAATCCTCAGAGGAAAAAGCATGGAGAAACATGGACAAAAACCATATGGGATGTGAGAGAGTAGCTGGGCTCTAGTCTGTATCATTGCCAATCTGTACTTAAGCCAATGCAAAAATCATTGCTCTATTAAAGTAATTCATTCCAAGATGCCCGTGAACTGAGAATAATAGTATTCTAAGGTAATTTTAATAAGAAAACAGTCTTGCATATGTGAGACACTCTTTCCTTTAAAGGAGAATGGAGCAATGACTCATATATGAAGCCTTCTTGGAGCTACAACTTTTGTTTACACTATAGACATACTTCACCTAATACATATAATATTGTCTCTACCAATTACTCTTATTACAAAGGACCACACACTCTCTCCCATTCAGATGCTGAGTCTGTCAGCTTCTCCCCAGGCATGTTCTTTCCTCCTTATAATCCACTGAAGATTTAGAACTGTGCCAATTCAGATATCAGGCATATAGAAAGGCTTCATCATCATAGTTCCCTATGGGAGGACTATGGGGATTGGATCCAAACCTAGCGCTCTTGGTTACTTTGCTAAGTACCTAGATAGGGCTTATCTTGCCCTTAGAGCCATCCTGACCTGCACTCACTTGCCTACCACAATTGAGCCAGGCTCAGTGCCCAACTCAGTGCAGTTCCAGATGCTTGGCATATGTACTGGATGCTAACTCAAGGTTCCATACCTATTCTCACTCCTATGTGCCCGGTGTCAACAATTCTCTAGGATTCCCGTAGGAATAATGGTCCTCTAAACTTGCCCAATGCTCTGGTCATGCATGTTCTTGTTGACATGGACGTGAGCTCAGCACATTCTGATAGATACTCTCAGGCAGGCTTACTGATCCAAACTGGCAAATGCATGTAGTAACTCAACTCAACCTGGAAAACACATTGCATCACCAATTATACCAAAGACATGTGGACTCCTTGAACTCTATACACTCATGAAACTATATACTTTTTTTTTTTCCTATTTATCCTGTTCAATCATCCCAAACTAGCTTAATCCTGCCTGCTTTCCTGGCAGACAGCAACATCAGCAAAGGCATCATCACAATGAGATTCCCTGAAGGTCTCTGAGGAAGGGATCAGTCATTCATGCCACACATATCTGTCAGCTCACTTTAACTCAGTCCACCCCTGTGATCCCTCAACTCTAACAAATACATTTCTGAGCCATGAGGCTATCTCTCTTTGGCTCATGGATCCCACTTGGAATTTCTTCAAGAAAATT
Organism: Pseudochirops corinnae; assembly: GCA_028646515.1. Taxonomy (NCBI): domain Eukaryota; kingdom Metazoa; phylum Chordata; class Mammalia; order Diprotodontia; family Pseudocheiridae; genus Pseudochirops; species Pseudochirops corinnae. Next base: position 32,256,307 of record CM053590.1, read on the forward strand.
ACCTAAAATACCTAGGGTATAGTTTTTGTGACTATATTTTCCTTAAGCTTGGCCCCAGCTACTCTGTAAGCATTCCAGGTATCAAATACATTGGATATAGGAAAATCCGTATTTTACTCCACTCCAAATGAGGAAGATGCAAAGGACTCACAGGAACACATGAGCAGATATGGAATCTGCACAAAGCACCCAAATGACTTGTCTATTTCCCTTGGAAGGGGAATGAGTTTGGGGTTGCCATCCAGACAACCATTTCACATTCTGGTGGATTGCTAGCCTTCCAAAAGGATCCTAGAGAGGCTTTCTCAGGCTAGTAGTATTACCCTCTGGCTTGTATTCTTCAATAAGAAAAACACATTTTGGGACTGCTGAGGGAAGAGTCCCCCTTCCCACTGTATCTGCACTATTCGAAGTCTCTACAGGAATCTGGCCTGCTCCAAATGGAGACTTCAATGAGACAAGTAGGGTCGTCCTTTTTATCTAGACTGTCCTCAGGTACTACAAATAAGAAAATTCCATTAGTCACTCCCATCCCCCTGATTGTGTACTCAGTGCCACCTGTGAGGCTTAGATGCAATAAAGTATGGTTTGTTTCTTTGCTGCTTGTGCTAATTTTGGCCTAACAATTAACCCAAGAAAACGAGTTTTCCACCATCCATATGTGGTCACAGCAAATGGAGAAATTTTGAGGGTTGTAGATAAGTTCACTTACCTCAGCAGTATGCTTTCCAGGGTTGTTCCATAGGTAATGAGGTTGATGAATGCATTGCCAAAGCTAGCTCAATTTTTGGGAGATTCTGAAGGCAAGTGTGGAAGAGAAGAGATATTAGACAGCCTACCCAACTAAAGTTTCACAGAGCTATTTTGCTGACCTCACTGATGTATGTCTGTAAATCCTGGACAGTATACCAGTGCCATGACATTTGTTTCCATTTGAATTGTCTTAGGAAGATTCTGAAGATCACCAGGCAAGATTAAAGTATTGGACACTAGGGTCTTTTCTTGAGCTAAACTGCCAAGCATTCAAATTGTATTGCAGAGAGCACAACTCCAACTCCAATGGGTTGGCCACATTGTTTGAATGCCAAATGTGTGATTGCCTAAAAGACTGTTTTACAGAGAACTCATACAAGGTAGGTGCTCACATGTATGTTAGAAGGAGCAATACACGGATATTCTCAAGGTCTCTGCAAAACTTTGGAATTGATTGTGAAATAAGGGAGATACTGGCACAGGACCATCCAGCACAACATGGCTATGTTAAAAAAAAAGGCACTGTATTCTATGAGCAAAGCAGAATTGTAGTAGTTCAAAAGAAATGTGAAATGAGCAAATTTAGAGGCATTTCTACTCCAGATGTTTACATGGGATATTTGTGCCCAATGTGTGTTAGAGTATTCTAAGCTTGCATTGGTCTGATCAGTAATATTTGGGCACACTGTACCCTGACCCTGACATAGTGATGTCCTTTTGGTCCTCTTCAAGAATGAAGAACAATCCGCTACCCCAATTGCTAAAGTCTTTCTTCTGCGATTACCATCCATTTATCATATATATCTATATATCTATATCTATATCTTGTATATGTATAGTTGTTTATATCTTGTCTCCCTTATTAAAATGGGAACTCCCTGAGGACAGGTACCTTTTTTTTGCCTTTCTTTGTATCCCCAGAACTTATCATAGTTCCTAGAACAAATAAGTATTTAGTGAATGCTTACTGACTTACTAAATACTGACCTAGGTAGGTATAGTTTGGCAGTCAACAGTCACTACCATAACAGCAATTGAAGGAGACTCTTTGTCCACACTGTTTTTTCAAATAAATTCTTCCACAAATTCCCTTTCTCCTATAAGATCCACATAAGCATAAGAATCAGCTCCTGTGCATCTTCCTGTTACCTCCAACTGCTAATGCCCACCTTTCTCTCAGTTACCTTGTGCTTATTTTGAATATACCTGTATAAGATCAGATTATTTCTTCTGATAAAATGTAAGTTCCTCAAGGGCAGGGACTGATTTTTCTTTATGTTTCCAGTGACTATGACACTGTCCCATAACAGATAATTAATAAATGCTTCCTAGATTACTTGACTGAAATTGCCAAATGCTTCTACCCCTAGGAAGCCTTTTCAGTCCCTGTAGGGAAGGGGATGGAGTAGGAGGAAAATTCTTCTCTCTCATAGGGCCATATGTGGTCTTCTACACCCTAATTTGTCATCTGTAGGTGAAAAAAAGGCCTAGAGAGTGAATTTGTCTGTTAACTCATTTGTATATTTCCTGAGCCCCAATTAGTTATCCACCAAGAGTTCCTTCCATTGTCTCATTGAGATGCCAATGGGCATGCTCAAAATCTATGGAAATGCATTCCTCAGATACTTTCAAATAAAGATGTCTTCTGTATAAACTCATTTTTTAAAAATTTAAATTGATTTATTTACTTTTAGTTTACAACATTCAGTTCCACAATCCCTTGAGTTTCAAATTCCCACCCCTCCTTCCCCATTTCCCCCCGATGGAGGCATGCAATCAAATATAGGATCTCCAAATACCTTCACATTAAACATTAGTCAAGTTGTAAAGAAGGATTATAACCAATAGAGTGAACAGTGAGAAAGAAGAAACAAAACAAAACAAACAACAACCAAAAAAAAGAGGGCAAGTAGTTTGCTTCAATCTGAGTTCAGACTTTGTAGTTCTTTCTCTGGATGTGGATATCCCTTTCCATCATGAGTCTTTTGGAGTTGTCTTATAACCTTGCATTGCTGAGAGGAGCCCAGACTATCAAAGTTAGTTGTCACACACATAATGTGTCTGTAATTGTGTACAAAGTTCTCCTAATTCTGCTCTTCTCACTCAACATCAGTTAATACAAGTCTCTCCAAGTTATCATGAAGTCTGTCTTCTCCTCATTTCTTATAACATAATAGTATTCCATTGCATTCATATACCACAACTTGTTTAGCCATTCCCCAATTGAAAGGCATCCCCTTGATTTTCAGTTCTTTGCCACCACAAAAAAGGGCTGCTATAAATATTTTTTGTACATATGGTTTCTTTTCCCACTTCTATGATCTCTTTGGGATACAACCCTAGAAGTGGTATTGCTGGGTCAAAGGGTATGCACTTATTTATAGCCCTTTGGGCATAGTTCCAGATTGCTCTCCAGTATGGTTTAATCATTTCACAACTTAACTGACAATGCATTTGTGTTCCAATTTTTTCACATCCTCTCCAGCATTTATAATTTTCCTGTTTTGTCATCTTAGCCAATCTGACAGGTGAGATGTGGTACCTCTGAGTTGTTTTGATTTGCATTTCTCAAATCAATAATGATTTAGAGCATTTTTTCAAATGC
>CM053590.1:32259764-32270394 GCA_028646515.1 Pseudochirops corinnae
ATTCTTTCCCAATTTTTCACTTTCTTCTTAATCTTGGTTATGTTGGCTTTATTTGTACAGAAACTTTTCAATTTAATGTAATCAAAATTATCCATTTTGCATTTCATAATGCTTTCTAACTCTTGCTTGATCATAAAATCTTCCCTTTTCCATAAATCTGACAGACAAACTATTCCTTACCCTTCCAGATTGCTCACAGTATCAGCCTTTATACCTAGATTGTGCACCCATTTTGACTTGATTTTTGGTATATGGTATAAGATATTGGTCTATGCCTCGTTTCTGCCATACTATTTTCCAGTTTTTTCCAGCAGTTTTTGTCAAATAGTGAGTTCTTATCCCCAAAGCTGGGGTCTTTGGGTTTATCAAACAGTAAATTACTATAGCCATTGACTTCTGTGTCTTGTGTACCCAATCTATTCCACTGATCTATTCCTCAGCCAGTTCCAAGTAGTTTTGATGACTGCTGCTTTATAATACAGAGTAAAATCTGATATGGCTAGGCTACCTTCTATAGCATTTCTTCTCATTAATTCCCTTGATATTCTGGACCTTTTGTTCTTCCAAATGAATTTTGTTACTATTTTTCCTAGCTCTATAAAATAACTTTTTGGTAGATTGATTGGTATGGCCCTAATAACTTTTTGGTAGATTGATTGGTATGGCCCTAAATATGTAATTTAATTTTGCTAAAATTGTTATTTTTATTATATTAGCTCAACCTAGCTATGAGCAATTGATGTTTTTCCAATTATTTAGATTTGACTTTATTTGTGTGAAAAGTGTTTTGTAGTTGTGTTCATAGGTCATAGGTTTGTTTTGGCAGATAGATTCCCAAATATTTTATAATGTCTACAGTAACTTTAAATGGAATTCTCTTCCTATCTCTTGCTGTTGAATGTCATTAGAAATATATAGAAATGCCAAGGATTTATGTGGGTTTATTTTATAACCTGCAACTTTGCCAAATTTATTATTTCAAGTAGTTTTTTGCTTGAATCTCTAGGATTCTCTAAGTATATCTAATCTCACTAAAAATTCATTATTATTATTATTACTATTATTATTATTATTTGCTTTTTGGAGGGGGGAAGACTGGGCAATTGGGGTTAAATGACTTGCCCAAGGTCACACATCTAGTAAGTGTTAAGTGTCTGAGGCTGGATTTGAACTCAAGGTCCTCCTGACTCTAGGGCTGGTGCTCTATTCACTGTGTCACCTAGCCACCCCATCTGTATAATCTCATAAAATTTATTAGGAAACTTATTTGAATCAAATTGTGCCTGAATACAACACAAATGACATCTGTCACAAGATGATGCCTAAATCTTGTTGAAATCCTTCCCACAATAGTGGTTATCTCTCCTTCCATTTTTCACTTTTATTTCCTGCTCTATCCATTAGCTGTCTATCTCCTCCCAATCCTCTTCTCCCTCCTCTCCTTCCTCTCTTATAGTGTTCCCTTGGAAACTGCCCTGATCATACTGTTTCACCTAAGGTTGGATTTTCAAGGAGCCAATTAATGACTTTAGGCAGAATGGGGTTGCATTTGAGGAGGTGGAGATGAGGAGGGAAAGCATTCCAGGCAGGAGGGCATCCTGTGAAAATGTCTAGAGTTGAGAGATGGAAGGTCTTTTTTGAGGAGCAGAAGGAAGTCAGAGTCACTGGATTATTGAGTATGTGGAAGGTAAGAAAGCATAAAAAGAACATAAAGGTAGCAAGGAACCAGGTTATGAAAGACTTTAAAAGCCAAACAGATTTTATATTTGATCTTAGATGTAATAAGAAGTCATTGGAGTTTATTGTGTAGTGGTGGGTAACATGGTTAGACCATAGCTTTAGTTCAATTTGACATTTGAGTGGACAACAGATTAGAATAGGGAGAGACTTGACCAAGGAGACCAACCAGCAGGCTATTTTAATAGTCCAAATATGAAGTAATGAGGGCCTGCCCTAGGGTGATGGTGGCAGTGTCAGAGGAGGGAAGGGGGCATATGTAAGAGATGTTATTAAAGTAAAATGGACAGAACTCGTTGATCAATTAGATAGAAGGGGTATGAGAGATTGAGTCAAGGATGACACCCGGGTTTTGTGCCTAGGATATTAGTACCCTGGACAGTTAGAGGAATCTTAGGAAGAGGGGAGGATTTGGAGGAAAAGTAGAGTTCAGTTTTGGACATGTTGGGTTTCTGATGTCTGCAGGACAGCCAGTTTGTGATGTCCAATAAGCACTTGTAAATGCATAGTTAGAGTTCAGCACAGAGGCTGGGGCTAGAGAAATTGTTCTGAGAATCATCAGCAAAGATATGATTGATTTATTGGAGCTGATAAGAACACCCTGTGTGTGAAATAGTACAGAGGACAAAGAGAAGAGAGTCTAGAACAGGCCTTTGGGGGACATTTATGGTTAGCAAGACTGACATGGATGAAAAGTCAGCAATGGTGACTGAGAAAGAGTTGTCACAGAGGTAGGAGGAGAACCAGGAAAGAGCAGTGTGGCAAAAATCTAGAAGGAAGAAAGTGTCAAGGAGAAGAGGGTTAGCCAAAGTATCAGTGACTGCAGATGGCGAGAAAGAAGTAGATTGAGAAAGGGCCATTGAATTTGGCAATAACGAGGTCAATGATAATTTTTGTAATTTCTGTCGAATGATGCTGTTGGAAACTAGACTGCAGGGTTAAGAAGAGAATGTTGTGACAGGAAGTGGAGTCATCTATTGTAGACAGCTTTCTCAAGGAAATTAAACACAAGGGGCAGGAGAGATACGGGAAAATAGTACCATGGAAGGACTGATCAAGTTAGGGGTTTTTTGAAGATGGAGGAGCCATATGCATGTTTGTATACAGCAGGAAATGATCCTGTCAATAGAAAGGAGGAAGAGCACTAAGAGAATGGGGATGATAGAGGGAACAATTTGCTGGAGAGAAATTAATGTAATAAAAACAATTGCTCGCATTAGAGAGATATGTCTCTCACCTTTTCCCTGTGAGATGGGATAAAGGAACTCTACCTCTCCTGGGGATAGATGAGAGAAAGGCATCTGAGAGATGTGAGATGAGGAGGATGCAAAGAGGGTAGCTCTTGGTAAATGATGCCAATTTTTTTTCAGTGAAATATAAGGCAATGTTCTCAACTGAGAGGGTGGGGAGGCATGGGAAGATCCAGAAACATTGTAAAGGTATGAGAAAGCTGATGTGGAAGGTGTGATAGTGAATCATCTAGGGAAATACAAGAGGATTGTCTTGCCACAATGAGGACTCAATTGAATTTATGTAACATAAATTTGTAGTAAATGTGATTTCTCTAGTAATAGAGGTGGAGGAAAAGAATGGCTGGACTACTCTAACACCATGGCTTAGCAGGGCAGGGCTGGTGATAGGATAAGGAGGCAGGGGACTTGAGAGAAGAAGATAGAATATAGACTTAAACCGGTTTGCTAGGCAAACAAGATAAGGAAAGGAGAATATAGTTGTCAGTGCCTTGGTAATGGTCTGGGAAAGAACTGAAGGGTGGAAAGACTGAAGGTTATGATGAGGATGAGGAACAAAGACAGGGGTTATAAGGTAGAGGGAAATATTGAATGTCAAAAGATTATGAATTTCAGAATTCATGACCATGGAAGTGGAACACTTGGGGGTCATAGAAAGGTCAAGGATAAAACCATTGCTTCTCTGTGTGTAGCAGAGGTGGGGTAGAGGTATGGGAAGAAAGTATATTGATGATCAGAGATGATGAGCTGGAAGAGACCTCAAAGCTGTCTGGTCTAACTCTCTCATGTAAGTGATTTCTTCAAGGTCACACGGCTAATCAGGGTCATAAGTTCATCCATTTTAATGGTGGAAGAAACCTCAGCAGTCATCTGGTATAGTCACTTCATTTTATAGATGATGAAACTGAGGCCCAGGGACATGAAATGATTTGCCTAAGAAAACACGGCTAGTTAGGTGGATCATAGATTTCAGATCTAGAAGAGGCCTTGGGCTCTATCTAATTCCACCCCTCCCCCATTTTACAGATGGTGAAACTGATACCCAAGGAGGTTAAGTAGCTTGCTCATGGTCACATAATTAATTAGGGTCATAGGATCATTAAGATTTTAGATCTGGAAGGGTACTTAGTGGTCAGCTACTTTAATCCCCCTTCCCCATTTTACAGATGAAGAAGCTAAGGCCAAGGAAGATGAAGAGTTTGCCAGGGTCACAACGTAGGGTCATAGGATCAAAGATTTTTTGGATTTAGGGCTCAGCAGAGGACATCCAGCCCATCACTCCAATTACAGATGAGTCCCCTGTCCTCCCATGAAACCAACACACAATCCATTCAACCAACAAACCTTTCTCTAGACATTAGAGAAATAGAACATGTGGGTATTTTTCCTACATATTGTATATATCTTATACTTTTTAATAATTTTTATCTTTTAAATGTATTCTTTCTATGTTATACATTGGAGTTTTGTATGCTTAAATGGTAGGCAGGCAACGCATTTGAAACTGACAACCTTGTGTCTAGCCCAATACAAATACAAAAGAAATATTTATACTACAGTGCCACCTGCAGGTGACGAAATGCTTTTACATTCATGAAAATAATTGGCCACCATAGTGGATAACTAAGAAAGCAGTTTCTCATGTTGGTCCCTTACTATGAAGTGATTCAATAGATACTTTCTTGATTATGCATCTAGTTACCCCTTAAATAATGGAGGTGGCAGTTTCAGACAAGACACAGAGGGAAGCTTCCTAACTATAGGATTAGGGATTGAGAGCAAGAAATCATCTGGTCTAACCCTCATTTTTGAAGAGGTATCTGAAGTTGGAAGGACCTAGGTTCAAATCTTGACTTAGCTACTTAGTAGCTATATCATCCTTGTCTCAGTTTCCTCATTTGTACAACAGGGAATAATGATAGCACTTACTGTAAGAGATTGTCATGAGAGTAAATTTAGGTAATTTTTGTAAAAATGTTTTGCCAACCATAAACATGTGAGCAAAAGCTTTTTGTATGAATAAGGAAACAGACTTAGAGAGACTAGGTGCGGGACTGTTCACACAGATGAGTGCAGACCTGAGTTTAGGGCTACTCCAAGGAGTAATGGGAGCCTGGAATGTGGGAATGGGATGGATTGCTCCTCAATGGAATTTTCCATGCTGAATTTGTTGGCTAGGCTGTGTAGAAGATCTACTCCAGAGAATCTGTGACTTTGTGACAATCACTTTCAGGATTTCTGCTGTTTAGTTGGGTGTGATTCTTCCTGACCTTATCTGGGATTTCCTTGGCAAAATCACCTGCATTCTATGCCATAAATCAAACTTGGAGATTGCCTGATTAATTTCACACTCCTCCCCCCAGGCTAGTATTCCACTCCCCAGTTAGCTTACACTTCTTTCTGTGTACCTTTTCTGTGTACACTAATTTGCATACATCTTGTTTCTTCCAATAGAATGTAAACTTTTTGAGGACAGGAACTACATCATTTTTGTCTTTGTATTCTCAACTCTTTTTTAGAGTCCCTAATACTTTGTAAGTGCTTAAGAAATGCATATTGACTGATCAAGATATTGAAATTTTAGGGAACCCATACAAATAAAAAATTTTTAAAAATTATTCAGAACTTAAATTTAGTGGACTTAGAAGGAAGTGAATAGTATAGAAAGCAAGAATGGACTAGATCCTTTGGGATATTCATGGGATCATAGATCCCACATGTAGAGTTGAAAGATGCCTGTGTTCATTTAATCCAAGTTCTTCATTTTATAGTTGATGAGAATGAGAACCCAAGTTAGTGAAGCAATGAAAATCCCTTGAGTAGTAAGAGCCAGAGTCAGGAGTTAAGTCCAGATCTTTGGACTCCAAATGCAGTATATTGTTTAGTGCAGGATGCTGTCACTAAAGAAAAGAGAAGAAAGGAAATGGTAGCATGAGAGTAAGCCTGGCATCACTGTGTATTTTGTGTAAAAGGAAAATATTTACTTTTGATACAAGTGCACATGCAACATCCTCCTGAAATGAAAATCTGGCAGCTGGTGTGATTTTCTATTTGGAGAGTAACCTCTTCTCTTGAGGTGCCCAAATGAAGGAAACTCTGCCTGAATTTCTTTTCATCCTCTCCCACCTTCCACTGAGGACCCTGTAATACTATTATCGCCTTGTCTGAGATGATTTGAAATTTGAAACAATGATTACAGTGTTAGAGAATTATTTAGCTTGAGATAAAATGGGAAATATTTTATCTTAAGATGTATTAGTGAGCCCTAATTCATTTCTGACAAGTTAGAAATATTATTCATTATGATGGTCATAAACACCACCTTTCATGGTGGGGTATTCTTAATTGTAGATATTAATTTGAAACCAAGATGTATTATTTATTTTCATTATCTCATACTCTCATGGCCATTCTCAGTATCAAAATCTTAAATCAGATTTTATGAATTTCTTTGAAAAGCAAAATCACAAAGCCAATTTTAAAACACCATAAAAGTATTAAAATATAATGAAAGAAATGAAATGTTTAGAAATTAGAATAGCAGTATATAGTGAGGGGATGGGTGGAGAGAACATTATATGAGAGTTTCTTCTTCTAATCAATATATAATCTTTTACCTACAACTAAAAGGATCACCAAAAGGGGATATCTCACTAATCATAAAATCCTAGCATCCTGGGGATTTGAATTTGTGCCCACCTAATGGAATATGCATGGATATGAACCTCTAGGACCATTCTGTGAAACATGCATGAAGCTGAGTCTGTGTTCTGATCAATTTTATGAAGACATGTGCTCTGGTCTCTTGCTGAAGGGACACATGCAACCAGAGAGATTCTGGTTGGTCCCTTGGTCCCTGGGGCTGGGTAAGTGGAGGTGGGGAAGGTGGATAGTGCCTAAGAAGACTGACCACTTAGCAGCAAAAGCAGCCTACTTAGGAAACTTTTTAGGATTTCTCTTCCTGTCTACTGAGTGGATCAACTTCTCAGGCTTTCTCAGAAATATGAAAGCAAGCACATATGCTGACCTAGATGAGCCTAAAAATGGATTTTGAGTCTCTAGCTACCTCTTCTGCTTTGTGGTTTTTTTTCCCTTTGGCGCATGTAACTGAAAAGTAGTCCTGAGATGACATTACTAGCCTTGGAGCTTGAGAAATTGGGGAGCTTTGGGGGAGACCTTGGAATGAGCCAAACTTAAGTTTTATTTTACAAAATTTCCCTAGAATTCTACTCTTGTTTTGGGGTTTAATGAGTCATGACCCTGATTCCCTTTCTCAGAGACCAGCCTGACTCCAGGCTGGACCAAGCCTGTAGAATCCAGACCTGAAGTCTCTTGGTGGTGATCTCCACTTAGGCTTCATGTTCTGGATTAGAACATTAGAATTGCAAAGGAGACAAGAAATCATCAAGTCAAACTTCCAAAGAGAGGCAATGTGGCACAGCAGGGAGGGAGATGGATCGGGAGGCAAAAGGCATACATTACAACTCCAATTCTACTGCTGACTACCTATAGTAGACCATGTCTCTTTCCTTGGCTATAGGGTCCTCAGCTACAAAATGAGATAGCTGGGTTAGATGAGGTCTAAGGCCAGTTACAGATTGAAATCTGTAATTCTAGAATCTTGATTTTATTTATACACACACATACACATATATACACATACATATGTATATGTATACATGCACATCTATATATCTATGTAGATATATAGATATACACACATGTATGTATAAAATAAGATATATAATACATATCTATGTATCTATGTAGATATATAGATATACACACATACATATGTATAAAATATCATATATAATATATAAATGTGTATAACTATGTGTGTATATACATATATAATGCATACATATATACTATACATATAGATCATATAAAAATATACACATATATGTATATAAACATATATAATGTGTCCAGGGGAAGCCTGTTAATATCTGTGGAAGCTCTCCTGCCTCTCCTTAATATAGTGAGCTTCCTTTGATAATATTTACTACTTGTGAAAGTTAAGTCCTTATTAACCAATTTAGCACAGATTAAGTGTTTGTTCTGGCACTGGTGATTTCTGTACTAAGTTAACAGTATAATAGTGAGAATACAAGACTCTGATCTGAGTCAGCTTTGATATATACTAGTTATGTGATAGGTCCGCTAGGGGGCGCCATAGTGCACGGGGCATCCACACAGAGTCCGGAAGACATCTTTCTGAGTTCAAATCTGGCCTCAGACACTTACTAGCTGTGTGACCCTGGGCAAGTCACTTAGCCTTGTTTGCCTCAGTTTCTTTCATCTGTAAAATGAGCTGGAGAGATGGCAAACCACCCCAGTTTCTTTGCCAAGGAAACCCCAAATGTGATCACAAAGAGTTGGATGCAACTGGAAAATGACTGAACACAGTTGTGTGATGTTTTGACTTCATCAGACCTCCATCTCCTCATCTGTAAATTAAAAGGATTAGATGAGATGATCACGAACCTCACTGCAAGGTCCAGATCTATCAGCCTCTGAAAGTTTGTGAGACTACCTCTGTGAGCATCGTATAGCAGGGATGTGCTGGAGGCACCTGGAACTCAACTGGGAAGCGGTTGCATTTTCAAGTATGAGCACTTGCACCTCAGAAATTAGCAAACACTACATACAAACGATGTCTTCATTTACTATTTTGATGTTTTCTAGGCCCAAGAAAGTGATAGGAAAAGTGTTAAGAATACAGCTTAAATTTAAAAGTGTGTCCTGTGTTTTTGGAGAGCCAACTGTTAAACATTTAGCATCACACTATCGTGCTCTTGTCTTAAAGGTCTGGCTTTACTTCCATAGGCTCAATCTGACCTTCAGGGCTTTTTACTGAAATCTCTCTGGGTCTTGACCTCCCCTGGGTTTTCCCCAGAAACATTAGAATTTAGTTCCTATTGGGGTCTCCACCAAAAAAAGAGAAAAGAACACTCAACTCCAACATCAGCATTTATGCTAATGATACCGGGAATACAGGACAAACTTTATTTCACTCAACAGAAAAAGCAAGAATGAAGGACTTGTATCTGAACTCATAATCAATGGACAATTCTTTTCTCACCATTAGCTTTTCTAAGGACCTGTGTAATTCTTCAGATTTCTAGTGGTACTGTAGTATGAATGACTGGCTGAATGAAGCATTTATTAAGTACTTACTATGTATAAAACATGGCTATAAGCCCTGGGGATATAAGCAGAGAAGTAATGCAGCCCTTGCTTTCACAGAGCTCACATTCTGGTGGAGGAGACAATGCAAAGGGATCATGGTCCATAGGGTACAGCTGCCAAATAGATGGTCGTGACTCTTCTTTGGCTGAATCCAACCTTCACAGAGCAAATCTCTGGAAACTTTGTTCTGTGAAGTTTGGATTCAGTCAGAGGGCAGCAGCACTTGGTGACCTAGAGGGCCACATGTGGCCTCAAGGCTGCAGATTCCCCAACTCTGTGCTCAGTGATTTGGCCCAGTGTCTCAAAGCTAGCAAGTGTCTGAAGCAGGACTTGAACTCAAGTTTTTCTGACTCTGAGTCTAGTGCTCTACCCATTGTGCCACCTCTCTGCCTCCTCTGTCCATCATGCACATATAAAAATAATAGAAGATTCCTTAAAAATTCTTAAAAAAAGTTAACTTCACTTGACAGTTCCATGATTATTCATGTTTTATTTTTCTTTGGTCATGTCCAACTCTTCTCGACCCTTGAACCATGCTGTCTAAGGGGATTTCTTGGCAAAGATATAGGAGTAGTTTGTCATTTCCTTCTCCAGTGGGTTAAAGTAAACGGTGATTAAGTGACTTTCCCAGAGTCACACTCTAGTAAGTGTTTGAGACTGAATTTGAACTCAGATCTCCCTGACTTCAGGCCTAGCATTCATTTTTAGTGAATTGAGTGAATTTCGTATTGAGCCTCATTCATATTTAGTGAGGAATAAAAGAAGATACATGTGCTCTATAAAATAATTCATTGCAATGATAGGAAAGATCTAGGGTCCAAACTGAAAAGAAATTCTCTATAGATTCAACCATTTAATTGACAAGAATTTGTTAAATGCCTTCTATGTCAGGCACTGTGAATCCTGTATTTTTTATACCTTTGAATCAACACTCCTCAAAACTGGCATGGACTCACTTTATGCTTGGTCCAGCCTCATAGCTTTTTCCATGTTATTTTCTTCAAAAAGCACATAAGTGACTGGGGTATTCAAATCTAAACTGGTGACTTTAACTTTCATTGAGAGTGAAAATAATTTGTTAAAAAAACAAATAAACAGCTTTTATAGAGCCTTTCCATCTTCTGTCTCTTGTCCTTCCTGTTTTATCCTTAAATGCCCTTGCAATGATCTTGCTTAGTTAATTCTCCCATTAAGATCTATTTAAATTTCTAGCTTAGAAATCATCATGGTGAAGAAGATATTTATTCTGGATTGTTGGCGTGGTGCTGTTTTCTTTGGACGGGGAAAAAGAGGGAGTATATGGTGAGAAGAAAGCAACAGGAGTTAATTTTGGAGGCTGTCATTCTTGAACCAAAAGAGACAGCTTTACATTGAATTTCTTTTTTCTCCAATAGCTTTTGGCTTTTCTACTATGCCAAAAATGCTTCCTGAGGAAGTAGCTTTTGGTG
>CM053590.1:32270894-32304764 GCA_028646515.1 Pseudochirops corinnae
TCCCTTCCCTTCCCTTCCCTTCCCTTCCCTTCCCTTCCCTCCCCTTCCCTTTCCTTTCCCCTTCCCTTTCCCCTTCCCTTTTTCCTTTCTTTTTTCCTTTCCTTTTTCCTTTCCTTTTCTGAAAGGGAGAGAAATAATTAAGAAGCATTTGTTAGCAAATAGACTTTGGGAGACAATTTTTTTTAAAACAACATACTGTAGCTCTAGCAAAAATGATTTCTATAACTTGTGGTTATAATTCTTAATCTTATCCTTAGAGAAGCAGACACAAAAGCTTTCCTGTACAGAGGGTAGGATTGGACTGTCAATCAGTACCTCTCCTAGTACACCTACTTGGGTGTCAATGAGGCCAAAGTGGCCCAGAGAAAGCATTTTTGTTCCTCTATCTACTGGAGAAGTGGATTGAAGCTCCTTCATTTCATGCAACTATTAGAGAATTGGGAAATGAGCTGAAGGGGAAAGAGAAAGACCTGTGGGGTTTTAGGTCTTGCCCATTACTTCTGATCTAATCAGATATTGTGTATTTTCCTTCTTTCTTACTAAAGCAGGAGTTATTAATCTTAAGTTCATGGACGGCCCACCCCCTGCCCTCCAAGGGGTCTAGCATAATTTCCAGGGGGTCGATGAACTTGGATGGGAAAAAATATACCTTTTTTTCCATTAGCGTCTAATTGAAATTCAACACTTCTTTCAATTATTTAATACCATTGCTCTGAGAAGGGGTCCATAGGCTTCCTCAGATTGCCCAAGGTATTCATGGCGCTCAAAAAAAAAGAATAACACTAGTGCTTGAGTCTTGGTTTGCTTTTCAGCCCCACCCCCCACCTCTTGGGGCCTTTTTTGCTACCTCTTGTTAAGCTATATATTACTGTGGACCATGGAAGATCCAGGTTGATTAATACCAGAAAGCTGTCACATTGGTTTGGGCCCATGATGCCTTGCTGTCCTCTTTTCTGAGACTTACTATTGTTCTAACAGGATATAAACAGCATGCCATTTCTAAAGAGCCTGGTGGTCACCAGGTATTCATTTACTGCCAGGATTAATTGCCAGCCAAATATATCTTATCTCCAAGGAATGAAGCATGGGAGACACTAGAAGGCAGAATCCCCCATTGTTCAGATTTTTTTTGTCATGCAGGTATTTTATTAATTTATCTGGCCTGCAAAACCCATCTCTGAACCTATGTTTATGCAATCACACAACTGGAATGAGTCTTTGAAATTCTAGCTGACATTGCATCTGATGTCTTCCACAAACTCAGAGGACTTCCTATGGGGGGGGAAAATTCTTCATTGGAGCTGGAAGATTTTTCTATGACTAAAATTATGACCATCAGTTATTCCCTGCCTTGTTACTACTCCTCCCTGGGAGGGGTTGGGGGATAATTTTATAAACTCTTAATGCACAAGTGATGGTTGTTTTGTGGCAAGATAAGTCAGCATGAGAATTCATAGGGGAAGGCTTGTCCTTGACTTATTCTGAGTTGAGTAATATCCCAAATAGCCTGATTGGGGAACAATAGAAACTCACCAAACATACTCATCTGGTCAATTCCAGACTCAGTAACATTTGAAATTTGTTCTGCTGCTACACTCCTATACTCATGTACCCCAAACTTTCTACCTCTTAATCTGGGAGCAATAATCAAATCAGTGGTCTCATTCCTTTGGAAAAGGGTGTGTTACTGACTCGCTCTATGGTTCCATGCACACTGCCCCTGTCTCTGCAGACCAAAAGTCCCTTCCTTGGCCACCATACTCCTATAACATTCCTATGTTAGAGTGCAGGCCTGGAGTTAGGAAGACTCATCTTTGTGAGTTTAAATCTGGGCTCAGACACTAGCTGTGAAACCCTGGGCAAGTCACTTGAGCCTGTTTGCTTCTGAAAAATGAGCTAGAGAAGGAAATGGCAAACCACTCAAGTATCTTTGCCAAGAAAACTCCAAATGGGGTTATGAAGAGTCATATATGACTGAAATGACTGAACAAGAAAACATCTATATAGCATTTACTAAGTGCTGGACATCATGCCAAAAACTTTACAATAATTATTTCATCTGGTCCTCACCACAACTCTGGGAAGTAAGTGATATTATAACTCCCATTTCAAAAATGAGAAAACCAAGGCAAATAGAGGTAAAGGAACCTGACCAGGGTCACAATGGTAGAAAGTATCCAAGGTCAGGTTTGAACTCAGGTCTTCTTGACTCTAGACCCAGGCTCCTACCCATTGAACCACCCAGCTCTCCTTTATTGCTGCTGTTCTTGTTACATGATTTCATTGGTGTAGGGAACTTCAGATAAGATAATCTGACCAACGCACCCTAAAACTACTCTATACCTCACAGTCTTAGAGGTACTGAATGGTTAAGTACCTTGGCCAGGTATCTAGCATGACCAGGGCTTCATCCCAGGACCTCTGATGCCAGTTTTTGATCCACTGCACCATAGTGGCTCCCGTTAATTGCTTGGAGATTCTTGGTGAGTCATTGGTTTCTGACATTCTATGACAAAAGAGCATATGATACTTATTTTAACAAATGAGATAATAAATGTAAAGCACTTTGCAGATGTCAAAGTACTGTGTTAATATTAGTTATTATTATTGGTAGAAACAAACCCAAGTATAAAAGAAATGTAAGATATATCCTTAGATCAAAAGATTATGGATTTAGATTTAGAAGGGACCCGAGAGGCCAGCTAGTCCAATCCCCTCATTGTATACATGAGGCAATTAATTCTCAGAGAGGTTAAGGGATTTGAAAGAGGCAACATTTGAAACCAAGTCTTCCAACTTAAAGTCCAGCATTGGACCTCTAAAGAAAATTGAGTAGAGCACCGACCCTGGAGTCAGGAGGACCTAAGTTCAAATATGACCTGACACTTGGTACTTAACTAGCTGTGTGACCTTGGACAAGTCAATTGCCTTGTCTTCTCCCCTCCAAAAAAAAAAAAAAGAAAATAAATTGGGAATGCCAAATAATTGGCAGATAATTAGTGCTATGGGACCAGAGTTTCAAGGGATCATTGGGAGCTAGTCTCAGTTCTTCAGGGATCTTTAATTTCACATATGTGGAAGGTACTCCCTTTACAGACCTCTAAAAGACACAGTATAGATGGATGAAGAAGAGAAGTGGCCAAAAATAAAAAGTCACTTCCCTGACCCAAATCTGGTGCTGAGATTAGTGAGGCTGTTTCCTAGACAAGGGCTACGGTGTCGCCAGTTCCCTGCTCAATGTCTTTACACCTCAGCACAACTGACCAGAGCCTACACTCCACTGGGAGAGCTTTGGCAAGACTCTGGCTCACTTCCATGTTATGATCACGGTGTTAGCAGAGCTTTAATAGAAATGAAATATTAAGATGAGAAAAGGAGACAGAAGCAAATGAGCTGCTCATTATTCTGATAATAGTCCACAAAGTTAGGGAAAGAGCAACATTAATGAAGGAAAATGTTTTTATTTAAGTTATGTGCCCAAGAATCCCTGCATTCAGGAAGCAAATAGGGAAGCTAGATAGTATGACACAGCAGAAAGAGAGCTGTACTTGGAGTCAGGAGATATATGCTTTCAAATCATAGCTCAGAAACTTAGTAGTTCCCCTTCAATGCTAGTTAGTGCCTTCCCTTCATTGATGATCTCCAATTATTCATATATAATAATATATATAATACATATGCATGCATATATATATGTATATATGCATATGTATGTCTACATATGTATATGTGTATATATGTGTGTGTGTGTGTATCTAAATCTATCTATCATCTATCTATCCATCCATCCATCCATCCATCTATCCATCATCTATCTATCTTTCTATCTTTCTATCTATCCATCCATCCATCATCTATGTATGTATGTATCCTCTTTCTTTCTTTCTCTCTCTCTCTTTCTTTCTTTCTTTCTTTCTTTCTTTCTTTCTTTCTTTCTTCCTTCCTTCCTTCCTTCCTTCCTTCCTTTCTTCCTTCCTTTCTTTCTATCTAGTTTGTACATAACTGTGTACACGTTGTTCTGACCCCCACCCCCACCCCATTAGACTGTGAGCTCTTTGAGAGCAGGGGCGTTTCTCCCACCCCTTTCTTTGTATTCTTAGTGCTCAGCACAGTGTCTGGTTACAGTAAATGTTTAATGAATGCTTGTTGATTGACTGATTAGTTGCATCTAACTGTGAGGAAGTCACTTTCTGAGCCTTATTTTCTTTTTCTCTCGGATAAATCAATAACACTTCTGATACCTCCCTCACTGGTTTGTGGGAGGATTTTGGTCCATTATTATTTTATTACCTGTTATTACTACTGAAGGGAGGGGAAGGAGACTGTAATATGGTGACTGCTGGTAGCAAAGACAAGCAACACTACCTGAAGAAGCCCCTGAGCTTCTATTTCTTTTCCCAAAAGGCAAGTTTAGATTTGAGTCAGATTTGAAGCTCAAGGTCTCAAATCTAGATGTTTGTGAGATTAGGAGGGGCAGAGCAGACCCAGGTAACTCTGGGGGGTGGTTATGATCAGAATTATGGAATAGTTGGAAAGGTCATAGACTCAGAACTGGAAGGGACCTTTGAGGCCACCTAGTCCTCCAACTCCTTCGTTTGACCAAAAAAGGAAACTGAGACCCAGAGAGACTTTATCAAGTGAACTGACCAAGGTCACACAGGAGTCCCAGCAGGGCTGGGATTATTACAGTAGAGTAGCCAGCAGGGGACACCTTGTTGTTTGTCCTTCATTCTCAAGGAGGACCATGACATCAAGAAGATGGTGCCATGACTTGCAAGTGAATTGGATTTAAGTGAGGCAGGGCTGTGCAAGGTCACTAGACTCACTTTCTTCTCTGGAGCCCTCTGGGTCCAGTGGCCAGCTATAGATCAGGAGGACTGGAGATGGCTAGTAGTGGCTATATCTTCTATGGAAACAGTGCACAGAAGAGAAGGTGAAATAATAATTCCCAGTGACTTAAAAAGCAGAATCAAAATACAAGAATCAGCAAATATTACCGTAACATAATAGGCCCTGAATGCTTGTTTCAGAGAGGGCCAAGATAAACAAGTGTATTTCCTTTTGCAGTGGCCAAAGTCCTAGTTTGCAAAGCTCTTGTCTCTTCCTGTGGGCCCTAGTCTAACACAAGCGTATACCCTTCTTGATCTATAGAATCAATTTAACTTCCTTTTGCCAAAAGTACTTCTAGACTAAGTAAAGCAATGAAATACCCATCAGGGGATCCATTTTTCTCCCTCTGAGCTCTCTGGGTTTCTACAGATCAGAGGATGGAAGACTTGTACCTTTGATTTGCCAAATGGGTATTTTTTGGCCCTAGTTCTCTCAGGTGTTTCCCATTAGCCGGATAAAGCTATTGGGTAATTCTACATGGCAGAAGTGAAGACAATGTTCCCTTGGATTTCACTCAGTTACTAGGTACTTTGTGGGAAGGAAATTGTGGCGATCATAAGCAGAGAAGACTTTGAACTTGTTATGAGTAGGCCACAGATTTAGGGCTGGAGGAGACTTTAGAGGCAATCTTGTCCAATTCCTTCATTTCACTATTTAAAAAAAGATCTGGTATCTATCACTTCACGGTTTTACAAAGTGCTTTGTATATATTATCTCATTTGATCTACACAATAACCCTAAAATATATGATTTCTTGTTAATCTTCATTTTATAAGTGAGGAAACTGAAATGAATGTCAAGTGACTTGCCCAGGATCACACAATAAGAGGCAGAATTTGAATTCAGGTCTGCCAGACTCCAAGTTCGCTCCTCTAGCCATAATTCTCCATTGGAGAATTAGCTGCCTCTCCATCTCTTTCACTTTAAAGATGAGGAAATTGAGAACCAGAAGGGTAAAGTGATTTGACCAAACTTGCACAGGTAGTGACTAGATGAGCTAGGATTGGAACTCAGTCCTATGACTCCAAGTTCAGGACTCATTCCATTTCCCATGCTGCCTACATTTTGACCTAATTATTGAATTATCTTATTTCTTTGGAGCAATCTATTGACTGTGACTTTGAGTGTTCAAATCACTACTTTAGGCAAGGATCTGGGGATACAACTGATCCCATCTCCCAGTGAATATACAGGGTTGGTATGTTGGGGGAGGGGTATAAACCTATTATTTCATAGGCGTGGCAAACTCCAAACTTACTAGCTCAGTAAAATCCTACAAATTCACCAAAAAGAATTTCTAAAAGTTGAAAGTTTAATTCTTAATATTGTCTCTAAAGTTAAAGACAAAATAAACTCTGTGGGCCTCAATTTCATTATCTGTGAAGTGGGGATGGAACTGATGATGTCAGAAGTTCATTAGGATTGTAGATCCATAATCCAAAGTGTCTAGGAGTGATCAATGACTCCAATGATCAACTTGATGAATTGACATGGTTTGAGCGCTGGGTCTGGAATCAGGAAGATGTGAGTTCAAAAGTGGCCTCAGACACTTAATACCTTGACTTTGATCAAGTTACTCAACTGCTATCAGTTTTAGTTTTCTCAATTGCAAAGCAGGAATGATAATAACCCCTACCTCCATTATGTTCCTACACCACTATTTGGTTAGCCATTCCCCAGTCAAACAGCATCTACTTGTTTCTAATTCTTTTCTACTACAAAAGTGCTACTATAAACATTTTCTTGGATATGGGAACTTTTTTTTTTAATCATTGATTTCCTTGTGGCATATGCCTAGCAGTACATTTTCTGGGTCAGATAGTATAAATATTGCAGTCACATACTTCATATAGTTCCATATCACTTTCCAGAACAGCTGGGCAAATTTCAAGTTTCACCAAAGTTACACCAGGGTGCCATTGCCCCACACACCTTCCAACACCAACAAAGAGGATCATCTGCTTTGAAGAGACTTCTGGATGGAGGTAATCAGACCTTACTGACTACTGAAGGCTGCTGACCTTCCAAACTCACATGTAGCAACAGTTACAGTTGCATTGGACCAAGTTCCTCTTCATGGGCTGCGAGCCCAACCTGGATCTTCTGGGTGACAGACAATAATCTTGTCACTGAATCACTCGTAGGGGCTGCTTTACCAGTGCCCTATGAAACAACGTGGTGGATCTAGGTAGTAATCCCAGCTCTGCTACTTCCTGGAGGACCTTGGGCAAGTGCCTTAAACCCTTCAGGCCCCAGTTTCCTCATCTGTAAAGTGAGAGTGTTGGGACAATCATTGTTACTGTCTCTGCCTCCACAATTGAAGGCTGTGTAATGATAATAATTAGGAAGAGAAGAGAAAATGGACTTCCTTCTCCTCTCTTTGAAGAAGCAGCAAACTATGGGTATGGAACGTTATAGATTCTGTCAGGTTTAGTTCAATATGCTGGTTAATTTTGTGGAACTGTTCCTTCTTTCCTTTTTCCTTCCTTCCTTCCTTCCTTCCTTCCTTCCTTCCTTCCTTCCTTCCTTCTTTCCTTCCTTCCTTCCTTCCTTCCTTCCTTCCTTCCTTCTTTCCTTCCTTCCTTCCTTCCTTCCTTCCTTCCTTCCTTCCTTCCTTCCTTCTTTCCTCACTTCTTCCTTCCTTTTCTATCTCCTATCTTCCTTCCCTCCCTCCCTTCCTTTTTTCTTCTTCTTTTCCTTCTTTTCTCTTTCCTTTCCTTTCTTTCTTCCTCCCTCTCTCCTTCCCTTCCCTTCCTTCCCTCCTTATCTCTTTCCCTCTCTTCCTTCCTGCCCCTCCCTTTCCCCCTTTCTCAATCCTTCTTTCTTTTTCTCCTTCCCTTCCTTCCTTTCCTCTTTGCCTCCCTTCCTCCATCTATATCTTCCTCTCTCCGTTCCTTTCTCCTTCCCTGCATTCCTTCTTCCCTTCCTTCCCTCCTTATCTCTTTTCCCTTCCTCCCTCCCTCCTTTTCTCCTTCCTTTCCTTCCTTCCTTCCTTTCTTCCTTCCTTCCTTCCTTCCTACTTCCCTTTCTCCCTCCCTCCCTCCCTCCCTCCCTTCCTTCCTTCCTTCCTTCCTTCCTTCCTTCCTTCCTTCCTTCCTTCCTTCTTTCTTTCCTTTCATTATTTTTCTTTCTCTTTGTCATAAGGGATGGCTTTCTGGGGGAGGCAAGATGGATATATGTGGCTATGAAAGTGATGTAAAAACAAAACTTATCAATGACTTTATTTTTTAAATGAGGGATTGGGCGAGATGATTTCTAAGGTCTCTTCTAGTTTTAGCCTCAAGGCTATAATCCTTTGAACTTTGCCCCATCGACTGATTTTTAAAAAAAATTTACTCTAGCAACTAGATTAGAGAAATGTTAAACAGTTAAATATGTCCCATTTCCTCCCACCAAAGAACTGCAACTTTCCCCCCTGTGATCCAGGGTAACTTAGCAAATCAATTGTACTTCCTAAGTTTATTGGAAACAATTCTCTAACTAGGAGAAATACTAGTTTTATCACAAAGCAATGGGATTCATCAGTAAGAACTCTCAGTTAGGACTCAGGATGCCTACTAGCCCCATCACTGAAGAGCCCCACACCTTAGGCAAATCACTTAACCTCTCTTTGTACCAGTTTCCCTATTTGTGAAATGGAGATAATAAGTCCTGTTTCATTTACCTCCCAGGCTTCTTTGAAGATAAACTGAGATAACCTAAAAGTGCTTTGAAAAGTTCGAAGCCCAGTGCAAATATAAGAGGTAATTGCCCTTCCTGTATCAATAGACCATATTTACATTCCCAGTTCAGGGAGAGCAATGGGGCCATTTGATAGTGGCTGCTAAAATCTCCCATCAAATTCAACAGTTGAGCTTTGTGGAACAATGAGAACATTCTAAATACGTAATTAACTTCTTATTTTCCCTCAAGATGCTATAAAGCCTTGGAGAAAATTAAGAAAATTCAAGTAAGAGTGTACCTGTCCTATCTCCAATTATTGTAATACTGGAGGAGAGCTGGGCCTTCCCAAATAAACTCTTGTCTTGAAGTGTTTATATCACAGTTAATAATATGGAACAAAGATAATTCTGCATAACGTATGCAGTAAAAATACTCGAGCATTGGGTGAGAAATTTCGGCTGAGATAACAAGAACTCTGACTTTGATGACTGGTACTGTGTTGAGTGTTTGCTTTTGTTGCAATATTCCCCACTTTGATCTTGATTTTCTTGTGTGCTTGGTCATATAGAAACCATCCTTTAGGTGAGACCCTAGAACAAACAGACCAAGGGTGATACTGAAGGCATTGGCATCTTCAGGAAGGGCCCAGTGAGGAGTGAGAACAAGGTAAGGGAGCGAATGGGAAAATAACATCAGAGAGGGATGCTCCCCAAGAAATTGGAAAGGGAGACAGGTATAAAGAGGGAGATAGTAAACATATCCAACTCTAGCTCAAAGCTAGAAGTTGTTGGGATCGCTTTGCCTGGAAGTGAAAATCCACTAAGTAAGCACATAGATTAAGTAGGCAAAAGACATGTCTGGAGCAGAATCAGTGTTCTTCCTCTGAAGATCCTAGCCCCAGCCTACCCTTCTGAACTAATTATATGGCATTCCCATGTCCACACTCTATGGCAGTGGTTCTCAACCTTCCTAATGCCGCGAACCTTTAATACTTGTATGTGGGCATATCTGCATGTGGGCGGACCCGTGTGGAGACGGATAGAGGAGTGCGGTGTTGAGCCCAGAAATATGTGTTTTCCGATGGTTTCAGGTGCCCCTGTGACCCCTGTGAAAGGGTCGTTTGACCCCAGAGGGGTTGTGACCCACAGGTTGAGAACCACTGCTCCGTGCTGTAGTCAGATTGGTCTTTTTTTTTTTCCTGTTCTTCACTTCACTTGACCATCATCATGTCTTGGCATTGTCTGTCCCCCATGCCTGTAGTTGAATCCTTTGTTTTTCTTTGAATCTCTTCTCAATGGTCACCTTCTATATTCTTTCCCAATTCCCTCAGCTGCTGGTATCCTCCTCCTTCAAGTTTGCCTGTATTTCTTTCATTAGTATTTTTATACAATTCATTTATGTGTATGCTATCTCTCTCAAAGTAATTTATTGAGGGAGGGACTTGAAGGCAGAGACGGTTTCATTTTTTGTCTTTGTACCTTCAATGCTTATGCACTTAGTAGGTGTTTAATAAGTGCTTATTGATTGGTTGATAGTATCTTTGATCTTTATATATCATCTAACCCAATCCTTTTATTTTATGGGAAAAAAAATTAGGCCCAGAGAGGTTAAGACCACATAGCTAACTCAGCTGGAATTAGAGATTCTTGTATCCTAGACAAGGATAATAAAGTGTATCTGGGGCATGCACTTAGGGGGTAGAACAGAAAAATCAAAAAGAGACCTTGGACCTTTGTAAATAAGATGCTCACCCCAAATAGCAGGAGATTTGTATATTTTATTTTATTTTTGGATGCAATTGGGGTTAAGTGATTTGTCCTGAGTCACACTTCCTTAGCCAGGAAGTGTGAAGTGTCTGAGGTCAAATTTGAACTCAGGTCCTCCTGACTGCAGGTCCAGTGCTCCATCCACTGTGCAGGTCCAGTGCTCCATCCACTGTGCTACCTAGCTTCCCTGGAACATGTAGAAGATGCTGTTGGGAAGATAATCATGAGGGCTTTGACTTGATTCAGCATTCCTGCCAGCCGTGTTAATTCTAACTGCCAGTGGGTTACAAGCACTGTACAATCTGCTTTCTCCATTTTGGATTGCTTGTGATTCTGACGGAGAGGCAGGTTATGAACCCAGATATTCTGGCTCTCAAGTCACTGTCCTCACTGCCCTGCCTCTCATGAGTGAGTAGGCAGTTACTCCCCTAACATGTGACTTCTTCATGTACAAGTGGGCAGAAGATGAACTATTCCCAGCAATGAGGAAAATAATAAAAGCCGAATTCTGGGGAAACAGGATTCAGTAATGACTTCCCAGAAGCTCTCTGATATGTCAACTTCAGGCTGATAAGTTTTTCTCTTGCTGTCTCCAGAAACCACTTTTGTACAAAGGCAGAGAAAAAACACCAGCAACAACAAAAAAACCCAGTTTCTTACAGCCATAAAAGCAAAGAATGTTCACCTGAAACAGGCTGACTTTTCTCCTTTGAAAATGAATTTGACTGATTTTGGTTCAAGAGACCAGACTTTTTCTTTTCTGGAATTGCTAGAACAGCAAATATGCTTTTCCTGGCATTGGGCTGTGATTAAAAATTCCACATGGCTTGGCCACTGGGGGGCGGCAAGAGATAATATTACATTTCCATTGCTTTTTCCACCCTAACCACCTCCCCCCCTGCCAAAAATTGAAATGATATGATAGTCAACTACTTCAGATATATCCCTTTGTGCAGATTTAATTGGATCTTGGCTGCCTGTCCATAATTCAGAATTTCAAAGGCCAATTTCTTCATGTAATTGAACAGCACTACATTTTATTCTTGCTCATTGAATCAATATTTTTAGTCAAGTTTACATTAACCCGCACACTTTTAAAAGGAATAACAAGGGAGAAAAGTATTTGCTCGTTATAATTCAATAATTAGACCATATTATAACCATAGATATGCACAATCTGCTTATGGCAAGAAAAGATTTTGACAGCATTTTACAATGATGCTATCCAATGAGAAAATACGTAATTTTTTTTAAAATGTCTTTTCTAACGTTTCCCTGAAGTTTGACTTGAAAGATCTTGAGAAACAGGAATAGATTAGGATGATGGTGAAGCAAGAAGGGGTATTCTAAATTTATACTATTCCACAGATATAATTTTTGGAAGTACAGTGCCCAGGAGAGAAAGTGTTTGGTTTAGTACAGAGGATATAGGTTTAAATCCCAGTTTTGCCACTTATTCCCTGTGTAACTTTTGACAAGACAGTTGATGACTCTGAGGTTGTTTCTTCATATGCAAGATAGGGGCTTTGGACTGGCTGGCCCCTTTCAGTTCTAAAGCCATGGTTCAATGACATAATATATGAATAAAAAAGTGCTTGGCACATCTTTCCCCTGCACACCCATGCAGTGCACCTCCCCTGGAGCCTACCCACAGAGGCTTTATTAACAGAAAATCAAATACTTAGAAGCAGAGAATGTAGCAAACTTGGGAGTAGCTTCTTTCCAGGACCATATTTTGAGCCCTTAGAGTATAACCCTTTAAATATTTCTTCTCCTGGGAAAGCATCCCCCTTTCCTCCAGTTACAATGACAAACCTTAGTCTTTTTCTTATTTCCTTCTACCTTCCCTGATTTTCCTACCTCTCTGCTCTCTTTCTTTTTATTCCATTTCCTTCATTTTTCAATATCCCCATACAGTTCTTTCTCTGGACAAATTCCAAAAACAAAAATTGCACGTTGTGTCCTTTGCATCCATACTGGTCACCTCTGAAAGCAGAGGATTCCACCAAGAAGAATGTGAAGCTATGCTAGAAAGAGAGGCCTGTGGTGAGTTTAACTGGTAGTACCTCTCTCACTCTGATTAGGGAGGTTGATTTGTCTCAGATTAAAAAAATCATCATAGGTTCATAGATGTAGACCTGTAAGGCACCTGAGAGACCCCCCCCCCCCCCATTTGACAGATGAGGAAACTGAGACCTCCACCAGATACAAACTATGTGACACTTCCCAGGCATCTCTATACCATCCACTCCTTTCCAACTCATCTTTAAATGTTTTCTCCCTCCCATCTACCCTTCTGCATTAAAATATAAACTTCTTGAGGAGAGGGACTTGATTGTATTCCTTAAGCTTAGCACACAGAAAACACTTAATAAATGCTTTATCTTTCTATATAGTACCATAGAGAGAATTTACCTAGATGTTAGCCAAACGTTTGACAGTCTCAAGTTGGATCTACAAAACATGGAGAGACGAAGGCTAGACATTAAGGCAATTAGTTGCCTTGGAAGTGGTTAAATGGTCTCAAACAAAGTGTAAAGAACAGTTTACACTTTACTGGAATCAGAGAAACATCTAGACATTGGCAGGAAAAAGGTCCCCCACACCTCATAGGGGTTAGAGTATCCCTAATAATCAACGATAGAGATTTCAGCTCCTAACGTGTTTGGTAGATTTTCCTCATGAGTTTCTATGAATGAAAATCACTTCTGATGGATATTCGTTCACAACTTCAGCTGCTTGCCTCTTGAGTTTCCGAAGATTTGCTCTGTGAAGTTTGGATTCAGTCAAAGGGCTGTACTTGAGGACCTAGAGGGCCATATGTGACCTCAAGGTTGCAGGTTCCCCTCCTCTGTTATGACAGTGCCAACAAACCCTTTACATTTTAGCAACATGGAATAAGCTTCTGTTTGCTCCACTCCTGTAATGATAATAGAAACTTAAAGATCTTCACTGCCTCTTAATAAGCCTAAATTGAACTGAGGACCTTTCCTGATTTGAAAATATGCTCTGTTCTCTAATAGGAAGCATGTGCTCACCTGGAGCCTGTGGTAGGAAGCTTGTTTTTCAGGAAGGCACAACTTTTGTTTCTTTGTAGTCAAGTGGGTCATGAGGGTTGTGATGTTTTCTGACCCAGGAGAAAGCTATATATACACTGATATGAGGTTTTACTTTCAGGCTCACTTTGGGAAGAGTTCAGTGATTAGACTCTGGGCAGCCTTTGAGCCCCCTGGGTTTGAAGACCCAGATGTTGGTGCTTCTCTCTCTGGTGACTAACTAGGTACGGATGTAATGGTGAGATGGCTGGAAGCCCTGTCTGCTGAATTGTGTTGTTTTTCTCTTGTAACTTCTGTTTGTATTCTCTGAAGTTCAGGGTGCTGACTTTTCCCCCCAAATTAGGTAAATGATATATGTTTGATTGATTAAAGAAAGATTGTTAACCCATTTTGAGTTGCTTTCCTTTAGAAAAGCAGATCAAAGAACCTGTGCTAGCAGCCATCCTAGGTATGCTAGGGTGCTTGCTGCTACAACTCCATTCTAGTTTCTGTAGCTTGATGACCCAATGAATTGAGAGCACTGGGCTTGGCTTCAGGGCCTGAGTTTATTTTCTGCCTCAAACATTTACTCATTTTGTGACTCTGGATCAGTCACTTAACTTCAGTTTCCTCATCTGCGCAAAGGGATAAAAAGACTACTCACAGAATTGTTGTGTAGATTAAATAAACTAATGTACCTAGAACACTTTTCGACCTTGGAAGCACTAAACAGATTTATGATAATTATAACAATTCTTATTATTGCTATCATGGTTTTGCAGACTCATAAAGTACAAGTCTATATGCTGTGTTTGTGGTTATGCACATTATTTAGTATTTAGAGATTCTAAAAAAAAGGGGGCGCACTGATGCTTGTTAGTCTCTTCATCAGAAAAGAAAAAAAGAAAAGAAAAGAAAGGGAAACCTCCCACAGTGCCTGGGCAGAATGCTGGTATTCAGTGTGTTTTCACAGCCTAGCGAGTGGGGATGTGGAATAGTTAGCCAGGAGATACTCACAGCACAGAGAACTTGGAAACTGATATCTGCTGTGTATCTGCAGGCAATTCCCTGCCCCTCTCCCTCCAACAGGGAAGACAGAGTGGGCAGGCTGAGTTTATACCAGGGGAATTGACTACTGGCAGGTTTAAGAATTAGATGGTCTTTCTGTAGCAAGAACACAAATCTAGACTTACTGTAGGATTGTAGCTTTGGGAAAAATCCTTTTTCAAAATTTGTCTGAATTTGTCTTCATTGGGGAAGGGAGGGAAGGTTCAGGCACCTAGCCTAAAGGGTAGGGTCATGGACCCTGTTTGTGTTTTCTTGGGAGAGTAGCATCTATGAAAGTGTATTAGTGGGGTTAGATCAAGGCTTTGTTATGGAGACCTGGTCGTAGGAATATATCCTAAGGATGGGGCCAATGTATTTACTGTCTCTGAACGTTAATTATCTAAGACACTCATATGCTGTTGGTGGAGCCATGACTTGATTCACCCATTCTGAGAAACCATTTGAATTTATACTAAATATGTCAATGGAGTATACATGTGCTTTGACCCAGCAATGTCACGAACCCAAGGAGGTCAGTGCCACAAGGAAAGGTCCCATTTATATAAAACTATTTTTAGCCGTACTATTTGCAGTAACAAAGAAATAGAAGTAAAGTTAGTTCTATAATTTGGAAAATAGAATAATATATAGGCAGTTGGGTGATACAGTAGATAGAGCAACACACCTGAGTCAGAAGAAACTGAGTTCAAATGTGGCCTCAGATACAAACTATGTGACTCTAGGCAAGTCACTTAACCTCTTCTTACCTCAGTTTCCTCAACTGTAAAAATGAATAGGATAATAGCACCTTCTTCCCAGGATTGTTGTGAGGATCATTTATAAAGCATTTAGTACAGTGGGGCACATAATAGGCACTATATAAATGTTAACTGTTATTCTTATTAGGCAGCTAGTGGGTACTATGGACAGAATGCTGTGCCTGGAGTCAGGAAGACCTGAGTTCAAATCTAGCTCCAGACACTAGCTGTGTGACCCTGGGCAAGTCACTTACTATTTACTCAGTTTCCTCAATAAAAATGGAGATAATAATAGCACCTATCTCCAAAGGTTGTTGTGAATTTCAAATAAGATGATATTTATAATTCATTTAGCACATTGTCTGCCATATAATAAATCCTATCTAAATGTTATTTTTTTTTTGTTTTTTGTTTTGCTTTTTGGAAGGCAATTGGGGTCAAGTGACTTGCCCAAAGTCACACGTCTAGTAAGTGTGTCAAGTGTCTGAGGCTGGATTTGAAGTCAGGTCCTCCTCACTCCAGGGCCAGTGCTCTATTCACTGTGCCACCTAGCCGCCCTAAATGTTATTATTAGTAGTATGATTAATATTAGTATAATTAGGGTGTAAGAAAGGACAAATAAGCAGAATTGAGAGGAATTTGGGACAACTTATATGAACTTATGTGGATCAAAGTAAGCAGAACCATGAGGCCAGGGGACACCATGACCACAACAATGAAAAGAACAATGGTGAAAGACTCCCAGATTCTAACATAGTAAATGGTCTTCGGACGCTAAATAGTCACTGAAGAAGTGATCGTGTCTCCCAGTGGAATATAGGTATGGGATGGGGCTTAGGTTTTCAGACATGGCCAGTAGGTTCATTTGGTTTATTTGATTGCACTTATTTGTTACAAGGGTTCTCTCTATAGGGGAGAGGTTAAGTGGAATATTCGGAAGCGACAGTGATGATCATTAAAAAAAAACGTAACACTGGAAAAGAAAGGCATGCCATGAATTCTTACATCTGGAATAACCTTCCCCGTGTCTCTAAGGAGCAAAATCCTTTCCATTACTTTCCTGCCATGACAGCACCAGAGGTACAGAAAAGAAAGTCCCCTTTCTTTGGGTCTCACATACATATAAGACCAAGACTAAGTTAAAGATTCCAGTGACCAAGAAGAGATCATGGAAGAGTATTCACTGCCACACAAAGAAGAAAACTAATGAATACACAATTTTCCAGTGGTCCAAGATATTTCAGGTTTGTGGACAATCCAAATGCCCTTGGAAAAATATTTCTAGGAGGAGTCCAATGGATCATTACATCATTATCAAGTGCCCTCTGATGGCCAAGTCAGCTATGGAGAAAAGTGAGGACAACATAGCTCTGGGGTTCACTCTTAGGACCAAGGATCATGATAGGCTCATAGATCTATAGATGAGGCCATCAATGTTAACTCTCTTATTTCACAGATGAGGAAAGTGAGACCCCAAAGGATTAAATGACTTGGCCAGGGTCACATGGCTAGTAAATACCTGAGGCGTAGTTTGAACTTTGTCTTCTTGGCTCTAAGCCCAGAACCTAGTTACTCTCCCATTGCTCTGGTGGGTTTGAGAGAAAAAAACAACAACTTATCTCCCAGAAATCCTCTTTTGGGGCAAGAGGTAGGAGCCCATCAGACCCCAATAGGAACATACCCTAACCATCCCCACCCTGAACCCCACCCACTTAGATTCTTCCATGATCTATGATCTCCCCTTCTGGTGCACTCCAAGAACCACTGGGCCTTTCCATCCAGCCTGGGAATGTGAGCTATTTGGGATTGAGGACTATCTCACTATTCTATGTATATTTCCAATATTTGGTGATTAATAAGCATAAAAGAACTTGATCAATACTTTTATATTTAATTTCATCTGATTTGTCTGGTACTATGAAGCTTTGAATATCTCCAACAGAACTGGATCCATCAAAGTCATGTGCTTACAGTTTGTTCCATGTACAACACAGTTTTCTACCACTCAATTCTATTCGTACTTCACCTTCTCTTGACCTAGAAATTTCTCCACTGCAGCTGTCACCTCCTCCTCCTCCTCCTCCTTCTTCTCTTCGTCCTCTTCCTCCTCCTCCTTCTCCTCCTCCTGCTCCCCCTCCTCTCTCTCTCTCTCTCTCTCTCTCTCTCTCTCTCTCTCTTTCTCTCACCTCTTATATGTATATAGCACATACTTACAAAAATGTATTTGGTCTATGTAACAGTTCTATAAGGTTATAGTCCTTCCCCTATTTTATAGAAGAAGAGACTGAGATTAGGTGACTTAGCCATTCAGACGGAGTTTCCATGGTGGAATTTAAGCTATGGTCCTCCTGATTTAAAGTCTCTCTAATCACTCTATCACTACTTCTTCTAATTTAGCTGCAGCTTTCTAAATAACCAGCGAGAGGTGTCCTCCCCCTTTGAAATGCTCAGCTGTCACTACCATTAGGGCAGCTAATGCTTTAGAGGGGCCCACAGTGTTACTTCTGAGGGAGAGAGGTTCCTCAGGGTACCAGGGATGCTGTTCTTTCAACAGCAAGTTGAACAGGGGATGCTTTGCAGAGTTTCATTTTATGGATTGGATTTTAATCTCACATCATTGCTTGCTATAAATGCAGGGAAAGAAAACAACAGTTGGTCTCCTTAGAAGCTCAACATTATTCTTTAAATTGCTGCTTAACACATATCACTGCTGGAAAATACGTTTGCAATTTTTCTCTGGCCCCCTAGGTTATCTGTGAACTTTGCAGTTAGTTCACAAGTTGGGACCCCTAGTGAGGGCTTCCCTCACCCATGTTTTATGATTCTCCCATCTAGGACATGATAAATAGCTGAAGAGCCTGGGCTTTGAATTCTACCGTTTTTGCAGTTTGAATGAAGCTGGTCAGGTGCAGCTGTGAAAATTCAACTCTTAAATAAAATCCTTTCTCCTGAGCTAATGATTCACATAGCGTGCCCATCTCCTGTTTTCGCTCAGGGTCAATCCGATGAGTCTTAGGATTCTTGTCTTAATCCATTTTTAAAATCTTGATTTGCAAGTGCACATCAAGAAAAAGCTACCCAGCTATTAAGTATCAACCCTACTTGGTATTCCTTCCTCATCTCTGTATTAACAATCACCTTCTAATGATATGGGAACTACTTGTAAGTGACCTAAGGTGAATTATTGTATTCTGAATCCGTATAGAAGGCATAATCAGGCCAGTGGGAATGAGAACACTTTTTTCATTCTGATTCCCTTAAGTTTAAATGGCTTTTCCTTTACTGGAGCCAAGTACATTTCCCCAGCCAGAGAAGACATCCACTTTCTGAATTTCTAAATCTCTACAGGGCTGATGTCTTTTTCTTTTCTGTTTTTTTAAAGGAATGTTTGAAGTATAGTATCTTTGTGAAAGATTCTAGGGTCAGACATGCTGTTGAAATTTTGCAACTTTTTGTACTTTGATACCATGATAGATCCATTATCTCACTGAGTAGGGAGGGCACTCTTTCCACCTCTATAGATGCATCACCCCTCCATGCCTTCTCATTCAATGGAATTCTTGTCCATAGGCATCTGCAAATTCTCAATAGAGAATCTACAAGCTGGCATCCTCTGGTTCTTTGACTACTTTTTAGGTCCTATTGTAGCATGAGGGTCATCCACTCATCCTGTATTTTCACTCCATAACCAGCTTCCCTACTGAGGAAATGATGTGGCACAATGGAAAAAGTCCAGAGTTTAGAGTTATAGATCCTGAGTTCAAATCCTGAGTGTGCTTTTTATTGCTTCACTGTTAGGCCAAGTCAATTAACTTGTCTGAGACTCAGTTTCCTTATCTGTAAAATGAGATGATTTGGCTTACATGATCCTTACATTCCCTTTAAGCTCTAGATGAAAGATTCAGCTATACAGTTATGATTAAGTATTCTCTTTTTTTTCAATAACAAATGTTCTCCTATGCTAAAGGGCTATAAAAAAGTGTATACTGTTTGACCCAGCAATACTACTTCTAGGGCTGTATCCCAAAGAGATCATAGAAGTGGGAAAAGGATCCATATGTACAGAAATATATATAGCAGCTCTTTTTGTGGTGGCAAAGAATTGGAAATCAGGGAGATGCCCATCAATTGGGGAATGGTTAAACAAGTTGTGGTATATGAATGTAATGGAATACTACTGTGCTATAAGAAATGAGCAGCAGATGGACTTCATATTTACCTGGAGAGGCTTATATGAATTGATGCTGAGTGAGGAGAGCAGAATCAGGAGAAGGTTGTACACAATTAGAGACACATTGTATGTGTGACAACTAGCTTTGATAGACTGGGTTCCTCTCAGCAACTCCAAAAGACTCATGATGGAAAGAGATATCCACATCCAGAGAAAGAACTAGAGTCTGAATGCAGATTGAGCAAACTATTTGCTCTCTCTCTTTTATGTTTTGTTTTGTTTTGTCCCTTTCTCATCATTCACTCCTTTGGTTATAATCCTTCTTTACAACTGGACTAATGTTTAACATATTTGTAGAACCTATGCTTGATTGCATGCTGCCATGGGGGCAGGGGGAAGGAGAAGGAGGGGAAGAAAATTTGAAACTCAAGGGACTGTAGAACTGAATGTTTTAAACTAAATGTAAATAATAAAGTAAAATAAAATAAAAATAACAAATGTTCTCGACAATGTCTATTAATACATTTGAATAGAGGAAGAGATTGACTGAGACTGAATTTGGGATATTACATAGGAGATTAAGTATTTGGTTTCTTCTTTTATAAAATGAAACAGTAGAACTAGGTCAAGTTGTGTCATGTCAATGAGCATTTATCAAGTGCTATAACGTGCCAGCACTATGCTAAGGGTTTGGGTTACAAAGGAAGGCAAAAAAAAAAAACAAAAAAAACCAACCCCAAACAGAAAAAAACAAAAAAAGGAACAACAAATCACCAGTATAATGAAGCCATCCCTGCTCTCAAAGAGCTCACAGTCTATTGGAGGAGACAACATCCAAATAAAATGGGTGTGGACAAATCGGACATAATGTTAGAGGGAAAGCACTAACATTGAGCATTTATGGTATGGCACAATATAATAAAGCAACTATTATGTCCTTAAGTGTGTGCCAGGCTGCTGACACACCTATCATTCCAGCTGCTTGTTGCTGTGAAAGACCATTTTTCAAACACTAGGATTCTCCTCAAGCCGTAGGGCTGCCAATCAGGCAACGTCATGTCCTTGATGAATTAAAACGAGAGTTGACCCAAGAGGCAATGGAGAGATGTATGGTTATGTTTAAATTGACTGCAATATAATTACCAAATTGGTTCTAGGTTTTAAGCATTATAGTTAGGTCTCAATGAGTTCAAATAATAAATTCTGTGAAGTGGTCTTATGTACTTGAATTCGTACTATTTAAAGTTGTAATTATGAAAAATATGGCAATTAGTTCCACTCCAATGGAAATACTCAGTGGGAATTTGAACAATGAATCTCTTCTGTCTGTCATTTGATGAAACCCCCCACTGGCTATATTTTCTCCATTTTAGGGACTGAGTAACTAACATCCCATTTCTATTTAACTACTTAATATTAGATATGTTTTTTAATATGTATATTTATTTCAAAGGTATAGCAGGAATAAAAATAGAAAACATTTTCTCCAACACTTCTGGGAGAATAATTTTCCCAGTATGTCCCTCACTTCTCAGAACCTCAGTTCTGGGCTGACTGCACCATCCAGCCTACGTACACAGACTCCCAGACGTCCATGGTTTGAGCTCTGGAGCTGGATTAGAGACTCTACTCCTAATGCCTGTAAAAGAAGAGAATGAAAGAAGAGGATGAAGATTCAGGGCTAGTTTCATAGGGGCTGTATGGCCTTGAGATGAGGGAGGGGAAGGGTGGAGAAAGAGGGTCTAAGTTCCTCCTCTCTTTGTGCATAATGTGATTTAAGGAGTCATCATCTGTCTAAGATACAAAAGCCACAAAGAGCTCTCAGCAAGTGCTGAATCCAGCTGTTTTAAAGAGACTGGAAGTTCTGGATACTTAGTCAATGGAAATATGCTGCCTCCAGTCATCTAGTTAAACTGGAATCGTTCAAGAATTCTTTGACTTTTAACAACAGGTGATTGTATGTGGGTTATTTGTGGGAGAGACTGGTGTTATGTCCTGAAAATATGAATAATTAAAACTATACAGGAATGGAATGAATTGCCTTGTATGGTAGTAATGTTCTTTCATTAGCTGGGAGTCTTCAAGTTGACCACTTGCATCTGATGCTTTACAGAGGACTCTTGGTTAGGGACAGGCTAGACATGCCTGAATTTATATGATTCTTCTAGCTCTGAAACCATGATTTTAAATTGAATTTCAGAAGATTCCCTTTTCCTTTCCCTTTCCACTTTCTCTTTCTGTTTTCCTTCCATTATAACTCTAGGATCAAATGTAAAATCCTCCTCTCTTGGCTTTTTTTTTTTTTTGCTTTTTGGAGGGGGGGGGTAGGGCAATTGGGGTTAAGTGACTTGCCAAAGGTCTCAAGGTTGGTTTTGTGTTAAGTATCTGAGGCTGGAATTGAACTTCTGACTCCAGGGCTGGTACTCTATTCACTTCACCACCTAGCCAGCCCTCTCTCTTGACTTTTAAAACCCTCTGTGATCTGGTCTCTTCCTACCTTACTCATTATACCTTACTACCCTCTGTGTACTGTGTGATCGTCATTCTTTGGACATGAAAGTCCATCTTTCAACTTTGGACATTTTCTTCCTCCCCTATTCTATCTCCTGGCTTGCTCAGCTTCCTTCAAGCCTCAGCTAAAATCCTGCTTTCTACATGGAGATGTTCCTTATCCTTTTTAATGCATCCTACTCTTTGGGACCCCATTTATGGTTTTCTTGGCAAAGATACTGGAGTAGTTCGCCATTTCCTTCTCCAAATTGTTTTCCAGATGAGAAATCTGAGGTAAACAGTTAAGTGACTTTCTTAGAGTCACACACCTACTAAGTATCTGAGGTCAGATTTTAGGTCAGAAAGAAGAGTTTTCCTGACTTCAGGTGCCACCTAATTGTCTTTTTTTTAATGCTAATATATTTCTAAGATTAACTCTAATTTATCTCATATATATCTTGTTTGAAAATACTTGTTTGCATATTGTTTTTCCCATTAGACTGTGAGGTCCTTGAGAACAGAGACTGTCTTTTTTGCCTTTCTTTGTGTCCCTTTTACAACTTTTAAAAATGAAATTTAGATTGCCACCCTTTTCAAAATATCATAGTAATATCTTTTTTTTTCGGCAGTTGGGGTTAAGTGACTTGCCCAAGGTCACACGGCTGGCAAGGGGTAAAGTATCTTGAGGCTAGATTTGAATTCAGGTCCTCCTGACTCCAGGGCTGGTGCTCTATTCACTGTACCACCTAGCTGCCCCCATAAGTAATTTCTAAGAAGAAATGATACTGGAGGCTTATGCAGTAGCTTATCAGAAATAAATGGATGGTGATCAAGGTGTCTTACCCATCTGTGTCTCCAGTATCATTTAATGTTATACTTGTGTGTGGACACTGTATGTGGCTTTAATTGTCAGGTTTTCCATCCCATTCAATTCAGTACAAATTTACAAAGTGGTTACTATATGTCAGGAACTTTAGTAAGTCCTAAGGATGCAAAGAAGGGCCCAAAACCCAGACAAAATGAAAACCAGTCTTTGCCTGCTCAGTGCTCATGTTCCCCTTGGGGGATACAACCTTTAAAAATATGAACTGTAAGCCCTTTGAGGGCAGAGACTGTCTTTTTGCCTCTTTTCTATCCCTAGCATATTCCTGGAACCTTGTAGGTGTGTAATAAATGTTTGTTGACTGAATGATTGATAAATCAATGCAGTATGCTTGGCAGAGGAAGAAATTCCTGGGGGGAATCAAGAATGACAGCATAGGAGATGGCATCTGAAAGCAGGGTGGAATTGGGTGTGAGTAAGGTGGATTTTAGTGCATGGAATTTTGTTATTCATTCTTACAGTTCAGTTTCCCAGGCTCTATGGCCATAACAATCTCAGTTTCCCAGGCTCATGACTTGTAAAATAATATAAATATTTGTGCCTAAATTGTAAACATCTGAAGGATTAACAATGTTTAAAGATCTTTCCCATACATTTATAGGCGTATGTGATAACATGTTCTTTTTTCTCCTTGGAACAGGGGTCGTGTTCCCAGGAATAAAGGTGAGAGCATATATGGCTGATTCCTCATCCTTGAAGTATTGGTCACCCTTTTAGGAACATACGGAATCAATCCTGTGTCTTTTTGAACACGGGTATTTTTCCTTATCAGTCATGGATGCTTTACTACTTTGAACTCTGGCCCGGTTCACAGCTGTAACACATCCTGTGCTGAGTCACATAGAGCCAATCAGGTGCTGAGTCATGTAGCCTTTAGCACCATTTGACAATGAACCTATCGGTTGAAACTGTCCTGGGAAATTGATATTTTGCCTTAGGGGCTCACTCATAGGAAGGATGCTTTGTCTGAGACCTTTTTGATTTCCCACATGAGACTCTGGGTAGCCACTATTAAGGGACCCCCTGGCTGTGAATGTGATCCCAGATGTTGGCACTTTCTTGGTCTGGTGATGTATTTTCTCTGCTTTCAGGGTGATGACCTTTCCCCTGAACAACTGTTAGTAAAGGGGGAACATTTAGGATTGAATGCACAACTTGGAAGGCGATGTGTGCCTTGACAGGTCCCCATCAAGGTTTGGGTAGGGGAAATGGGTGTTTGCCTCAATTGGCCCCCTGTGAGACCTGAGGGGATTTAGGGAAGGGCCCAATCTGTGCCTGTCTCAATTAACCCCATTGAGACATACCGGTAGTTGCTCCCCCTTCTTGCTGGCCCCTGTGAGCAGGATGATTATGGAATTCTGTAGGAGTTTGTCCTCTTATTATCAGCAATCCTTTTGTGAGAAGACTAGAGTAGAATAAAGTAAGATTATTAACCCCTCTGAAGGTATCTGCGTGTCTGACCAGATCAAGAGTGAACCTGTGCTAGCAGCCTTCCTGTATGCTAGTCCTCCCATATGCTAACAATATAGCATCTAGGATGAAGTTTGAAAGCAGCTAACCTAAGGGAATGATATGAGAAGGGTGTGTGACATGGATGGTGCAAAGGCATAGAGGTGGGAGATGGGACAACAAGGTAACAGATAATAGTTAGTTTGGCTAGAATGGAGAGTGTGTGAGGTATCTGGAATGGTAAACTAGAGTCAAACAGAGGATTTTATATTTTGGCATGACAGCCACTGAAGATTTCCAGTTAGCTTAAAAGGAACTTACTCTCATCACCAGAATGGGGATTGTATAATTAACAAGGGGTTGGGCAAGTCTTGAACATGATTCAACTTGATTACTTCAGCAAGTATGGTGGAAATAGGCAGCTTCAACATATTAATGGAACGTCTTGGTTCAGCATACCAAGAAACTCCAAGAGAGTTATTGCACTATTGCATCATACCATTCTCACATACATCAGTAACCATTTTCCTCTGTGAAAGAAGAAGATCCTGAGAATACCAGCCACTGGAGGGGCAAAGGTGAGTGGCTATGGTGGCAGGTGCTAAGGGGCCAAGATGCTGGAGGTATCCTGGCAGGTAACTGCATTCAAGTCTCCTTGGTGAAATATACTTTAATTATTCTCGGAACAAAGATATTGGAAACATGATAAGAATCTGAGACTTTTTCCCCTAAGAAAGATGGTCTTTGGGCTATATTATATATGTAGTTATATCATTTGTTGAGCAGCACAAACCAACTGATATGTTTTTAGTTAAATGCTTTGAATCAAAGAAAAAAATAATGCCATGTAAGTGGGAAAAAAAACACAAAACCCCACGCTGCTGACTCACAGATGTGTGAACAAGATGTTTACACCAGCTGTGCACTAAAGAAAGTTATTGCAAAGCTATCAATTTTCTATTTTTGTTTTTAGAGATTTATCAGTTGGATTCATCACTATTGTGCAAGGGAATATAACTTGGAAAGCCAGAGAAAACATGTAGCGAATGCATGTCCCCATACAACATGAAGAAAAAACCCTACCCAGGGCAGCATTCCTTCATGCATTTAGGAGACCCTATTACCTCGACTTCACATTATGCCTGTTCATGGAGCCCAGGTGTTCACAATAAAGACAACAGAAAAGAAACAACAAATGTAGTCCCTGCAAGAAAGTAAAAAAAAAAATATATCCTTTTTAGACAGATTGCTCCCCTAAGTAGGGATTTAACAAAAATCACCAGAATGCATGATGATATGAAATCCTCGGGCTCCCCTGACACACATTTCCAAGGTTCTGCTGCTTCTATTCATCACAGAAGTTCACAGGACTTTCAGAGTCCCATTAAAGTTTATCCAAAGTAAATCAATGAGACATTACCCATGACTCATTTATAGGCACGATGTCAATAAGTACTCTCATAATGTTTGCACATTTAGCAATTCAGAAGGTTGGCTAAGCTCATTGTTTCCTTCCCAAGAAAATCTCCAGAAGGCTATTAAATGGAATTCAAGCTAAAACATTTAAATACATTTGTGAAAATAGGATCTTTCAAGATGAACAGCTTAAAAGAACTCTAGGGACCCCTTCCTTTTTTTTTTAATGAACAGATTTTTTTAACCCGTTTTAGTGAATTTAAATAACGAAAATCTTTTTTTTTTTTGGAAGCAGTTCCTAAATGAAAAATATGAGCTGGAGGTGTAGTTTCATCATTGTAGGACATTCCCAGCATGGGAAGTTTGCCCATTCATGTAGATCACAGCCTATATACAACTTGTTAAATCATCAGATTGTGGGATCATAAGAACTGAGTGACCTAATTTTACAAATGAGGAAACTCAAACAGAGGAAGATTAAGTGACTGTTCCAGGGTCACTCATAATCAATCACAAAATATTAAGTGCCTATTATGTTCCAGGTTTCAAGGGAGACAAAACCCAGAATAACACAGACTGCTCTCAGGGAGTTTATAGTCTGTTGGGTAAAATAACAAAATTCCACACAGGAATTCTTAATGTTTGTGTGTGGTTTGTATGTGTGTGTGCATGTCAATGTGCATTTGTGTATGTGTGTGCATGTCTATGTCTGCAGTGTGTACACATGCGCATATATACATATATGTATGCATATATATACATGTATGTGTATATATGTATGTTTCTGTGTGCGATAGACCTCTTTTGTAGTCTGGTCAAGGCTATGACTTGGCTATGACAAGGCTATCTAAGGATAGACCCCTTTTCAGAAGATCTGCATAAATGCTTGTTGACAATTCAGTTGACACAGTTAGCAGGTGGCAGGGATAAACTATGAGTCAGGAACTCCTGCCTTCTAGCCCAGTATGTTTCTATATCTTTATATACTTCTCTCTCTCTCTTTCTCTCTCTCTCTCTCTCTCTCTCTCTCTCTGTCTCCCCTTCTCCCCTCATCGCTTTCACACACAGCTATTATCCCTCATTATCCTTATAATTTTTGCCATTTATATATGTTACCATATATAATCTGCATATATTTGCCACATTATGCAGTATACTGTGGAAAGCAGACCTCAAAACCTAGAAGAACTGGGATCCAATCCAGCCTCTGACACATACTGGTTGTATGACTCTGGACAAATTACTTAAAATTCCCAATACTCTCAGCCAGAGGTGTTGAACATGTGGCCCCAAGGCTGTATGTGGCCCACAACAGTCCCAACTGCCTCCTGAACTAGATTAAAATGTAGTTCCTATCTGATGTGTTAATGAGAAACAAATATATTCATGTGTGGTTTTCCAAGTCAATTTGTGTCCCACAGGGATCATTATGCTGTTTAATGGCCCCATTTCTATTTGAGTTTGACATCACTGCTCTAGGCGACTTCTATGACAACAAGTGCTGAGACTGTTGACCTGTATTGACAGAGGAAGTTTTCTTATCCAGAGTTTCTCATACTAATGAAATCACAGTTTCAGTGTCTCCTCGCATACATATATATGGCTCTTCTATCTCGATTGTTCAGTCTCTAATAGTTTGACAAATATATTTTCATATCTCTAGATACTAGTGACTGGCATTTACCAGCCTGCCTCTATATCCTACTTGCTTTCCAGAGCTCTACCTTCTGTTGGAGCAGAGGGAATTCGTTCAACAGGTGAACCTTTCCCAGTTCTTCAAGTTCACATCAGCAATGTTTTCAGCTGGACTGAGGAGATAAAGTTGACAAACACACAGGGAAGAAATCCAAACATGCTCACCAGCATTTTCCAAAATGTACAGTTGCTTTTGACATTCTATTGGCCAGGGGTTGGGGGTGGAGGATTCCAGAGGTGTGCTTGTTTGCCATAATTAGTACCCATGTTTTTAGTTGTAGCCATCCGCTGATCAGATGAGGGAATACAATCAGCTCTAGCAAACGACATCTTCAGTTAAACTGGGACATGATAAATTATGAGATGAAGACATCATATTAGATTACCTTTCAGAAATTGACAATCAAGACAAGGAAGATTAGAATTTTATCTACCAAATTAGCCACATTCATCTCTGCAGCAGGTCCTACCAGGGTGTCAGGGCTCCAGCTGATCAGGTTGGAGAAATATTGAAAGAAGCAAAGCCTGTAGGGAAATGAAAATGCATTCAGCCAGAGGAAGCAAGAAGGAATAATGGAAACAGGCATCTCTTACTTAGCTCTGGTGATAGAATGCTGTTCTTTTTTCTTTTCTTTTCTCCCCAGTTGACAAGATACCAGATAAACCTGTATTCATTTGAATCTGAAAGTCTCAATGGGTCAAAATTCAGGAATGTTTCTGCAAGTTTATGTTGAGATTTTCCACGATTTTAGTGCAAACTCTGAATTGTTGGGAAGACTTTAGTCTCTTTCCCTTTCTCTCTCTTTTCCCTTGGTTTTTACCTTCTAAGTGACACCAAAGTCTTGAAAACAGCCACAGGTTTTGTCCTTCAAGTCTAGAGATGAGAGGTTTAGAGTTAGAAAATAACTCATAGGTCAGCCAATCCCACCCTTTCATTTTGCAGACAAGGAAACTATTGCCTAGAGGGGTCAAATATATTGCCTAAGGTTATATAGATGGCAAATAGTACATCTGGAAGTAAAAGACAGTTCCTTGGACTCCAAATCTCAAGCTCTTTCTCCATTATATGAAGCAGTAGTGCATTCCTAACACCTGGTATGCTATTTACTTTCCATAAAAAAGGTGAGGAGGGAGCCTAGCACAGTAAAATGAATAGCAGGCTTAGGTTTCTATTTTGGACACCTTTCTGAGGTCCTAGGAAAGAACACATTATGGTACAAATAAAAGCTAATTGCCAAATTTGTATCATATGCTATAATTTGAAAAGTGGTTACTATCCCTGTTTCTAGGAAAGAAAAAAGAAAAACAGATTATGAGACACAATTTAATTACTCTTCCTCTGCTTCAGCCATTTGACTGAAGAAGGAAGAGAATCCAAGCGGAAATGATGGAGAGGATGCACTGATTCCTAAAGGGACCCAGATTCCTTAGAGCTATGAACAGGGTGAGCTGACCTAGCTCCTCTCCATGGTGCTGAAATGGAAAGGGGACACATACCACTTGCTCACATCCTTAAGCAGTTTTAAGAAGCTGAGTTTAGTGCCTGTTAGCAAGAGTTAGCTAAAGTGGAAAGCTACCAGTGGAGCGACTACAGAGTGTTCATATAAAGCTAGAGCTGGAAAAGACTTTAAAGACCATCTAACTCAACTCTCTCCTTTTAAAGATGAGGAAGCTGAGGCTCAGAGAGGTTAAGTGATTTGCCCAAAGTCACATAAGTAGTAAACATCTGAGATAAGATTTGGACCCAGGTTCTCTCTGCACTTACATACTACCTGATGTGTGTGTGTGTGTGTGTGTGTGTGTGTGTGTGTGTGAGAGAGAGAGAGAGAGAGAGAGAGAGAGAGAGAGAGAGAAAGAGAGAGAGAGGTGGGGGGGAGAGAGAGTGGGAGAGATGCATTACATAGAGTGCTAGATTTGGAGTCAGGAAGACCTGAGTTCCAATTATGCCTCAGATACTTACTTGCTGTGGGACCCTGGGCAAGTCACTCTCTGTGTCTCAATTTCCCTATCTGTAAAATGGGAACCTACCTCCCAAGATTGTTGTGAGGATCAAAAAAGATAACATATAGAAAGCACTTGGCAAACTTAAAAGCTCTCTGTAAATGCTAGCTATCTCACACACACACACACACACACACACACACACACACACACTAAATAGTAGCCTAACTTTTGGTACTCTATATGTGACATATTCATCTAATGATTCCCAAGTAGACATACTAGTAGAGGAACTGAAGTACATCAAATCTGACATTCTTGATATAAATGAAACCAAGAGTAAAGGGGATGTCCAAGCTCCATGAAAGGATGACTTACCGGTCTCCATAAAGAAATAAAGAAAGGGGTGAGTGGAGCTGGTTTCATTGTCTGTCCAAAAGTAACAAGAAATAACATTTCCTAGAACACTTGGTCATCTCCTACTACAAATCTCATGATAAACAGTTGCTGATGAACTGCCCTGAGGATTACTGTTGCCCTTGGGCTACCATATGCTATAGAGACTAAGAAGGTAGAGGACTTGTAAATAAAAAAAAAAAAGAGGACTTCCAAATAAAATTGATCAATATATATTTTAATAGAGAGGAAGTATCAAGCAGTGAATAGCGTTCTGACCTCAAAACCAAGAAGACTTGATTCAAGTCCTTCCTCTGACATATCATGGCTTTGAGACCCTGGGAAAATCACTGAATTTCTCAGTTCCCTGGGG
Organism: Pseudochirops corinnae; assembly: GCA_028646515.1. NCBI lineage: Eukaryota > Metazoa > Chordata > Mammalia > Diprotodontia > Pseudocheiridae > Pseudochirops > Pseudochirops corinnae. The sequence goes on from CM053590.1 coordinate 32,300,868, forward strand.
AACAAAAAGATTTTCAGTTGTAGAAAAGTTACCAACCAGCATTTATACAGAGACTTTCCTCACCTGGAAGCTTCCTATACCAATGAAGTCACAGGTCTAATACCTATGCCTAAGACTAGATGACTTCAAGGCAAAGGTGGACAAAGGGAGTGATGAAAAATAAATTGGAAAACATTGTTCGGCACTCAGAAATGAGGAGTGCCAAAGATCTGTGACAAGAGCAGAAATCTCACACTCATTTTCACAAATATTTTCTTCAAGAAGAAATACAGGAACTGATGGATTCAGCAAGCAATGACTAACATAACAAACAAATTTTGTGATGTGCTAATAGACAGGAGTGACTGGCTCCCAATGAGCTTGTCTGATTGTTATCAAATCACTTTGAGTATAAATAGCCTGTCAACTTGCTAGAGCAAAAGTCAAAGTCAATACTAAATTTGAAAAAGGTATAATGAGGAAATTTGGAATGTAACTGAGGCAAATTTGACATTGTTTATTTAAGCAGGTGGATGATGCCAAAAAATTGGACATAGATAAAAGAATTGATACTGCCACAACCCATCACCATCCTCTTTGGAAATTTGACAGGGGAAAATCACTCACCACAAGAAGGAGACCATAAAAGCCTGGAAATGAATTTAGACAACAACAACAATGTACTTGCCAAATTGATAGATATGTTAGCCAAGTATAATGTTTATATTTACAATATAAATTAATTTTATAATTTAAATTTATAAATATATTATATAAATTTATTTATAATACAAATCCATAATTAATGCATTTTCAGGAAGATGGAAGTTAGATATGTATGTTCTGAAGAAGGAGTGGGTCAGTCATGTAGTAGGGACTAAGGATAAAAGAAAGGACAGAGACGTGTTCAGTCATTGCCCATCCTAGATCAACAGGTCTTACTGAGAGTTATCTTGAGGAGGGGATAGGTTTCTGACCTTGGAGTTAGGAAGGCCTGGGTTCAAATCTTGCCTCAGGCACTAATTATGTGTGACTTGGGTGATGATTGATGATGATGATGATGGCCAGCAGTTATGTAGTACTTCAGAGTGTGCAAAGTGCTATCTCATTTGATCCTCACAATAACCCAGGAAGGATTTTAAAGATGTTGAAACTGAGAGAAGTTAAGTGACTTGTCCTTGTATTTTGCAATCCAGCCAAAGTGACTATGTCCTTGGACCGGCTGTCCCAAGCCTGAAATGGCATGTGCTTTCATCTTACCTTTGCTGTACGGAATCCTTTTCCTTCGAGTTGCAGGACTAGTATGACCTTTCCCATGAAATTTCCTGATTCTCTCAACTGCTAATGATTACCCTTCCTATTTACCTTGCCCTTAACCACTTCAGGCTACTTTCTCTTTCCTTCATTATATTTATTCTGCTTATGTACATACACACATGCACATCTATATCTTTATCTATGTGTGCATTTTTTTGTTGCTTCCCCAATTAGAATAGAAGCTTCATGAGAACAGAGACTCTTTCATTAATAGTATCCTCAGTAGCTAGCATGGTGCCTGATACACAGTAAATGCTTAATTAAAGATGATTGATAGATTTCTAAAGCCAAATATCTTTGACTGAGTGTTTGTTACTGCGGGGTCTAAGTGAGTATATGTTTTGTGGGCAGATTCCACACATTTGAAACAGTGACTTATAAACAATGTCTTATATCCAGTAGCTTCTTCATCTTTTTCCCCCATAAAATTCTGTATATAGAGTATCACGTTTTCTTTCACGTTATTAAATTTCTTGTCAAAAACTTACTTAAGGCATGGAGATGAAGATGAATTTCTCCCCTGTAGTTCCATACAATTAAATTCACTTCTTTGACACACTGCAAGTTGATTTAGGGCTAATCTGTCTGGTTTTTATTGGCTTCTTGTAAAACATGGATTTCTTTGTTTCACTACCCATCTCTCTTCTCCCTCCCCACTCTTCCATTCTGTATTATCTTCTAGAAATATGTAATTTTCATATTGTACCACAATGAATTATTTCCTCTGGGAAAAAAATCAAAATGATTCTTCTTCAGGACTTACCAGTTTGGGAACTTTTCTTCATGGCATCAAGACCAGAAAAGTAGACACCTGAAATAACATGGATTCTGTGGGCAGTATTTTAGAAAACAAAAACAAAAAATCTATGATTCCAACAGCCCCGATAACCTGACAAAGAGCTGTAGCTATGGCTTGAAAAGCTGAATTTGGGTCTTCTATTCAATGAGATACCAAGATAGGGCTTCTCACATGCCCAATGTCAAACTTTATCCATATATTAGTACCATGATGAGCTCACATTTATATGGTACTCAACTCTTCACAACACACTTTCCCAGGTTTTGTGTAACAGAGAGAAGACAAGATTGGAAATCAAAAGATCCAATTTGAAATCCTGTCTGTCACTTGCTTGGTGTGACATTGGTCACATTACTTCATTTCTCTAAGTCCATTCAGTTTCCTCATCTGTAAAATGAAGGAAATTGATTTAGATGACCTTTAAAACCCGTTCTAGTGGGGAAATTCCAAGATCTCTGTAAAGTAGTTGATGAAATTATCATTGCCTCATATTACATATGAGAAAACCAAGGCTCAGAGAGGTTATAAGCATAACTCATGGTCACAAAGGTAGTAATGAGTGAATACTTGACTGGAACTCTCATGTTCTGACTATATTCAGTGCTCTTTCCACAATACCTTTATGTGTTTCAAAGCAATACACCTGAAAATACTCCTTTCTTTCTACTGAAAAGTGGCCTTCAAAATGCTTAGCCTTTGGAGAGAATCCTCTTGAGAAAGTAACATCTTAAGATTTATGTTAATTAAATTTCGTCAATTAAGTCTTTTTTTAAAAAAGAAATATTTGTAAAACTACAAATGATAGGTTTTTGGATTTGTTAATACAGTAGAAAGTGATATATTGATTGCTAGCACCCTTCCATCAGGGATGTGGGGTAGGCAGTGATATACTATTATGCTGAGAAAAAGAGCAGGAAGAAAGCAGTTTAAGGGAAGGAAATGGCAGCATGAGGATTTCCTTGCCCTACTGCTCCATTCTGGTTCTCTTGTGAGAGAAATCTGCAAAAACTGAGGAAACAATGTTTCTGAGCATATCCATTTTTTGCAAGGTGTACAGTTGTACAACAAATCGGGACCAAGCCCCTCAGTAGGCACTGGACCCTGGATATAGATTGTGCACAAATTTTATACATTATAAGAAAACAATAAACAAGAAATAAACCAGGATGCAAGATTAGGCAATCTGATTTCTTATTGGAGGAAAGATTAGGGACTTTCTGAATTAGGAGGGGGAGAGAAAGTTTTGGGACTGTCCCACATGAGAAGCAGGATATTACTCAATTCCCACAGTTCAGAAGCAGATAGAGAAAAATTAAACCCATGTTTCAAAATGGAGTCAGTTTGGTTCACATAATTCCCACAGTTCAGGTATACACAGCTTTGCTCATTCATGGTTTTGGTATTGCTATCACCCATAGGTGTTGAACTTCCATGTTCATGAATTCAAACATCACTTTGTCTGATCATAATCTTTTATTTTTCTATATTTCCCTCTCTTTGCCAATATTCCTAGGCCAATTCTTTATCCCCACCATGACCTGCAATCTCTTGACTTCTTAGTTCTTTCCCAGGCTATCAAACCTGCACTGGCTACACTCTTCTCTCTTTTCTTTTCTGTTTTTTTAATTAATTAATTAATTAATTAATTTTTGAAAAAAGAATTATAGCATGTATTGTTTCAGTCTCCATTTAAATTCTAGTATTTCCAGATCTTACTCTGAATGTAGATATCTCCTTCCATCCTGAGACTTGTAGAGTTGTCTTATAACTGTGCATTGCTGAGAAGAGTCCAGTTCGTCAAG
>CM053590.1:32305264-32357943 GCA_028646515.1 Pseudochirops corinnae
ACTTGAAAAGTTTCTGTACAAACAAAGCCAATGTAACCAAGATTAAGAAGGAAGTGGGAGACTGGGAAAGAATATTTGCAACCAGTGTCTCTGATAAAGGCCTCATTTCTAAAATATACAAAGAATTAAGTAAAATTTATAAGAACACAAGTCATTCCCCAATGGATAAATGGTCAAAGGATATGAACAGTCAATTTACAGAGACAGAAATTAAAGATATCTTTAAGCATATGGAAAAATGCTCTTCTCGCTTTTCTATCTTATTCCCATTAGAGAATCAGCTCAACTCTATACTGTCCTTCCTTTCTGTTGTGTTGCCTCTGTTGTTCTTTAGTCTGTCATTCCTTGCCAACTCTCAACCCTGTTTAATTTATAATTGCCACCTACTTCATTTACTGATATTTGCAGAAGCTGAACAGATATGGAAGAAAAGATAAAATCATACAGACTAGGAATAAACTGGGGAAGCTGCACACGCCCTCCCTATTAATGAATCAACAATCATTATTAAATGCCTTATATTCCAGGTGCTGCGCTAGCCAGTAGGAATGCAAATGCAATGAGCAAAACTATCCCCACTCCCAAGGTGATTATGGGAAGGACAAGAACAGACAGAAGTCAATGCTTGGGAAACCAAATGATGAGCAGAAAATCAAAACTCAGAGTAGGAATATATGACTACCATGTTGAATGCAGATTGTTTTCAAATCATAGTGTGCCTTTCAAGCTCATTCACAGACCAAAAATATAAATGCTGCTACCACAATGTTAAAAAAGTATTTTCTATTTAGCTTGCTGCATTTCTTTAGTTCTGCCACAGGTCTATTAGCTCATTCATGCAAGCCATGTGCGATATCCATTAGACATAGTAGTTGGAAGTCATATTTAAATAATTCATAGAGGATTAATGAACCTTCTTAATGAACATGGTTCAAGTTATTAAGAGTTTTCCTGAATGCATGTCTATATTCCAGGGGCCTTTCTTGTAATAGATGTACTTTATTATATACACTTAGAAATATCTCTGATAGATTCAATTAAGACTTGATCCAGCTGCCAATATACTGATGAGCTAGCTAATATCCAAATAGTTAGCCTTAAATTAAGCTAAATATTGGGTAAGAACAACTTCTAAAAAGCAGATCCCTTATAATAAGGATATACTTTGAATCCGATAGTCCTGGGCTATAATCCAAGCTATTTTAGAGCCTAGATTCATAATTTCTAATAAAAATGGGTTTATGAAGAATTTATGATATAGTTCGAAATCCAAGGTTAATATAACAGTGTCTGAAGCAATTATCATGTAAGTGGAATTTGAACTTAAAAAAGGAAAGGCAAAGATAGGGAAGTAGAATGAAGACAAAACCAGATCCTGAATATCATACAAAAGGAGCCATCATGTTTGCATGTGATGAAAAAAATATATGGAGACCATGGTGAGAGTTCTTTTTTTCTTTTTAATATGGTAAGGGGTGAAAAAATAATCCAATGGAGACACTTGGATACACGTCCAAAATAAATTAAAAAGTCAGTTGGTAGATATGTGGGTGTTCTGGACTTTTTGAAGGATCAATAAATCAAGAGCCTGTAATGAAAGTCTGAGTATGTGAAAAGCAAGTGTGGCCTTCAACTAATTTCTAAGAGATGAAGATAATTCATGACATGTTTACTGCACAAACAAAAATGTGCCGCTATTTAATATGGTCTGTGCTTCAGCCCAAATATGCAACAAATGAAATTGGTGAAAATCATAATTTACAACAAAGTAAAAGGTTATGTTTGTTTCTTTTTCAGACTACCATAGTATTTTCATAAAAAATGTGTCTTCATTTCCTTTGGGGTGAATGCTAATAAACAAGCCTCTTATACATATGCAAAATAAACAAGAATATGCTGGAAGTACTCACTTACAAGCTTATTTGCCTTCTCTTCCCTTTCCTTGCTTTGTCTTCCTTTTCTTTCCTTTCCCCTTTCCTCCCTTTCCTTGCTTTCTCTTTCCTTTATGTCTCTTCCCTTCCCTTGCCTGGAGAAGACCAAAGTCTCTATCAATGTTATCTTTATCCACTTGTTTAACTGGACTTCTGGACTCAAGTTTTAACTTTCTTAGAATTTGATACTCATTGAATGTTATCAACATTTAGAAGGAAATTCCTTTTTCTTCCTGAGGGATGAGGGTGAGAGGAAGGATAATTTTTTCTTTTTATCTCACTTGCTAATAACCACTTCTTTAAGGTACTTGATAACTTTATATGGAGAATTGGCAATGGGAATTTTAAAATTATTTTTAAAAATCAATAACATAAATCTTTGTTAAAATCAATAAAATTAATCTACAGTATGTGCCAATGTTGTTTTAAATAATCAATAAAATATGCAATTGAAAAAATGGCCATACTTTCATCTACGCCTCTTCCAAATCTCTAGACACCTCTTTTAGATTAGGAGAAAGAGAATCTGTGGGACTGACCTAAATCAAGGGCAAATCAAACCCATCACTCTATGAGTAACCATGAGTTTGAAGTTTTTGCCTTATAATTGTAGAAGGGCTCCAATTTCCCCAAACAGCAGTTTAGGATGTGGGTTGTAAGCTAAAGCTTTCCTCTTATTTATGACTCTTGAAACCTTGATGGGAATGTAAACCAATCCATATGTCTCTCTGGTGGTCTAAGAGGAATGACAACTCATTAGTGACTATTAAAATTTGTGGCAGCTGTATAACCACCCCTGGTATTACCAATGTCTAGAAGGGAAAAAACCCAAATAACTCTTTATTGGGAGAAAGGATACAAAATTCCATCTATGTTAGGAAACTCCCTCCATGGATGCAGATCACAATTTCTCAATGGATGGTTTTAGTAATTTTCTATGCCAAAATGAATGTATCACTTTTTTGCTAAAATTCCACTGATGAGCTTTCCACATCACAGAGGCTAGGAGCATAGTGCTTCTATAAACTGGAAAATTCATGTAAAATTCATGTAACATCTCCATTGTAATGGAGAAATCTGAATTTTTTCTTTTATGGTGTGTTCATAGTATTTCATTGTAAAATTTAGGTTAAAAATTTGGTTGTATTTTAATTTTAAAAAATAAATTGTAAATTTATGATATTAAAAGATGATAAAAAATGATAAAATGATAAAAAATTATGATAAAAAATATCATAAAAAGATTTATGATATTAAAAAAATTTATGATAAAAAAATGTTGCTGTCATACAATAGTATATGCATATTTTATGCAGTTTTTAGTTTCTAATTTTTTTCTGTATTGTCTGCTGGCCTTTGAATGTTGTCTGCAACTTCTGCAAAACTTCCCTCAAAATTCCCATTTGATTTCTTATGTCAACCTGTGATGTATTGAAACCAAAATGGGGAGAGTTGTGATGTGGAAGGGATAACTGTAGACATAGGATTTACTCCTGGGTGAGGAAATTCTTCTTATCATTGGAGGTCAGCAAATTCTGTGTAACTTTTATTCTTAAGGATTTGCCACCTTAGAGACCCTAAGAGGTTACACAAATTTCCCAGGAACACAGCAGTGTGTGTGTGTGTGTGTGTGTGTGTGTGTGTGTAGGTGCATGCACATATGAACTTGAACTCAGGTCTTTTTGACTATGAGGATAGTTTTCTACTCACAACACAATTTCTTTCTTAAGTTGTTCCTCAAAGTTTAATTCAATAGTTACTTCTACTAAGAAGTCTTTCTTTTTAAAAAAATTCTTTTTTTTGCTTTAAATTGTATTTTATTTTTCTCCAATAGCATATCAAGAAAACTTTTAGCTTTTATTTCTTTTCCAAGATGTTGAGTTCCAAATTTTTCTCCCCCTTTCCTTCCCCTTCCCCTTTTGAAAATGGTAGGCAGTTCGACATAGTTTATACTTGTTCTTTCCTGTATAACATCTTTCCTTATTTGTCCTAGTTGTAGAAGAAAAAAAAAAAACAAATCCAAAAGGGGAAAAACACATGAGAATAGATAAAGTAAGTGAAAAAAATATGCTTTTATCTGCATTCAGAGTCCATCAGTTCTTTATTTGTATATGAATAGCATTTTTCCTTCATGAAGCCTTTGTACTTGTCTTGGATGATTGTGTTGCTTAGAAGAACTGCATCAATCATAGTCAATCATCGCACAATGTTATTGAAACTGTGTACAGTGTTTTTCCTGTTCCTGCTCATTTCACTTTACATCATTTTGTTCAAGTCTTTCTGAAATCTGCCTGTTCATCATTTCTTACTGCACAACAGTATTCTGTTGCATTTGGATACTATAGCTTGTTCAGTCATTACCCAATTGTTGGACATTCCCCCTATTTCCAATATTTTGCTGCCAAAAACAGGGCTGCTATATATATATAGTTTTGCATGTATATGTCCTTTTACCTTTTTATTATCTCCTTGGGATGCAGACCTAGTAGTGGTATTGCTGGATCAAAGGTATGCACAATTTGGTTGCCCTTTGGGCATAGTTCCAAATTGCTCTTTAGAATGGTTCGATCTATTCAAAATTCCATCAGCAGTGTGTTAGTGTTCCAATTTCCCTACACCCTTTTCAACATTTATCATTTTCTTTTTTTGTCATATTAGTCAATCTGATTGGTGTGAGATGGTATTTCAGAATTATTTTAATTTGCATTTCTCTAATCAAAAGCGATTTAGAGCACTTCTTCATATACCTATAGATATTCTTGATTTCTTCATCTGAAAATAGCCTATTCAAATCCTTTGACCATCCTCTATATATTTGAGAATTGATGACTTTATCAGAGATAAAGCTTGCTTCCCAGCTTTCTGCTTTCCTTCTAATTTTGGTTGCATTGGTTTTGTTTGTTCAAAAAGCTTTTCAATTTAATATGATCAAAATTGTCTGTTTTACATTTTGTAATGTTCTCTATCTCTTTTCCTCCCATAGATCTGATAGGTAGACTATTCCTTGATCTTCTAATTTGATCCCTTCATTGTCTATGCTATCTTTAGCAAGATGTAGTTTCCTTCCTTATGTCTTTTACTTAGTTCTATTTTTACTTTTATTTTGTCGAAGAACAGAATTGTCATCCCTCCTTTTTTTTTTTTTTTTTACTGCAGTCAAATTGTAATTGATTTTGTTCCAGCCCCTTACCTTTACTCGTTGTGCGTCTCTTTGCTTCAAGTATGTTTCTTGTAAGCAATGTATTGTAGTATTCTGGTTTTTGATCCACTCTGCTATCTGCTTCCGTTTTATGGGAGAGATCATTCCATTCACAATCAGTTATGATTACTACCTGTGTGTTTCCTTCCATCCTGTTCTTCCTCCAGTTTGTCCTCTCCTTTCATCCTTCCCCATTTCACTAGTATTTTGCTTTTGTCTACCAGCTCCCCTAATCTGCCCTCCTTTCTGTCAGTTTCCCCTACTTATTCTCCTCCTCTCCTACTTCCCTGTAGATAAGATAGATTTCTAAATTCAGCTGATTGTTATATTATTGCCTCTTTGAGGATTAAAATAAGATTCAAGTGATGTCCAGCACCCACTCTCCCATTCTCCTCTCCCATATAACAAGTCTTTCCTCTTCATGTGAGTTAATTTACCTTATTCTATCTCTCCCTTCCTTCTGCACTCATTACACTCTTCTCTCGCATCCCTTAGTTTTTTTTATGTCATTCTCTCAAATACACCTTATACCTGTACCCTCTGTGTATGTATATTATCCTTTGCTGTATTGTTAACGATACAATTTTTAATAGTTACAAGTATCATCTTCTTGTGTAGGAATGGAAACAGTTTAGTTCTATTGAATACCTTGTGTTTTCTTTTCCCTTTTTCCCTTTTTACACAAGACCCCTTTTAGTCTAAACATTTCTGATTGTAAATAGTAGTTAATTCAATTCTGCCTCATATAGGTAATCTTTTAAGGCAATGGTTTAGTTGAAGATTGGTTATAAGCATCTGCTGAAGAGGGGTAACATTTTATACACACACACACTACTCAGAAAGAACCAAGTATGCTGGGCTTGCTAAGGAAATGATTTAAATGGGTATTAATTACATTCTATATTAAGAACTCTCTCATGATACCAGTTTTCAAGAAAAGAGATAGGATGAACATCCTGAACACAACTTATCACACAAATTAATGATTGGTAAATGAAGGGATGAATATATTAAATTGATTTTTGGTAGATGATAAATCATACTTTTCTACAAGATTAATAATAAATTAATAATTAATAATAACAGCTGACATTCATGTAATGCCTTAAAGTTGACAGAATAAGGGACATACACGATCTCACTTTCTTTTCATAACACCTTTGGGAGCTAGATACTACAGAGATTATTATTCCCATTTTATAGATGAGGAACTTGAGGCCAGTTCTGCTCAAGATTATAAAAGGTTTTCTGCTCATAGATTGCCATTATTGTAATTGGCACTGAAAAGAGATGTTTTCCTGTTCAAAGGATACCAGTTTATATTTTAAAAGAGAACCTAATTATGTGGTCCTTTTTCAGGCTCTACTTTCCCCTTTGCATTGAGTTCTTTATGAAGGATTAATTTGTGCCTTTTTGGGTATGATTTCCCCCTTTCAGCAAGCAATGTAATTGAGTGATGCCTTGCTTAAAAACTAGCAAATGGATCGTGAAAGAGAGACTTGTGGAATACCTAATGGTTCCACTTTAGGAGATCGTAACCAGTTGGGGGGTGGGGGTGGGAAGGGAGAACACCTGGAAAACGTCTTTGGATAAATATTCTTCAATCAATTAGAGACTATCTTGTATTGGTACCATTGTCTCATAAACATGTGATTTGAATCCTCTCTTTCCTTAACTTTGCCTCCTGGTTTCCTTTAAGTCTCAGCTAAAATTTCATTTTCTACAAGAATCCTATTCTTCTTAATGCTAGTGACTTATTTGTTAATATCCTCTAATTTATCCTGTCAATAGCTTGTTTGAATATAGTTGTCAGCATACTGTGTTCCCATTAGACTGTGAACTCTTTGACACATGGCTCTGTCTTTGGCCTTTCTTTGTATCTCCAGCACTTAGCACAGTATCTGGTACACAGTAGGCACTTAATAAATGCTTATTGTCGACTGAGTAGATTACAAGTTATTAAAGTCAGGAATTTTTTGTGCTCAATATATCACAGAATGAGATTTGGAAGGGACTTCAGAGAATATCTACCACAATTAGCGCCTGGGAAACATCCCCTCTATAGCTGACCAAAGTTTAAGGTCTTTACCACAGTGAAAGGGAAACACTCTCCTGAGGCAGCCCATTTCCCTTTCTGATACCTGTAATTTTCAGGGAGTTTTTCCTTTCATAGAAACTCAGTCTGCCTCTTTAATACTTCAACCCATTGCCTCTAGTTTAGGGGCCAAGTATGGAAGGATGGATCACTCTTATGTTTTCAAATAGTAGAGTCCTCTGGGGACAAGAATAACAAATTTTTTCTGTCTTATGATCTCAAATATTATCCAATACTCACATTCAAATCTTGAAGACAGAAATTACTTCTTTAACTGGATTTAAGCTGGTCATGCATATAAAAGGTTTGATTTAATGATAGCTGTTAAATAGCCAAAATCAATTGTTGTTTTAAAGCTATTTTTCATTTGAAACCAGATCAGGACTTTGTAATTGGTTATGAATGACTTGTATTATCATTGTTCCTCCGGCACCACATGAGCCTACATTATGAACAATGCCTCAGTGTTTGTACCTTTTAAGAACCTACAGTATAGCAATAAACATAAAATCTACAGTGCTCACACTGTACAGATAATATTATACAGTACAGATAATATTTCAGGTTTTCACAGATGACAATAAATGATGACTAAGTTAAAAACAAGAACAAACGAGGAAACGATGAAGAATTTCATAACTTCAGATCTTCTGTTTGGTTTTTTATTTTGTGGAAAAAAATTCATGAGAGTAAAACAGAAGTTTGTTTTCTTTTGTTTTTTTCTGGTTTGAGGTTCTTGAAAAAGTACTCTTGTAGACAAATAACTTCCCTCTCCACCATAATATTTCTCTTCTCAAGTAAACCTAGAGTATAGAAAGCTACCAATGAGGGGCGGCTAGGTGGTATAATGAATAGAGCACCAGCCCTGGAGTCAGGAGGACCTGAGTTCAAATCTAGCCTCAGATATTTAACACTTGCTAGCCCTGTGACCTTGGGCAAATCACTTAACCCCAATTGCCCTCCAAAAAGCAAGCAAAACAAAACAAAAACAAGAAAGCTACCAATGAGAATAACAGAAGGCAGAGGATCTTTCTTCCAGCAGCCACAGAGAGATGGAGGAATTATGAAGTGGTCTGCATCATTGGTCTTTCTGCATGGTCAAGAAATTGTTATCTAGTCACAAAGTTCAGGTTGGTGTCTCTCCTCGAAGTTAAGATGAAATAATTGAAGGAATGGCTCTCTTTATTCTAGGTTATCAAACTATTTTGGCTAATTATTTTCTTAATTAATTCAGGAAATTTTATAGAGACCTGAAGTCCTGTTTACTCTATGCATCTAGCTTATTCTCAGTGTATTTTTCAGCTTCCAATGCAGATACTGCTATCAGTCATTGATGCTCTGGAGACACAAGTACCATGTGCTGCTGGTAACTCCAGATCCTCAGACCTTTTGAAGAAGTTCACAAGGAGTTGTAGGGGAAGAGGGAGGAAGAATTACCCTCTTCACTAGCAGGGGTAATTCCTTCTTGTTGTTCTTGCTCATCTTTCATTCTGAAAGAGAACTAATGACATCATAAGGGTTACAACTTGACTTGTGTGTGACTTGAGTTTAAGCAAGGCAGAGCTTATCAGTCTCATTCTCTCTTCCAGAGTCTTTGAAGTTGGTGGCAAGACAAAAGTCAAGATGACTGGCAGTGGTCCAGTATGCAGTCTGATCTTTTCAAACTAAGTTCTTTCCCAGGTCTCAGTTTGTCTGAGGCAATGCCCTTTCAATGATTATGCCCTAGGTAAGAATTTAGACAAAGGATGGTTTAATTTGCCATCAAAAAAGAATCATTTTGGGGGGGGGGGGAGGGAAGACTCTCAGAGTATTTGGCCACAACAGGAAATAATTGCTATTTACCCTCACTTTGACTCATCATAAGCCAAACAATGAGCTAGGGAGGTTTAGGTTGAGAACTATTATTGGCCACTCAATGAAAGCCAGAGTGATATAGGTTTAAGCATAGTCAAGCAGCTCCATTTGAATCACAAAGGACTTTTTCAAAGCCTGTTTTTCAGAACTATATGTAAAAAAATAATAGATGAAAACTACATAAGACAAAGAGTTAATTGTTCCAGCTTTTTGAAAAAAAATAATGATAAAATATAGGAAATAAAAAAAATCTAACCTCCAAACCCCAAGAAATTTTACAAAATATAAATGACCAAAAGTTATATTCCTTTGGTCAGAGTACCCACATGTAAGGGTATGACTCCCCACAGGGACAGAGGGACCATATGTGATGACAGAGGAGAAGGAAGAGAAAGAGAAGAAGGAGAAGGAGAAAGGGGAGAAGGGGGAGGAGAAAGATGGGGGGGAGGAGGAGGAAAAGGAGGAGGAAGAGGAGGAGGAGGAGAAGGAGAAGGAAAAGGAAAAGGAGAAGGAGGAGAAGATGACAATGATGACGATGACAACAGGTTGGGTCTCTATAGGGTAACCATTGCTACTCATAGATCACTCTTTGAACTTCATTTTCAAAGAGGATCTATGACAGCATAAAAGTGATGTTTTGACTTTCAAGTAAATTGTATTTAAATGAGGTAGAGCTGCACAAAGTCATCAGCCTCACTTTTTCCTCCAGTCATTGGAATCCAGTGTCAAAACAAAGTCAAGATGACTGGCAATGGCCTCAATACTGTCTTAATTAGGAGCCCATCACCACAGGATCAGTCACCACTAGACTGACCTATTACTGGAAATAGCTTATGGTTTCATACATGTAGGCCAACGGGCTGTGACTGATTTTTTCAACCAATCACAATATATAGTCTTTGTGTTTTCATCTGTTCTGATTGAAGACTAAAGACCTCATGATCCTTTTACATTTATTAATGACTTATTCTCTCCTAGTTTGTCCGAGATGTCTGAGTCTTCTGTAATTAAGTGGAGTGGGTGGTAGAACCCTTCACTTTCACCAAGATAAGGAGTTCAGTCTATATTTCTGTGGAGTGAGCAGTGGAATTAAATGGTTATGACTGTGTACCAAGAAGATTGATTTAGTGTCAAAGATTGTTTGAATGGGGAAGAGAATGGAAGTGAGTGGACCTGTTGGAAAGTTACTGAAAGTGCAGGTAGAGCCTATTGATATGGTGATTGTGAGAATCAAAAGAAACAGAACTTGGCAACTGATTGGAAGCTTGGACTGAGTGAGGAGTCAAAGATGGCTCTGAGGGTACAAGTACAGGTAACAGAGAGAATAATGGGATCATTGACAAAGATGGGAGAGTCAATAAGAGAAGCACTATTCAAGACAGAAATAAGTTTACTTTAAACATATTGTTATCTTTCATTTTTATCTACTGTATAGCAAAACTATATATCCGTGACATCACTCTAACCCTATTATCTCCTCAATCCCAAAAGACATTCCTTCTGACAAAGAATTTAAAAAAGAGGAGAAAAAAGCAGTTCACCAAAATTCACCAACATACTTACAAAGTCCAACAAGATACACAGTGCTCCATATTCAAAGTACCCTGCCTCTGCAAAGAAGGGAGGGATGTGTATTCTCATCTTTCCTCTTTGGGGCCAAAACTGGCCAAAATTTTACAGTCATTCCACTCTATTCAATTCTGATTTTTTTTTGTCTTTCAATTTATGTTGTTGTAGGCATTGCATCTGTTGTTTTCCTGGCTCTGCATATTTCATTTAGCATCAGTTTGTAAATCCTCACCTGCATGCTTCCTGTGTCCTTCAGAATCCTTTGTTTCTAAAAACAATAGTATTTCATTCCATTCCATTCCATTCCATTCAGGCACCATATTTTTAATTCATTCTCCAGTTGTTGGTCATTTACTTTGGTTACAATTCTTTGCTACTAATGTTTTGGCATGCATGGAATGTCTCTCTCTCTCTCTGTCTCTCTGTCTTTCTTTGTCACTGTCTCTTTGTCTGTCTCTTTCTATCTGTCTCTGTGTCTCTGCCTCTCTGTGTCTTTGTATCTCTGTGCCTCTGTCTGTCTCTGTCTCTGTTGCTCTCTCTTCCTCTCTGTGTTTATCTCTCTGTCATATATATATATATATATATATATATATATATATATATATACATACCTTTATTTATTTATTTATTTATCTGAAGTATGTGTGTATGTACACAGTGTATGTATGTGTGTGTGTAAACACATTCTTTCCTTTGGGTGCATACCTAGCAGTGGGAAGATGAATTTATTTTAATATAGCTGGAAGTATCTGGGTAAGGATGCCCCATAATTAGTTGGAGAAGCTATTTTAGGGCTCAGGAGATAGAACAGCGTTAGTTGTGCTGATTTTTAAACCATCCTCATAAAGGTGATTGTGAAGCCTGGGAGAAGAAATCACTGAGGTAGAGGATGTAGGGGGGAAGAAAGAGGGCAAGCACAGAGTCTCAGGAAGTGCCTTGCTACAATGACTTTCCATTCCAGGAACGTCACTTCACTTTTTTCCTTATTTTCTTATCCTTACCCTCATTGTCTCATTGTCTTTTTAGCTAATAAAATTTGTCAAATTTCCAGCCCCTCTTAAGTTCCCCTGAATTTAGAGCAGTTTGATTTCTCAATAACCTTCTTATTCACCTAGTGGTTTTGAGATAACCCACACAACCTTCCAGGTGCATGAATGAGCAATTTCCATCATTCTCAGCCACCTTTTGCCTTGGCCCTGAATCTCAAATCCTTGTTAGCATCTCATTTAGAATCTGTTTTCAGCTGGAAATCAGAGAAACCTAACTCTAATAGCTGAATAGAAGAATTCCTTTTGTTAAAAAATCCCATTACCACCCAGACTCTCCAATCATGCTACAACTACACAAGAGGTGGTGAAAGGGGAAAAAAAAATTGATAATTTTGCTGCAAAATGGATAGTTCATCTCTGCAGAGAATAAAACTGTCATTGATCTCAGTGATAAATGGAATCTCACTGTCTGAAAATATAGACCTTGTGTGTTTTTTTTTCAATTATAAGGATGACCTTGCCTCCATTGTAAATCAAAAGTAACTAGGGCTTTGTGGCTTTCATAAGAGCTACAAGGAAAAATGCACAACAGTATTAGTCTAGTATTGTACACCCAATATGGGAGATCTCTGAAAAATACTCTTCGATTTCAGTGGCCTCATATTAGAATAATTTGATTATTCTTCTCCTGCTGCTGTCAGTGTGAGGAGAGGGGAGATTCCCAGTAAATTTGAGCGTCTTAGAGAAGAGAATATTCTCCTCATAAGATTTATGCCTTCATACATAAAAAAACCATAATTCTAGTAACTGTTCTACCAAATGCCAATTTGTCTTTGATTTTCTTTTCAGGTCATTTGGTTTGGAGGATGTTTTTTTTCCACACTAAGGAAGATCAGAAGGATGGTAGGGTAGTGACATGTCTGGTTTCCCTTTTCACTTTAATGATAGCAGTAACAATCTGGAGCAGTCTCATACAGTGGACAGAGGGTTAGCTTTAGAGTCAGAAAGGCCTGGATTGAAGTTCTGTTTCTAATAAATCCTGACTGGATGACTATGGTCAAGTCATTCAACTTCTTGAGGACTTGAGTTTGCCAAGTTTATTTATAGGGAGTTAGATGAAAGTAAGTCATATGGATGAAATCGTATTATAGACCTAATACTTGTGATAATTGGAATGTACATAGAACTTTAAAATCAACACAGTATTTTCCATACATTTAAACCGATAACAATCCTGTAAGACAGCTATTATTAATATTATTATCAATTTTAAAGTAGAGGAAATTGAGATAATGAACTTGAATGTCTTATTTGGTAAACGTGGAATCTGAACCCAGGATTTATTGATTCCAAGTCTAGCTCGTTATTGAGAAGAATAAATCATATAAATTTGTTTTTACAATGTTCTAGAGACCCAAATGGGATCAGTTTACAGGAAGGGTGAATGAAACCTTCCTGCCAATGAAAGAAAAGTTATTCTATGTGGCGATTGTATATTTTATTAGTTTCTTGTGAAGCCATTAAAATGTCTTTCTGTGTTAAGATGGCTCTTTAATATGTCCAGGAAACCCCAAGGAAGTTTTGGTGACCAGATGTTGAAACCTTATAACCTCATAAAGTGTACAACAAACAGCTAGAAAGTCATAGAAATGTTCTAGAGTAATGCTAATAAAAATCACCTGGCAGCTTCTGTGGGCCTTTATCAAACAACCTAAGTTGTGTCTCACTACCATCACCATCATCGTTGCCATAGACATCATCATTATCATCATAACTTACATACACATAATTCTTTAAGTTTAATAAAGCATTTTTTTGCACATAAATCTCTCTTGATCCTCACAACTATGAGTTATAAGAGTATTAAGATATTATGGTCTCCATTTTACAGATAGAAAAACTGAGGATTAAAAGTTTAAATGACTTTCCTACCATCACAGGATTAGCAAATACCAGGGTTGAAGAGAGAGTCCTCAAAAGATTATAGATATAGAAATGGAAATATTCATAGAGGGCATCTAGTCACAATTCCTCATTTTTCATAGGAAGAAACTGAGGGTCAAGAGATTAAGTGTCTTACTTGCCAAGGTTCACATACATGGTAAATGAAAGAGCCAGCATGAATTCCTTAGAGTTCTCTGACTATAAACATGACTCTCTTTCAACTCAGTTCTCTCCTGAGCCTAAGTCCAATGATATTACCACTGCATGATGTACATCATTAAAGTCCACCTATCCATTTTATAAATGTATTACAAAATGGACTAATTAAAGGAGATCCTGGGCCAAAGCTAGGCTTCATGACTGGATCCAAGTATTCTTTCATTCTTGTCATAGTCCATTAATCACAGTATTTGAAATGTCAATACACCCAGCATTGCAAAAATTGATCAGAGAGATACCATGGCATGAATCAGAGACTGTGCTTTAAAAAAAGAGGCTAATTCTAGGTCATGAAAAGATGAGTTTGCTTCTGGAGAGAGACAGACTTCCAAAGTGAAGCCTAAAATCAATGGAAACATCAAGGATGTTGTTTCTACATAATAGCTTTCTTCATTAGGGTAAATAAAGAGAGATGAAACATATATAGACATTATAAGGAAAATTAGAGGGGGACCAGCAGTGGATGAATTAACCCAAATAGGATGTATTTAATAAAGATAAGACTTGGAAAAACAGCAACAACAATGACTCCTTTTCATGGAAAGATTCATAAATGTTTATATCCCATTTATTTATTTTTAGATTTATTATGAAGCTTTTTCCTTTTCTTTTGTTTTTGTATCTCCTTTATTTCTAGACATATTCATTCCCCTGTTCCTATCCAGAAAATTATTGATTATAAGAAAGAATCAAAAGGAAAGTGAGGGAAAGCATGGGTCTTCAACTCAGTCCTACAGAGTATAGACATAGAACATTCCATATTCACAGTTATCACTTCTGCAAAGCTTAGCAGAGCCCTCTGGTGTCTCCTTCAATGATGTTAAAATCATCTGGCTTTCAGTTTGAGATTTCCTTTTTTCCATTTACATTGGTGTATTCATTGTATACATGACATTCCTGTTTCTAATTACTTTACTTTTCTGCCATCTACTTAATTTTTAGAAATTAAATGATGTTAAACATATTTTTAATTTGGAAGAATAATTTCTTTCTTATAGTTTGCAAGATTTGCTGAGAATAAATCCTCATCTCAGTTGACACAACACTGGAGTAATTGTAAAAATCTGAGCTTTTTTCAAAGCCACATTCATTTTCCACTTTCACAAATAAAAATGGGAACAGGCAAGAAGTGAGGCATAGAAACCCAGAAATGGAATGCAGAACTGAAAGCAAAGTGGAATTTGCCTAGTGGAAATAAGGATTATGTGTTATGTGCAGGTCAGGATTTAGAGTAAGGCATGATAAAGTAAAATAATAATTCAAACGTCAAGGTGTTCAGATTTAGACTTGATATAGAGTGGGGGCTGAGTATACCAACCTCCCGAACCTCTCTCTATACATACCTATGGATCAATTCCCAGGGAGAACATAATAGGGAATCAAAATAACAGAAGGAATTTTTCAGATCTGTTATTCATCTTTATAGATACTGTTTCCACTGAGGCAGATCCCAAATCCTCTAAATCTTAGTCAATGATTTCATGAGTTGCTGTTGGCCAACATGGTCAGTCCTTTCTCTGGTAATGAATCTCTTCAGACTTTCCAAGTGCTTTCTCCTGCCACCCTTTCAACTCCATTTTCCCAATTGGTGCGTTTCACTTGGAATCTCTATAGTGAGGAAGGGCTCAGATAACCATGTATCTTTCTCCAGACTTTGTCATTTTTGGGACAAGGGAGGGGGTAATTTTGCCATCTTTTCCCATTTGAATATAAGCTCCTGGAGGGCAGAGAACATCTTTGTTTTTTGCTTGCATTTATAACCCTAGCACTTAGCATTCTGCTTGGCACACAGTAAGTAATTTATAAAAGGTTTTTGCCATTCTGAAATCCCTTTTCTTCCCTTAGTTAGACTGGTCCATAGAAAATATATCTGTAATCCTTCACTGGGTCTGCATTTGAAGCTTTCGAGAAGTGTAGGGCTTCTCCAGGTTGCATTCTATTGGCAAAGCCTTCAGGAACCCAGGGTCACCTGCATGCCAGGATGAGGCTCTGAAGCAGGATCTAAGTATGTGTTGTTTCCTTCCTTAAAGTGTAAACTCCTTGAGGGCAGAGACTTTCTTTTGTGCCTTTGTATTTCCATGCTTTAGAAAGACTTTGGCACATAGAAGTCGTTTACTTCGAATTTTGTTCATTGATTGACTGATTTAAGGGGAGGAACATTTGGTATTCCTTAAGATTTCAGTTATTATCTCCTTTCTTCCTTCTACCCTAAGAGGGAGATAATGACTTCACCATGGAAGGACCCAGTTATAAAAGGCTTATTGGAAAGAGTTTAATGTAATACTTTAAAGGAAAGAATGGCCCCAAACCTACAGGGTTTTTAGCCTTGATTTTCATGATTTGGATGGCCTTTTGTCCATAACAACAACTTAGATAGACCTGCTGTTCTATATAAAGGTTCAAATGTCTTATAGCATATGCATTATAGTTTTATTTGTTTCTTTTTATTCCTCTAGACTTGTGACTGAATTAGTATGGGAAGGGTCTTGATGTGGAATCTCTCCATTGATGTGAATAATTAAATTCTTCTCTATATAGTTCTAAGTCCCCTTTTAAATTTTTTTTTGTGCTATAGAACCCCATGGCAGTCTAGTCAATTATGTATATCACTTCTCATAATATTTCCAAATGTATAAAATAAAATTATGGGATTACAAAGGAAATCAATTATTTTGAGATGTAGTTATCAAAATATTAAAAAAAAAAGTTGATAGAACCCAAGTTAAGAGCTCTAACCCAAGTTAAGAGCCCCAGGGAGAGTTGCCTAGGGAACGATGAGATTAAGGAAAGGAAGGAAATAAGCATTTATTAAGTGCCTTCTGTGTTCCAGGCATCATATTAAGCACTTTACCAATATTATATCATATAATCCTCACAACACCCCTATGAGGCAGGTACAATTATTATTCCCATTTTTGAGAAAACAGGTAGACAGAGAATAAGTGACTTGATCAGGGTCATATAGCGAGTGAGTAAGATTCTGAGACTGGATTTGAATTTGGGAGTTCCTGACTCCAAGCCCAGTGCTCTCTCCATTCACTGTTCCATCTACCTGCAGAGGTGACCTGCCTGTGTAATGTTACAAGGTGGGCTAAATCAGAGACAGAATGCTGATCTGTTAGCTTGACTCTAGGACCGGACTTTTATCTATGACATTCTGCATCTCATATCTTAGAATGTTCATGGAAAAATTATAAACTGGCACAAGAAAAGTATGCTCTGCAGTCAGAGGATCTTGCTTCAAGGCTCCTGTTGGGTCTGTGGAAGATTACCTAAGCCTCAGTTAATTCAACTGTAAAATGAAAGGTTATACTGGTCTCTTCAACTACAAACCTTTGATTATGCTCATTTTTGAAAGATACAGCCAGATATCCGAGGCAATCAGTTAGTAAATATTAGGTAAGTGCCTTCCCTGTCCTTGTAATCAGACGTAGATTGCTTCTCTTTTCCAACTGAGCTGTTAAATTCAGTGAAATGAATATTCAACCTGCTTCTATCCTGTGAATCAGAGAAGGTTGTGGGTGAGAGGAGGTGGCTGCCTTCCAGGAACTTAGAGTGTAGTTAGGTGAGTTAAGCTGATGCACAAGAAAATAAGCCAAGATACCATATAAGGAAACTCAGAAACATTCTTTGGGATATCAGTAAGAGGTATGTGGGGGGTGGAAGGTTGGGGGAGTGAGTCTGTGGGGAACAAGTCTGCTTTCTCCAAGTATTGGAACTCCTGCTGCTCTATCAATACAGAAATGATTTGTTTTCCCTTATCACTCAAACACAAAGAAGAAACTCAACAGTAAGCTGTTCTGGGATGGAAAGATTGGAGAAGACACGGAATAACATATCTCCCAAATTTATGAGCCCGTGAGTGTCTGAAAGTACCTAAATAAAGGTTTAGGGTTTGAATGTGTTTTAAAACAAATAATGAGCAAATAGCATTGAGAAAATGTGGGTTGTAGCTTAAAAAATGAATAATTTCTTTTGTTGCTCTATTCAGTCCTGTTCACAGAGAAAAGTGGGGAAACATTCACATTTTTCATAATTTGGTGACAAAGGCCTAAAGGCAAAAATGCTTTATCATTTCATAGAAATTAATTAAAGCAAGTGAGGAAAAGAATCTATTACAGGAAAACTGCAGTACAATATAAAATTCATTGAAATCACTATATCTAATTAAAAAGAAAAGAAAAAAAAATCACTACTTTTAAAGGGCCATAGCTATAATGGAAAAGAAAAATTAATAGGCTAAGCAGAGGCTCCCAGTTGGACACTATAATAATAAACCGTTGGTCATAGGGGAGAGCAGCTAGACAAAGGAAAGCTTGCATGGTAAAGGAGATCAATGTAATTGTCAAGAAGGTGGGTTTTGGGGAATTTAGGTAAAGACTCCTGTGAGAACTTATTTACCTCTAGGTGGAAAATAGGTCTTACATACTATGGTCTGGAGAGAAATAAACTAAACTCTCAGTTATCTGGAATAAATGGAAAATGATGACATCTTATACCCTCTCTCTCTGTGTCTCGTCTCTGTCTCTGTCTTTCTCCACATACACACACACACACACACACACACACACACACACACACACACACACACACACCCCTACACCACGCATCTATGTAATATCTATCTAGTTATCCATTTAAATATATTTTTGGTCCAGACCGCCTATGGAAGGAACTCCAGGGGTAAAAATTCCCTTCATTGATACAGAATCAGGAATGAGGAATGTGTCAGCAAATTATTAGCTTAGAGCGTTGTGTAGGTATTGAGAGATCTGAAGATTTGCAGTACGAGAACCTGGATCTCCCTGGCTCCAAGGATGACTCTTTATTTATGGTGCCACACTGACTCTTAGTTTATCAAATATTTCAATTCAGTTCAATTCACTGCAATTCAACAAATGTAAGAGCTTCCTACTGTGCTATTCACTGGGACTGTCCTCAATGAGTTTATAGGATCATGGGAGAATAAATTTAAAAAAAGAAGAGGCCTTAAAGGTTTTTTTGAAATCCAGGTTTTTTTTTTTGTTTTGTTTTAGATTATAATTGGATAGTCACTGTTTTAGTATGCTTCCTTTAGAAGTTGAGCCAATTTCTTTAAGGTAACTTTTGCATCTTTGAATGTTTAAATACTAATATCTATTTTGTTATCGCATCCATTCTGAGTATGGATGCCATGAGCAGTTGGACCAGGCTCTAGAGCCCCAGGAGCTCTGAATTACCTTTGACATGTGGGGCGTTCAGAGAGGACCAGTATCTCTAGTATGAGCGCTGCCAAGCTCATTTCAGGACTGCTCATCTACCTTTGACAAACACCTGTCACCCAACTCTCACCTGTGGTTCCAAGCAATAGCTTGGGCAGCCTCCACTCCACAGTAAACTGTCTTGGCAGACAGCCTAAATCAGGTTGAGAATAACCAACAGTTCTCAAACCTTTCTATGCATTAGGAAGATGTCTACCGCAAGCACGTGAATATTTCTTCTGGTGGAATGGGCAGATGATAACAATCTGTTTCAATGGCCATGGGGGTGGTTGAGACAGGGGCTATGGAGTATTAGAACTTGGTCAGACATAGAAGACACCAAGACTTTGATGACTCTGGAAGATAATGAGGCTGAAAACTCTATGTAGCTCTGCCTCACTTAAATACACCCACAATTCAAGACATCACTCTGTGACCTCATTGGTCCTCTTTAGAAATGTATGCCTTGTCCAGGCATACAACTAGTGAGTGTCTGAGGCCCAATTTGAATTCAGATCTTCCTGACTCCAGGTCTAGCACTCTATCCTTTGTGCCAACTAGCTGTCCAAACCAATAAATGTATCAAAAAGGGGGTCATACAGTTAGGTGATGCAGTGGATAAAGCTCTGTACCCAAAGTCAGGAGGACCTGAGTTCAAATTTGACCTCAGACACTTGACACTTACAGGCTGTGTGACCCTGGGCAAGTCATGTAACTCCAATTGCCTTGCATGTAATTGAACCTTCTAATGTATTTGAGGGAACCTGAAAATCACTTCAAACTAAGCCAGAATTTCTTCATCTATTAAATGAGGCTCTCAAAGTTCTCCCTGGAGATATTATTCTATAGGTCCATTTTGAATTTTTTTTTTAAAGATGATCTCATTTTCGGTCTCAGAGAGCAGATATTTATTTTTTCTCCATGTAAACTATAAGAGAAAAATGATCATTTTTCAGAGATTTATGCCTAATTTGTGGAAGTATAGACAATATGTTTTATCTTATGTCTAAACAGGGAAAAATGACCAGTACCTGGTGTGTGCTAAGGTCATAGGTGCTGACTATGGGCCGGGCTTGTGTTTTCACAGAGGAATAATATGCCCATCTCCCCCTGATTCCTGAGGGAGGTGGAGAAGAGTAAAGGGGGCAGAGTGGATGGATTGATAAATAAATAGGTGAGCGTCAGAGAGCTTGGGAATGGTCAATAGTGCTGGCTATGGATGACATAAGAATTCTTTAATTTGATAGTTTGTGCCTTTATTGGAAAAGAGGAAAGGGAGCCATTTGTAATTGATTGGGAGGAGATTTTTCAAGTTCTGATTGATGTGGAAAACAGATGAAATGGGATAGACACTGGCTACAGTTTTTGAAAGGAAGGGCCCACTTTTGTGCATTCAAAGGCTGCCACCCTGCTGGGCTCCCTGCCGGATGCTTCAAATGTACATTTTAATTAAAAAACAAAGAAAAATGCCTTTTGAACATTATTCTTGAGATGCAAAATAAGCATCTGTCTAGTGTCTGCTGTATGCTGAATATTATGGAAGGATCAAGAGGAAGAAAGAAGACAAAAGATAAAATCCCTGATTGGAGCTTCCTATTTGGAAAGAACATGGAAGTAACACATTACCAGTCTGCCTCTTCTGCATTTTAGCCATGAGCCTGTCAGAAATAACCTTATTTAATGTTAATTTAATAACTAGTCCATTTTTGTGGGGTGTGTGTGTGTGTGTGTGTGTGTGTTTGTGTGTGTGTGTGTGTAAGAGAGACAGAGAGAGACAGAGAGAAATTGGTCTAATACCCCCCCCCCCCCCCATATACTCTTAAATATTTCTCACCTAGAAGATGATTTGAGGTAGCATTTATAGGAATCTCAAAGAAGGAAAAGATCCTAATATGTTAAAATATGGTTTGGGGTTAACATTCCTGAATAGTCAGTCTTCAGTTTCTCCTTATGCCACTCTCCCCCAGGATTGAAGAATGTTTCCTTGTGGTAATCGATATTTTAATCTTAATGCAAAAGTGAACACTGCTTTTAGTTAGGTCTAGGAGCAATCATTTCAGGTAAGTGGGGAGGCAATGTTATTATCTAGCCCAGAGTTAAGTCTGGTTGTCACCCTTAATCCATTTCCCTAAGAAAGGCCTTAGATTTTGTTCTACTCACTTTCCTAAAGGGAAAAGCCTGGAAATGGTTTTAGGCTGAGAAAATATTATTTCTTAATATAGTCAGTGAATTTCAAAGGAGGTTTCACTATGCATTCATACCAGAAATATGCAGTAAAGCTTTCTTCATTCATGCTTTGCCGTGGTACCATTTGTGATCACTTGGACAGGGCCTTGGTAGAAGTTTACTTTCATGTTTTCTATAAGTAAGAGTTTTCTGAAGAAAATGTGCGAGACAGGCAGGTCAGGTATCATGAGTAGTGGATAACAGAGGGATGGCTTAGATGTCCATTGATGTCCTTGAAAGATAAGACCTAGCAGAAGGCCTCAAAAATATGAGGTGCAACCTTTGTGGGAGATTTCTGGAGAGATATAGATGGGAATCACCCTGGATAGAAGAGCATGAATGGGTTGTGACTTACACCAGGGAAGGAAAACCTGACTTAGTGAGAGAGATTCCAGATGCTTTAGAGGTTTGGGGAATGTAAAGGAAGGGAGGTCTCTTAAAAGAAGTAACTGCTTTGAAGCTCCCTCAAGCACTTTAGAACCTTCCATTTCCTTATAAAAATTGATATGCTAAGGAATCAATCACTTAATCAATATTTACAAAGTACCTACTCTGTGTATTGTTCTGCACTATATACTTAGTCCAGAGCCTTGTACATAGTAGGTGCTTAATGAATGTTTATTGACTTACTATATACAAAAATATACTATATACAAAAAGGGAAACAGTTATGAACTTTGTAAAGCTTGTGGTTGTCGTTGTTCACCCTTTATTTTTGAAGCGGGCAAATGACATTGTGGGGTGACATCTTGACTCATGTGTGAATTGGATTTAAGTGAGGCAGAGTTGCACCAAGTTGTCAGCCTCACTCTCTCTTTAGGAGCCTTAGAAGTTGTAATGGTGATGGAATTTGGAGATGCCCCTGTGTTGGCTTGGTTTTTGGGTTGAGTGTTAAAACCCAGAGCTTGTGAATCCCACTTGTGGGATGGACTTGTTGATGTGAAGAAAGAGGGCTGAACAGGGAGGAGCCGTGAATTGGGAGAGAGGCCCAAGCCTAGAGAAGGCCAGAAGGACTTTAGAGAGAGCAATCTCCAGTATCGTGGAGCCTGAGTTGCTGAAAGACTGCTGAGAGCCAGTTAGAGCTGCCCAGGACTTTTGAGAAGTGCCACCCAGAGCTGCCAAGAACTGAGGAGGCATGGCTGTGATACTGGTATTTTGTCTGTCTGTTTTGATGTTGTTTTGCCAGATTCACCTTCTGGTGAAGGACAGTGCTGCTGTTGTAGAGGTCCTGGAACCTTGTGTATCAGCAATGCAGCATTTACAATGCCTACAGTAACTATAAGTATGCTGATATGGTTATTAATCATGAAATGTAACAAGCTCTCTACATAAGAAATATAGCTAGGGCATTCATTTAAATACCAGGAAACTGAGTCCCAAAACCAGAAAGTCAAAGCCAACACAGTAGTTATGAAGTTGGCACATGTAGTTAAAGTAGTAAACACCCACATTCTCAAGCCTTCAAAACAGGACAGGCTACCTCAGGCAAAGATCTTCCTCTCCTCACGTGCGCAACTGCTCAGCATCCAGGCAGCTTGCTCCCAGCAGCTCTGGCCCCTGGCAGTTCCTGTCCCTGGCAGTCCTCAGCAAGAGTCCTTAGCAGAGATTCTGGCCCGCTCAAAGAAAAAGAAGAGTTTGCACTGCAACCACTGCTGCTGCCTCTGCTGCCACTTCCAGTCAGCACTGCACGGAGACTAGCTTGGTTCCTGTGTTCTCTTGCTCTACCCCTTCCTGCTACGTTAGCAAGTTCAAGGGGCATGGAAGATCTTCAAATCCCAGTATCGTTACACCTTGCTGTTGGTTCAGAAGTCCTGAAGGAGGATTTTCCTGTTGCATGTTTACAGAAATCCTGGAAGAGGGCCTTGCTGATGTTTTCAAGGGTTCTGGGGCTGTTCTACAGGCAGAGAGTAACTTGATGAGGTCACTGGCTATGGCTTTGTTGAGCCTTGTCTCCCTAGGAGCTGAGATTGCTGAGGGCTTGCCTCAAGAGAAGATGAAAGAAAGGCCTTTCCATGGGTATTCAATGCTGAGATGATTAACCTTGTTGTAACTTAAGGGTAGATGGCCTTTTGTGCTCTCCTGACCCTTTTGAGATTCAGGAGTGGGAAGCCTTTGAGTTTTTTGTGCTCTGTGATTGACCAAATGAGTGTACTTTGTTTAAGATTGGAGACTAATCTCCATTTGAGAGGAGGGACTTTGTTGACTGACTAAATGTACTGCCCAGGAGTGGCTACTTTGACTAATGTACTGGCCAGGGGTGGGATAGTTGGACCTTGATACTTTGCAATTGAATTGAGAACTTACTTCCTAAATGAGCAAGTTACACAGTATTTTGACTTTCTCTGTTCTGTGAATGTTTGCTGAATAAATGAGGTTTGCTATGCTGGTAATCCGAACCTTGGAAGTTTCCTTTGCTTGGCGTTACAGAAATTCAGCGGCAGGGCAGAAGTCAAGATAACTGGTGGTAACCTGGGAGATTCTTGTAGTTACTGCTCTCAAAGAGGACCCAAATGACATTATTATGTCAAGGTTAAGTTACAGTGTGTTTGACTGTGGCTAATTAGACCAATATGAACTCAGAAGGCTCTACCACAGGTTGGGCACACAGAGTCCATATGAATATTTGGAGTGGAGTTGTCTCTAAGTTTGTGCATCTCCCATTTCTTTTGAGCTACTGCAATCCTGCTTTGCTCATAGAGCATAGCGCCTTCTTTGATGTGGGTACACCATGCAGGGTGGTCTTATGCAGTGTCTCCTATGTCTCCTAATTGATTCCAAAATGCTCACATGGAAGTTAGAAGAAGTGATACAAAGATGCTTACTTTCAAGGTCTCTCTGAAGAGCTTTGGAATCAATTGGAATTGATTGAGAGATTCTTATAAATCATGTATTAAAACTCTTTCTCTGTTAACTACAGATCTCAAATTTAGAGTTGGAAAAGACCCCAGGGATCATCTCATTCAACATCCTTAGTCTAGAGGTAGGGAAGCTGAGACCCAGAGAGAGGAAGTAACTTCCCCTAGGTCATGTAACTGGACAGCTACAGGCAGAATTCTCACACAGGTCCTCTGACTTCAAACCCAGTCTTTTTTCCATTGTACTGATATTACCATATGTTGCTGAATATAATATGGTCTTTTTAAAAAAGACAAAATATGGTGTTTTCATTCATTCAGGCCAGCTTTCCTTAAAGCTGGATTAAAGAGGTGACAAAGTGAGGGCAAGACGAGGCCAGACTCAGTGAGTAGAGGAAGATTGAGGAGGAAAAGTTATAGTCATGGAGGGATGTATGAATCACAGATCTAATGCATCCTGGCACATGCGAGAATGGAGGGGTTTAGATTTGATGAAATGTGTATAATCTCTGGGAGAATCTTTTTATGGCTACTTAAAAAAATTAAAAAGACCTTCAGAATAGACCTGACGACAATAAGGTTCTTTGATAAATAGTGACTGGGGGATGTTGGTATGGCTAACAAGTAAACAGAAATCACTGACCAAGCAGAGATTCTAAACGGACAGTTATGAAAAAAATGAGAGGAGGAACTGTGAGAAGTTCAAAGACAAGAAGAGCCATGTAAGTTGAAAAGAAGAAAATGTGAAAAATAAACTTTCTTTTAGGTAATGGGAGGAGGAATCATTAATGCAATAAGCACCAAAGGAAGATGATTTCAGGAGCACTGAATCTGGTCGATGTAAAACTGGAGGAGAAATTTCCTATCAAAATTGCTTTAGCCCACGCAACTGTAACACCATCAATTCTCCCATCTTATTGGTCAATGGGGAGCAATCAGCATGCTCAGGAAATTGGTGCCTTTTATACTTATAGATTTTTCCAAGAACTAAGAAGAACATTGGCATTTCCAGTATGTTAGAAGACAAACACAAATCAATGAGAATTTCACAGGAAAAGTGCTTCCGGGGTAGTATTTAAAATTCTTCTTGTCCCATTTTTAAACAGTTTAATCAGTTGAAAATGATTGGTGAATCAAAAGAACATGGGCTTAAGATAGTGACGTCTAAATAACTTTAAAAAATTCTATCAGTTTGATCATGAGGCTGATATAACAGGAAATTCCACGGTTAATTAGATGCTTATGGCCCTAGTTTGAATCTGAATTATAATAAACAAAAGCTATGAAAAATCCAGAAGTGTCCTGAAAATCCATTATATATGCTTAAAAAAATTCATATTCCTAATGTTTCTAACCAAGCACTGTTCAGATATGCTACAGGTGCCAGATGAGTCAGCATGAACATTTTGGGTTGAAACACAAGTCTGAAAAGAAGCAACAATTTCCATCAGTGGCTCGGCTTAATTTCCACTCCAAGGAACATCATTCCTCCCCCAGGATGAACTGATCACCTGAAATCTCATCATCATGTAGATTGACTCAGATTTTGATACAAAATACCTTCTCAAGTCTCTCAGCTGCCTCTCTCCACTGAGTAAAGGAGGTATGGAAGATGAAACTATAAACTCCTTTCAAAATTTTCCTATATAGAAGGCTCAAAATTTTCTAGGTCGCTGTTCATTTTCCATCAGCTGGTCTACTCGATTTCACCTCCTGCCACCATCATGCCCTGGGGCTTGGTACTCCCTGGTAGCACCTTTATCCTTACCCCCATATTTTCAGCTTTATTTTGTATATTAGATTGCAAACTCCTTGAGGGTAGGCACTGTATTTTTTAAAATTTGTATCTCCAGTGCTTAGTACAGAGTCTGGAACATAGTAGGTACTTAATAAGTGTTTATGGAATTGAACCATAAATCTAAATTACATTATGATTCTTTTCCCCCCACCCTAATAAATCACATAATGCCATCTCTTACAATTTGAATTTAGGCAAATCAGTAACTTCTAAGAGACTCAGATTACTACCCTAGAATTTGTCTGACAAGTCATAGAAGGGTTGTGATTTGCATTTGTGAAGAGAGTTTTCACACTAGGAGTCTCCCCATGAATCTTTTTTACAAGCCTTTATTAAGTACCTACTGTGTGCCAAGCACTTTGCTAAGTGCTTTACAAATATCCCATTTTATCCTCACAACAATCATAGGAGGTAGACGCTATTAATTTTTTTTTCTATTTTACAAATGAGAAAACTGGGGTAGACAGATGTTAGGTGACTTGGCCAGGATCATGCAGATGGTTCTTGTCTGAGATCTGATTTCAATCAGGCCTTCCTATCTCCCAAGTCCAGAACTATGGCACCAAGTACTCTAGCTGTCTCAATGTAAAAGCTGTGCAGGCAAACAAATCTTTTACCTAATTCCCCCCTCAAAGTACCCCAAATTTCTGCTCTGGTCATAAGAATGTAGTATCAGTAAATGTGCCAAGAAGTTAGAAAATTGCTCCTTACTCAGTTTCTTCCTCAGAAGAGAAAAAAATGGAATACAACTTGTGTTAAGAATTCTGTTCGTAACACTGGGCTGCTCAATGCTCTTTTTTTCTACCAGACCTCAAGGTTAAACCTAAATTTTCCCTGTTGCATGAATTCCAGAGTAAATTGCAACATTGCTTTTCAAAAAATTATTTTCCAATTAATAAGCAGCTGTTTCCTCCGCCCCCCCCCCCGAATTTAAAAGAAAACTCTTTTTTAAACAAATATGCAAAGCACAAAATAACTAAAAAAGAAGCAAAAAAAGTTTCTATGTCAGTCATGTCCAAATATATGTATGAATTTTGAGTTTATTATTTCTGTCAGTCAGGAGATGGGTAGCATAGTGCATTGCTTTTGACCCTACATGGTTATATGGTTCACATGTCTGGTTAAATCTTCTTGTCCTTACCTCTTACCAGTGTCTGAAAATCCACCATTAGAGAATCATTCCTATGAATTTATTACTCAATCTCGTCCAAATTTAGCTAGCCCATTCCACGTTTTACTAATGTCTGTAAATCCACCATTAGAGAATCATTCCTTTGACTCTAATATTGAACCTTGTTAAAATCTTACTAGCCTTAGGGTAGCATAATACCAACTCACAACAGCTATTAACATCTTAGTGTAAATTCATTTATCAGATACTTCCCATCTTGACAGATCACGTATAACAAGTCTCCTAGGCAATGTTTCCCAAACTAATTTGTTATAGGAACACCTGGGCTTGAAATATATTGATGGGATACATAAATTCTAGTACAAGGGACCTTACGTATGTGTGTGAAAAACCCTTCAAAAGAAGAAAGGTCAGTGAATATCGGCATATAAAATAAATTCAGACTGCTTTCATATAAAAACAGTTCTTACTCATTTATGAATTCCTTAGTTATTGTCATACAATTTAGATTATATAAAAAAAAATCATTTTGGATACATCTTAACTGCCACTGGCTAACAATTCCCCGGTGTGCGTAAACCATTTAGACTCTCTGGTCTTGAGAGTTCCCATTAGTAAAATGCAGACAATGGTATCTACATTTTTTCCCTCAAAGGGTTTTTGAGAATCATTTTGTAAAACTTAAAAGTTAGTTATCCTTGTTATTTGCAATTTCACATTTAATGCTTTAAAAAGAAAAATATAGCCAACATCTCTCCTCACCCCACAAGCCTTTCTTTTTTTCCTTTGAGGATTTCACTTTAAGATGGGAGAAATGACCAAATCTCTGTGAAACAAACTTGTGAAAATATTGCTCTTGAGGAAGAAAAATACGGTGCTTAAATTGTTAGCAGATTAAGGCAGTGAGGACAGCTGGGCTGTAGGGTCATCAGGGCAGATGCTACTGGCCGTAGCTTCCTAGGCTGCCCCAGCTTCTCTTTTCTGTTAAATTTGCCTGTAGCCAGGGCATAAATGCTCAGAGGAGTAAAACCATTGGCTGGTACAAACTGGCACATTGTGCTGCTGTATTGGAGCTGACTGGTCAGGATGGAGGGAGTCTGGGTGAGTTGGATGCTATCACTTTGTATGATATCAGAGAGCTAATATTCACCTCTTGTTTTTCCTGTGTTTATTACTGTGCTATGTTATCCTGAGGAAATCTTAAGTGCTTTCTGAAAACAGCCTAAAGGTGACTAAAAGCCACAGAAAGGTTTGGCAGAGATAAATCTGTTTCACTAGGTCAGCAATAGCTGAATCTGTAACAGAATCTTTGGAACCATTTTCTACTACCTAAGTGATAGCTCTGTGAGAAGTTGTGGGATTTTGGCTGTCAGTGATCCTGGGAAGTCATCTTAGCTTTTGAGAGCAGAGAGTGTACAAAAACAAGTGAGAAGTGGGGTGTTTGGACATTGAAGGCCTTAATTGGGTTTCACAGTGGAAAAATGACAAGGGTTAATTTATGATATAAACTACCATGGTTAATTTTAAAGAAATATAATTTATTGATGACTTTTGCCTCTACTTCACAGTCATTAATTTCATGCCCTCATTAAAACCTCTCTGTGCCAAAAACAAGTTAACTAATTAAAAATATCTGATAGAATGATCTGCTGACATACACAATAGTCTGTCTTAGTTATCTATCCCCTACCTTTCTGCCATGAAGAAAAAGATATGTTTCATGACCTGTTCCCTGCAATTTTAATGGCTTATTTGATTAGCAATCATTTATTTGAATAATCATTTAATTTACAGTATTTTAGTCTTTATGTATCTTGTTTTGGCTTTATTTAACTTTGCATCAGTTTATATAAATCTTTCATGTTTCTTTTAATTCTTCATATTCATCATAACTTACAATAAACCACATTCATTAGAGTAATGTGTCATAGTTTATTAAACCATTTCTTATTCATTGGTAACCTGTTTCCTTGTTCCTTGTTCCCAGAGTAATGCTATGACTATTTTGAGGCATATTGAACAGTTTTTTTTTTAAATATCTGGCACTAATCTTTTTTTCCCTGAGTGCCAATCCTACCTAACCACCTGCCTTTTGGACATCTTGAACTGGATATGCTACAGGCAACTGTAGTATAAGAACTGTATAAGAATAGCATATCCCAAACTAAGCTCATTATCTTTTCCCCAAACCTTTCCCCTTTCTCAATTTCTTTATTGCTCTTGAGGGTGCCACCATCTTCCCAGTCATCTGGACTTACACCCTAAATGTCAACTTCGGCTCTTCACTCTCTCATCTCATAAATCCAGTCAGTTGTCAAATCCTTTCCTTGCAACATCCATCATCTCTCAATACACTCCCTTCTCTCCCCTGAAACTGCCATCACCCTGGGGCAGACACTTGTCACCTTAGGCCTGGGCCTTTTTCACATCTCGTTATCCTCTCTCTGTCTTAAATCTCATTCTACTCTAGTTTATTCTGCATTCAACTATCAAAGGGATCTTCCTAGACGTCTGAACAAGTCATCCCTTTTCAGTAAACTCCAGTGGCTTCCTATAACCTCCAGGATCAAATATAAAATCCTCTGCTTGGCTTTCAAAGCCCTTCAGAATCTGAGTGCATCCTACCTTTCCAATCTGCTTATACCATACTTTCCCCCACGGCCTCCCACCATGTAACCTATGATAGAGTGAAACCGTCCCCCTTGCCATTCCTTGCACAAGACATTCCACTTCCATGTGTTCCAACTCCATATATTTTAACTTCTCTTCTCCCATGCTTGGAATTCTTTTTCTTCTCATCTCCACCACCTAACTTTCCTGGTTTCCTTTAAGCTTCTACTAAAGTCTCACCTTCTGTAAGAAACTTTTGCTGGTCCTCCTTAATGCTAGTGCATTTCTCTGAGATTATCTCCAATACATACATATGTGTGTATACATGCATAAATGTATGAATATATAGTCCGCATGTTCCCCATTGACAATAGGCTCCTTGAGAGTAGACTCCTTTTGCCTTTCTTTGTATTGTCAATGCTTAGGATAGAGCATGACATTTAGTAGGCACACCTAATAAATGCTTATTGACTTGTCATCTTTGCCAATTTGCAATGTGTGTGGTAAAGACTAAGAGTTTAAATTTAAATTTCACTTGGTATTACTAATCTGGAGCCTGTTTTTCTGTGGTCATTTATAATTTGCAAATTCATCTTTTAGAAGCTGCTCATGTCCTTTGGCAGCTTACCTTTTGGGGAATCAATCTTTGTGTTATATACGTACCAGTCTCTTGTACATTTTGACTGTTAGCTTTTTTGAATATTGTAAACATTTTCCCAACTCCATAGTTTTCTCTAATTCAATCATTTCATTGTATTTGTTCAAAAGCTTTAAAATTTTATATAGTTAAAATTCTTTATCCTTACCAATGTTCTCTATCCCTTGTTTGGTCAGTAATTCTCCTCCTAGCTACAGTTTTGAATAGTACCTGATCTGGTTCTCTTCTTCTTCCTTCTTCTTCTTCCTTCTTCTTCTTCTTTCTTCAACAATGTGACCTTTTAAAATCAGATCATATATCCATTTTGACGTTTTTGTTTTATATGGTATAAGATGTTGGTCTGATCCTTATTTCTGCTGAACTTTTTTTCAATTTCTCCAGTATTATTATTATTTTATAAAGGAAGTCTTCCACCCCAGTAATTTATTTTGTTGGGCTAATCAAATTCTGGGCCACCACTTTGATTTTCTTTAAATTTCTTACATCTCTATTACATTTCTTCATTCTACTTTTTTTGTTCTCACAAGTTCACATGTTTCATGACTTTTACCAGGGCAATTTAAGAAGATACATATAAAGAGAATTTGCATCAACCTTACAAAACTCACTTTTCCTCTGTCATTTTTTTTTTTTGGAGCGGGAGAGTAGGGCAATTGGGGTCAAGTGACTTGCCCAAGATCACACAACTAGTAAGTATTAAGTGTCTGAAGTTGGATTTGAACTCAGGTCCTCCTGATTCCAGGGCCAGTGCTCTATTCACTGTGCCACCTAGCTGCCCCTTCCTCTGCCATTCTTAAAGAAATTTGGAAAGCATGATTAATTTGGACTCCAAGGACCTGAGATAGATTCCTAGTCCTTCCACTTAACTAGTTGTCCAGTCTTGGTAAAGCCATTTAATTTCAAATGTCTCAATGCATGCTAGCCATTATTAACAGCATTATTATTGTTATTGGGCATTCAGTAAGCATTTATTAAGTGCCTAGCATGTATTAGGTGGCTGTTTATAGAGTGCTGGGCCTGGAGTCAGGAAGACCTGAGTTCAAATCTGGCCTCAGACACTTATTAGTTGTGTGGCCCCGGGCAAATCACTTAACCCTCTCTGCCTCAGTTTCATCATCTGTAAAATGAGCTGGAGAAAGAAATGTTAAACTACTCCATTATCTTTGTCAAGAAAACTCCAAATGGGATCACAAAGAGTCAGACAGGCCTGAAATGACCGAACACCAGCAATGTATCAGGCACTTATTAATACTATTTCCCAAAATAGCAGTTCCTCTTATCTTTTTGGGTTGCTGTGAAGTTTAAATGAAGGGATGTATGTGAAAGTGCTTTGTAAATGATAAAGAATTTTATATGCAAGTGTTCTTGTATTCACTGAATCAACAGTAGGTCTAGGGACCTGTGGTACTTGCCCTCTCTCACCAAGGGGCTCCTCAACTCCAGGTTTATATAGGTTCTTGGTTCAGTCCTGAGGGAACCTCTTCTTTAGAGATAGAAGTCAGGCTCTTTTCTCAGTGATTCTGGCTCTTTTTGTCTCGACCCTAGAATCTTAGGGAAAACCAGTTAAAGCTTCAGTATGGTTCATGTCTCTGATCATTCCAAAAAAGACTCTAAGTCACTCAGTTTTCAATGTAGATAAGGCACAGGACAGCTATCCCTTCCCCTACTATCCCCCAGCCCCAAATAAATGTTTAAGACAAAAAGATTGCTAATGTGCATTGACAAAGACTTAAAGTATAATATAGTAACTCATTGCCCAGATTATATTCTCCCAGGAGACTCACACTTAGAACATTCAAACATGGGACATTCAATGTGACTAGTGAATAGGGATTTGCCTTCATCCTGCATCTGTAGTATCTAAAACATTTCCTCATTTCCCAACTACCTACACTCATTTTGAGCTGCTTTGAGTTCTCCACCTAGTCCTGAGGAGCCTTGGCATGGGGAAATCTCATCATCCTGTCAGATCCAATCAGCCTTGGTACTTACCATCCTCAGTAGTCTGCTCCTCTGGGTGGAGAGCAGAACCATGAAGTCCTCAGTCACCATTAAAGATGGCCTATGACACAGTTCCTTGTTTCCTGTTAGGCTTTGCTTATTTTGAAATTGTTGATTTTTCCACCATGTCTCTCCGCCAGGTTCCTTCCTCATTTCCCTTCACCCCTTTTCAACTTTCTTTTGTGGTTAATGATATTAATCACCCCATTAGATTATAAGCTCCTTGAGGGCAGGGACTTTCTTTTTCTTGTGTTTCAGTGCAGGGCCTGGCAAGTAGTAGTGATTTCATAAATGTTTATTGACTCGTTTGCTGATTCAGAGTCCATAAGTCAGACCAGGGTTTGGACTCATTATACTGTCAGGGGTTAACTTCTCCTTTAAAAAGTAGTTCAGGTGAACCTCCTACAGCACAAGGGCACAAACAAAGGGAGCTAGGAACTTCTGATCTCTTGAACTCACAAGACTGCATCTCAGACTGGAAACTTCAGTCTGAGAATAAAATGTGATCACCTATATTCATGGAAAGGAATACAATGAAGAAAAGAAAGCTGGGGGTTATAGCCTAAACTCATGCTCATCCAGCACTTGGCAGTGCCTGGAACATAGTAGGCACTTAATAAGTGTTTGTTAATTAATCATTGATTTACTAGGAAGCACATGTACCCACTTTCCAGTGTGATCAGCAGTCATGCAATTGTTCCTAGTGGGTTCCTGGCTCAGTGACCAATACTCTTGATGCATTCTTTTGTTGTTGCTGCTGTCAGGAGAAACAAAAGGTTGCTGTACTATTCCAAAGTGCCAAGACCCTCAGGGCACGTGCCCCAGAAGTGCCTTGGTGGCTAAGTGCATGCTCCATTGGATGGTCAGTGTTACATCAGTAAAAATGAACTATTCACCTTATCCATAATGGAGGAGCCAGGTGACTTGTCAGTGTGACATATGTGAATTTATGTTTCAAATTATAAAAGTTAGACTATTTTGATTGAAAATGAAAAATATTTAATCATTCCAGCTAATAGATTATATATATCCACATAAAGTCCATTTTCAGTCCTATCACTCTGGTCTCTCATTCTTGACAGAAAGATTGATTGGAAAGATTTCTCTCTCTACACTTTCCATCTATCTTCTGTAGTCTCATAAATGTTGAATTAAGCAGGTTTTATGAAACTAATCACAGACGGCAGTTTTCATTGAAAGTGACTGTGACAGAGTGTTTTCCCCAATTTTGCACTTCGCCAATAATAAGCCAGCAATAAAGTGTCACTTGATTTTAGAGTGGAAGATTTCTATAGATTTTATCACACTATGGAAAGCACAGGATGGTCTTGGGCTGAGTGCCATAGATTCCAAGAAGAACAGCTTCTATGCTTTGTATGCCCGATTTGTGAAATCCTGACAAATGCATATGGATTTTAGAAAAATTTCTAGCAGAGGTGCGGGGAATACAGCTTGGTAGATAGGAAAATGATCAACCTCTGGTCTTTAGGTGTCATTTTAGAACTTAACCAAATCATCCCCCGGTCCTTTGTCATCATGTTCACATCTATTATGAGCAGTTCTGGGAACCACATTTTAGGCAAGACTATTAAAGCAAAGAGAATTCAGAGGTGTGAAACTTTAGTTTGTGGTATGTAAGAATCAGGTGAAGATTGGGGATATTTGCCTTGCTAAAGAGAAAACGGGTGGGAAATAATGCACCATCAAGTATTTGAAAGGCTTACATACCCAGAAGGGGTTAGACTCGTTCTGGTTGTTATCAGAGGGGAATGGGAAGGAAAAAAAATGTTTCTAATAATTAGAACTTTTGAAACTGCCTGGATTGCCTCAGGAAATGGTGGCCTTCCTAGTAAGGATGATTGAATATTCCAGGAAAAAGTTTTCCCAAGTGCTGAGAGATGACAGACAACATGGTTTAGAAGTCTGGGCTCCAGGAGCAGGGCCAGGAAAGAAATAGAAGGAGCCTTAGAGGTCATTAGTCCAACCCACTCATTTTACAAATTAGGAAACTGAGGCCCACAGATATTAAATAAATTGCCCAAAGCTACATAAGTAATAAGTGACAAGAGCAGATTGAATTTAATTTCCCAAACAATAAAAAGCCTTCTGCTCAGTTCTGAGGGTAATAAAGAGATTAATAAGGCAAAGTTGCATTCTTCAAGTAGCTTATAATGCCGAAGGGAGTTAAATGTCATTTTCAAATATTCCTTCTTTTCTCTCTGCTCCTACAACTACCCAGCACACCTGATCGTAAAGTAATCCTTGTGCAGAACAAGATGGAGGTTGGGAGTCATCCTATTGAAGATACTTAAGTCCATTGAGGCAACTGGATGGCTCAGTAACTAGACACTTGCACCAGAGTCAGGAAGGTCAGAGTTCAAATCTCAGACACTTACTAGCTGTGTGAACCTCAACAAGTCACTTTACCTCTTTTTGCCTCAGTTTCTTTCAATATAAAATGAGGATAATAGCATTTACTTCCCAGAGTTGTTGTGAGGATCAAATAAGATAATTACTGTAAAGCATTTAGCATTTAGTTTTTATTAGGCATTTAATAGATAGTTATTCCCTTACAATTCCAGAAATGGAGATGATTGAACTACCCTGAAGAAGAGGAGATTTAGGTGGGACATAATAACTGTTCAAACTACTAAACAATTGTGCTCATTTCATACACCAGCAAGGTTATACTTAAGATTCTGCAAACCAGGCTTCACCAATATGTCAGCTGAGAGTTACTGGAAGAGAAGGCTGATTTTTGAAGAAGCAGAGGAATCAGAGACCAAATTGCCAACATTTGTTGGATTATGTAGAAAGTAAGGGAGTTCCAGAATAACCATCTACTTCTGCTTCAAAGACGACATTAAAGCCTTTGACTGTGTGGATCACAACAAAATGTGGCAAGTCCTCAAAGAGATAGTAGTACCGAATCATCTTGTCTCCTGAGGAACTTGCATATGGCCATCAGGCAACCATTAAAATCAAAATTGGAACAACTGATTGATTTAACATTGGAAAACAAGTATGAGAAGGCTGTACATTGTTACTTTACTTATTTAACTTAAATACAGAGAATGTCATGTGGTATACCAGGCTGGATGAATCAAAAGCTAGAAGTAAGGTTGCTGGCAGAAATATCAACAATCATATACATGCAGATGACACCACTTTTATGGTTAAGAAGCCTCCTGATGACAGTGAAAAAAAAGAGTGTAAAAGCTATGTTGAAGCTTAACATTAAAAAAAAGATATCTTGGCAATCAGTCCCTCACTTCCCAGAAAACAGAGGGAGAAGAAAGGAAACACTGTCAGATTTTGTATTCTTAAGCTCAAAGATCAATGCAGAAGGTGACTGAAGCCATGAAATTAAAAGAAAGTTGCTCCTTAGAAGGAAAGCTATGACAAATATGGACAGCATACTAAGAAGCAGAGACATCACCTTGCTAACAAAGGTCTGCATAAAAGCTCTGGTTTTTCCAGTAGCAATGTATAGCTGTGAGGGTTGAACTACAAAGAAAGCTGAGTGCCATAGAATCAATGATTTCAAACTGTGGTATTGGAGAAAACTTTTTAAAGTTCCTTAGATAGCAAGGAGGTCACATCAGTGATATTAAAAACATTAATTCAGGCTATTCACTGGAAGGTCAAATTCTGAAGCTAAAGCTTAAATACTTTGGCCATACAATAAGAAGACGGGACTTATTAGAAAAGACTCTGATGTTGGGAAAGATTGAAGGCAAAAGGAAAAGGGGATGGCAGAGGATGAGATGGGTATATAGTGTCAAGGAAGCAATGAGAATGAGCTTGGACAGACTTCAGGAGACAGGGGAGGATAGAAGGACCTGACATAATGTGATGTATGGGGTCATGAAGAGTCAGACATGTCTGAACAACAACATACTAGTTGTCTTGAATTATTGAAAGGTTGTCATGTGGAAGTCAGATTTAACTTGTTCTGTTTGGTTATAAAAGGCAGAACTGGTAGTAACAGGTGGAAACCCAGGTTTCCGCTCAGTGTAAGGAAAAAAAAAATCCTTAAATTGGTTCATAGTTTCATAGATTAAGAGCTGGAAGGGAACTTAAGGATAACAAGGCCATCTTTTCTCATTTTACAGTTAAGGAAATTGGAACCCAGTGAGTTGAAATAATTGGTCCAAGATCACACAGCTAGTATCTGAGGTAGAATTTAAACTCAGGTCTTCTTGACTCCATGTCCAATGTTCTATCTACTGCAATAGTTAGCATTTTAATGGAAAAGCCTATAGCACCTGTATTCCCAGATGGTCACCCATCTAAGTACTAGTCAGCCTCAATTCTGGTCAGCTTCTAAGAACAGATGAAAGTATGTGAATGTGGGGTACTGCAGCTGTCCAAAATGGAATGTGCTGCCTTAAGATCACTCTTTTAAACTTTGTAGTCTGGTAGAGAATAACTCTGGCCCATGACTCCAAGATCCATGGTGGGTCTGAGTGAGCTATGCCGCATTATCATAAATTACTTGTGTGCAAAAAGTGGTATAAGATATCCAGTGAAGGACATGGATGGTGGAATAGTTCACAATCCTGTCATGTTGTGAGAGTAGGGGATAACAGAAAGAGTTGCCAACTTTTGAAGGGGATTCCATACCACTCACCCCCTCCCCACAAGATTTTCAACCAATGCCAGCAATCATATAGTGATGGTGCAGAAGAGATCTTTAGGGAAATGTTGGACTGTGTGACCTCCAAGGTCCCTTTGAATACTTAGAATGAAACAAAAAAGATAACATTATGATAGCATTATTCTTTTATGAGGAAGTAATACCATTATGTGAAATGTTAACAAAGCTACTCAGTTGATAACACAAATGATGTACATATAAATTCTAGAAGTGAAAATAGCTTTTGGAGTCAGAAATGATTTGTGTGATCAACAGCCTTCTGATTTATATCTGGTTCCTTCGTAGAGGTGACGGTCCTTAAAGCTTTAATAACTTGGTTAATTAAGCTCTGAACCCATAGCTTTAAATTTCAAGTCATTCCCCTTAGCATGTTTTCTCTCTCCTCTAAACTCCTAAGCTCTTAGCCCTCTGTTGAGACATTACCACCTCTTCACACTTGTGTAGTCTTAGAATAGCCCTTGCACATGTTCCCAAAATGACCTAGTGAACAGGACCACATTAACACCAATCACTTATTTGAAGAAAATTATATAAGACAGCCAGTCAAGGGCACAGAGAGAGGGATAGTTTGCAGTCCTGCCATGTTGTGAAAGAAAGAGATAATAGACAGATGGGTCAGCTTTTGCACAGGTGGCCATGAAATGTTTAAAACCGGAGGAAGGCCTCTAGTGCATTGGTTGGATCCTTTGTGAAGGATTTATGGAAAGATATGAATAAGATTCAGACGGGATGAAAGAACATAAATACATTGCTAACTGTGCCTCTGGAGAGATTCACTCATTCTGATGAGACCATGGCTTGAAGCATAATATTATAGTATCATTGAATGGGAAACCCATTCACACATGTGTAGTCTGTCAGAAAATAACCTTTACCCACGATCTCAAGGCGCATAATGTATAGAATTTTAATCATAGGACTGAATTATGTTATATTTGATTGTTATTATCAGTGGCACTAGGACTACTAACAGTAAAGGTTGGCATTTATATATCTCTTTAATGTTGACAATGTGCTTTACAAACATCACGCTTTGTTGTAAAAATAAAAAAATAAAATAAAATAAATGGAAAATAAAAAAAAATTTAAAAAATGAAAATAAGAAATAAATAAGAAATAAAACAACCCAATCCTGGAAGATAGCTGCCATTATTATCCGTATTTTACAAAGGAAGGAAGGAAGGTTCAAATGTCAAGTGACTAGTTCACAGTCACATATCTCGTGTTTGAGGCAGGGTCTAAAAACAAAGGTCTTCCTGATTCAGATCTTGCACTTTATCCACTGCAACCTTTTTTGGAACGATATAAGCATAACATCTCGGCATGTTGGCAAATTAATAGATTACATTTGTGTCTTTGTTGATTCCTCTGTCTCCCATTTATTTTATCTTTTGGCTGCTGCCCTCATTATGACATTAAGGCAACCACATGGTATTAGTCAAAGCTAGCTTGGTTTGAGAGTGTTTGGACCTTATCAAGTTGCTGAACCTCTGAAACAAAGATGGAAACACCAGTTAGTGGCAAAGATGGGGGAAAACATTGGGAGAATAATGGTGGCTGAGGTTTAAGGATCGTAGAGGCGGGACCACAGGGGAAGGATTAGAAGTTCCCTTCCTACTTGAGATCTATGGGCCTTTAAACTTATTATAATCTGAATCTAATGGTAGGAAATTTAACAGAGATAATTGCAAAATGATTTACAGA
Organism: Pseudochirops corinnae; assembly: GCA_028646515.1. Classification (NCBI taxonomy): domain Eukaryota; kingdom Metazoa; phylum Chordata; class Mammalia; order Diprotodontia; family Pseudocheiridae; genus Pseudochirops; species Pseudochirops corinnae. The sequence continues at coordinate 32,343,949 of CM053590.1, forward strand.
TCATTTTATAAATGAGGAACTGAGTTTTAAAGAGGCTAAATGACTGTGTGACCTAAGGTCACACAGGTAGCTGTGCAAAGTTTTAAAGCCAGATCCTCTGCCAATATTCAAATCACCCAAGCTTAGATGTTACTCTTCTGAGTTCATAGTTAATAGGTTCAAGTGTCTAAGTGTCATAGATTTATCACTGGAAATGAACTCAGAGGTCATTAGGATAGACTTCTTAATTTACAGGTGGGGAAACTGAGGCCTAGAGAGGTTAAGTGACTGGAAATGAACTCAGAGGTCATTAGGGTAGACTTCTTAATTTACAGGTGAGGAAGCTGAGGCCTACAGAGGTTAAGTGACTTGCCTAAGGTCACATGTGTAGTACGTTGCAGAGCCATCCTCCTGTACTTGATTGAGTGGATTCATAATTGAAATGATCAATTCAAACGTGTCCTCCTTCTAAGTGAAATTCCATTACGTTATTCGTCAAATGTTCCACACAGTTTTTAATATTTCATTTATTTGGGAACCTCACAACACTTCGATCTTGTCTCTTCTGTGATAGTTACTTCTAGGAGAAAGGCAGTAATTATTGATAAATCAGACTTAAGCTTACTTAAAAAAAGGAAGCCCTGATTTATGGCAGTGCCCAATTTACAGATGGATCAATGTCAACAGCTCCCTAAATAATCAAACTAAATGGCGAGAGAAGGGTAATCAAGGTGGCTGTCACATTCCAGTGAGTGGAAGTTAGTACAACATCTGTTTTGCCTGCTGCTTCCCAAGTCACTGGAGCATATGGCAATCAGGGGAATTGCCTTCTTCCCTTTTGATTGGTGGAAGCCAAGCACTGGGGAGGTGTTCCTTCTGCTGAGGATAGCTTTTTGTGAGCTGCTGCAGTGGGGTGTAAGACTAATGTCTATAAAAACCAGAAGCGAGTTTCATCTTGGCTTTTTTTTTTTCCCCAGAAGTCTCCTGCCCTCACCTGTTAGCTAAACCCTAGCTTTCCTTCATATCCTCTAGGTCAGAAGAGAGGTAGGGATATGTAAGACTTGTCACTATCACCTTCAGATTGCTTCACCAATTCCCTTTTCAGAGAACAAGTAACACATTCATTCTGATTTCCAGGAATAAACAGCTGTACTGGAAAAAGAAAGAAAGAAAAAAAGAAAAAGGCTGTAATTGTGCTGTGGGTCAGATGGTGATTAAAAATCAGGCTTATTTAATTTTTCATGATTTAGCAAAAAAATTGCTAATTTAGACTAAATGAGAGCAATATCTGAATTGTCAAGAATTTTGGAATTATATATTTTTAAAGGAATGCACCATAATTTTATGGCACTCAAATAATATAACCTTCTGGCCAAATGGTTTCCAGATCCTGCCAGAGCTGCTTAATAAACTCATGAAGGGAGCATGCATGCGGACCATTTTTCAGATTGCCAGCTGCAGCCAAACAATTCCTCAAAACGACCCTATTGTTGCTTAGTCATTTTTTAGTTGTGGCCAACTCTTTGTTGACCCCATTTGGGGTTTCCTTGCCAATAATACTGGAATAGTTTGCCATTTCCTTCTCTAGCTCATTTTACAGATGAAGAAACTCAGGCAAAAAGGGTTAAATGATTTTCCCAGGCTCACAGAACTTGTAAGTGTCTGGGGCCAGATTTGAACTCAGAAAGATGAGCCATCCTGACTCTCGACCCTGTTCTCTTTCTACATTGCTACATAGATGCCTCAAAGAACCTGCACCTACAATATACTAGGTACTGTCCTAAGTCCTAAAGATACAAGTTAAACATTTCTTATTCTCAAGAAATTTTCATTCCAGTTGTGGCAGTTAGGTGGTGTAATGATAGAAGGTTGAATCTATAGAGTCAGTTCATATCTGACCTTGGAAAACTATTAGCTGTGTGATCCTGAGCAAGTCACTTAACCTCTCTCACCCTCAGTTTTCTCATCTCTAAAATGGGAATAACAAGAGCACCTACCTCCTAGGTTTGTTGTGAGGATCAAATAAGAAAATATTTATAAACTTTTGTTAATGCAGATTTATAAATTGCTTAGCATGGTGCCTGGTATATAGTTGGGATTTAATAAATGTTTCTTTCTCTAATAAGGGGTACAATCCACATAAGGGAGCCTATTCGCCCCCCCCCCCGAGTATTTCTAGGGTTTTTTTTTTTTTTTTTTTTGCTTTTTGGAGAGGTAAGGCAGGGCAGTTGGCGTTAAGTGACTTGCCCAAGATCACATGGCTAGTAAGTGTGTCAAGTGTCTGTGGGCAGATTTGAACTCAGGTCCCCCTGACTCCAGGGTCGCCCATTTCTAGTGTTTCTTGAAGTTTCCTTTGGTATAATTTGAGTGTCTTGGTGCTGGTTAGGTTGACAATGATGATGGTCTGAAAACTGAAAAAGAAGAGTTATGAGTCTTTCCCTAGTCTTGAAAAAACTAGGTGAAGAGATATTGATTATGTAAGGGCACATAGGGGCTGAGGCAAGAAAGGGGACAGTGGACCTCAGCTCCTGCGCTCAGCCAGGAGTAAAGACTAGGGATTGGTGGTTGAAACCCAGGAGGGAGCAGATCTTCAGAGTACACAGAGAAGTGGATATATATCATTTTGAAAGATGAACCTTTCTTGTCCAAGTATGAATGGGGAATCTGTTGCTGGAGTTCAACATTTTTTTCTTCATAAATCATTCAGACTAACCCCAGAGGGAGAAAAAAATAGTGCGTCACAAATCTGCTAAGCAGAGACAGTTTAAAACTTCAGATTGAATATGCATAATAGCATTCCTCCCATGAGAATTTCCATGTGAGTGTGCATATTGCATTTATATTTAAACATACATACCAGGATAAATACTAGAGAGAACGTAACTATAGTAATTACAAAACAAAGTAAATCATCAAAGTTGAAGCTAGTTTTATGAAATGGAATTGTTCTAAAAGCATTGGTGAAAATCAAAAAGTGGCCAATAAAAATCTGGGTCTGAGAACTATCAAGTGTTCCCACTTTGCATGATGTTCCAGTGCGGTGTCTTTGGATGAACAATCTAACCCTCACATAATTATGGCAGTAATTTTCTTCCTGATAAGACCTCTTATATCTTAAGGTGCTTTATTCACATTAATTTGTTAATCCTCCTAATACCCTCAGAGGCATGTAATAGTGATAATTTATTGTTTCTATTTCATAGCTCGGAATGAGAAAGGTTAGTGTCTGGACTAGGAATAGAATCCTAAGTATTCTCATGCCGGGTTCTAAATACTTCACCCCCAACCACTCATGTGAAGGAAGACAATGGTATGGTCTCCATTCTTTGGGGACCCTCTTTAATTTTTCCCCTTCTGAAGTTCTTCCTGCCATTTCTGACTTACAATAAAAACCAATTTACACAATTCAATCGGCAAAAGTCAGGGCTGATTCTCATTAATTGGCAGGAGGGGCCACTTTGAAAACTGCCAATTTAACAGAGTGAGAAGCAACAGGAAAGGAGAGATGTAGTTCAGCAGTGGATGAGATACAATGGGAAGGCCACTTGACAGGGTCCTACTTATTATACAAATGATCATTTCGACTTGAATATACAAGCAAATTGTTGAGTTGTGTGTCTGTTGAGAGGTCAAATCTTAATTTTTTCTAGTGTTTCAGCCCCACGGATCCTCTTTTTAATGTGCTTACAGAGGATAGGAATTGTATTATTGCTCTTGTCTAAATCATTTGGAAAAGCCCCCCTCGTCATCTGAGCCTGTTTACCATCTGTGTGGGAAACACATAGTGTATGTCTGTCCTTTTATTTGTCTGCTTCAGTTACTATGTCAAAGGAATAATCTTACCCTTTGAGTTCCATTTCTGCTGAAATGCCTCAGTTCTAGGCTTTCTCACCAGTGATGAGGAGTATCTTATGCTTGCCCTGAGTTCCTAATTCCTTCTCTCTATGAATGCAGTGGACAGGGCTGACCAGGAGGTGCCTAGTCTATTGAGATCTAAACTTAATCAAGAGAAACACTGTTCTCATCCAAGGGGAAAGTCTCCAAAATCTTTAAGCAGGCAAGTAGCTTGGAAACTTGGACCATCCTGATGACCCAGTTTCACTTCCATATCTGCAGCTTCCAAAGTCTCTTTCCCAAAGAATTTCTGGAAACAGAAGCTTTCTCCCAAGAAACTCAGGTGCCAGCTTCATCCTTCATCCTTCAGACTTCATGGGTCCTACTCATGCCAGCATTTTCTCCATTAAATAAGAGTCATGGCTTCCTCCTTAGATGGTATGTATCACAGGGCTGCTCCTCGCCAGTTGTGCTTAGATTATATGCAGGAGTGGACTGGTACATTTGCACAAGAGAAACTGAGAAATGACATAAATTGCTTTGTTGATTTCTGGACTTAAGAAAGTGATGAAGAAAATATTAATAATGCAGGTTTTATAGGTGCTAAATGTTTACCAAACCATCTGTGGTAATGTCTTGGAACAATTCAATTCCATAAACATTTATCAAGTACCTACTATGTACCAGACATAGTGCTAAGTGCTGGGGATACAAATAAGAAAAAGAAAGACAGTCCCTGCCTTCGAGGGGCTTACAATCTAATGGCGAAAGACAACACACAATAGGAAAATAGAAGTGGGTGGGGGAGACACCAGGAAGTACTTGGCACTGGGTTCCACTTTTTCATGGAATTGAAACTGAGCAGAACTGCAGACGGAAAGTGTAGAGTGTAAGCTGGGTCCCCAGCTGGACTCTTGTTCTCCACCCTGGGAAATCTAGCCTTATTAAAGAAACCCAATTAATATAACCTTTAGAGGGTATCAAACCTTCCTGAGGAAGAGGCTTGTGAATCATTGTTTCCATGGGAAGCTGCTTTACTAGTTGCAAGCGAGAAATTTCCGAACACCTTTGGCAAACCACCTACTCTTAATTTAGGAGCAATTTCATTCCTCCCAACAAAAGAAGCAGCCTGTATTTCTCAGTCATAGAAGCTCAGCGTTGGAAGGGACCTCAATGGCCAGCTGCTCCCACCAATATATGAAAAAAAATGTCTTTTCCAAAATACCTATCCCATGGTCATCTAGTCTTTGTTATGTACCACCAGTAAGCAACCAGAAGCAGTCTTTTCCATTTTCTGAGAGCTCTAATTCTGAGGAAATTTTCCTTATGTTATTGCTTTCATTTGCTCTTCATGGTTCCTGGTTCTGTCCCCTACAGAAAAGGCCAAGGAGTTTTTAAATTTCCATTTTTTCCCTTTTAGACTGGGGCTCCCTGTTTGTCCTAGGTTAAAAGAGCAACAGTACTTCTCCTGATCCTACTGTGGATCACAAGAGAGTTTTGACCTTCTCTGTTTCTGCCTCAGGGTGGTTTGACTCATCTTAGGCAGCCTGGTGATCCTAATCTCTGGGGGCTCACCATACTGGTGACAAACTTAATGCTGACATCTGGTTGACTTTTGTCCTACTGAAGCTCAGATCTCCTGAGGTCCAAGGAATCTGACAACTTTTAGATTTACATCTGGAAGATACGTCAGTGGCCCTGGAGTCCAAGTTCCTTATTGTATCAATGAGACATTAAAGTTCAGAGAAGTTACATGATTTGCCTGAGTTCATGCAGCTAGTAAACAGATAAGGCAGGACCTGAACCCAGGTCTTCATGACTCTAGTTCTCTTAACACTATTTACTACATCATACTGCCTCACCCTAATCCTTAACTTCGACTGATCTCATCTGTAGAATCACTTTACTCCTCTCAGGTGACAGCCCTTTAAACACTCCCAAAAGCTATCATGTCCTCTTAATCTCTTATCCAGGTTAACCATTTACAGTTCCTGCAATGGTTCTTCCTGTGGTGTGAATTTAAGACTAAATCATTTTCAATCAAAGTTCTATACATGACTATTTTTCAATTATTTTATTGACACAAAATAACTTTTTACTCTTTCATCACTTCCTACTGACTGTCTCCCCATAGCTGAACCCTCCCTTGTAACAAAGACAAATCAATGCATTTTTCCATGTCTGACAATGTATGGCTTCTTCTGTAGGGAGACCTACCATCTACCACTAAGTAGTTGACAAACTAGAGGAATAAGTACATGTTAGAAGTTGTAGCTAACATTTCAAAAATCAAGTTGTAACAATAACCCTTGATGTATGGAAATATTACTAACGAAGACTCTTGCTAAGGGCATCTGTGGCCAATGCCAGTGAGCTTGTAACCTGGCAGAAGCCTGCATCACACAGCTTCTGGGTGATTGGGCAAGCTTTACTTGAATACAATTTTACCTGGGGGAAAAAGGGAAGCCATCCATTTGGCCTATTAGATCAAGTCCCTAGTAGAAAGGAAGCTGCTTGAGTGGGGGACTTTTCAAATTTGTCTATTTCTTTAGGACGTAGAGCACACCTTACACATAGTAGGTACACTACTAATGCTTGTGGAATGAATGAAAATTGCCTCAGGTTAGGTGAGACTTTGGGACTTCAGCTAATCAAAACATGATCTCAATTCCTGCTCCCCACTGACATAAGGGAAGCTGGCTTACCTTTCCCAACCTCAGTAGGATGGAGCTGTTCTCCCCTGCCCCTGCCCAGCATCTCAATTTCTTTTCTGTTCACTCACTGCCTGAGGCTGGGTATGGATACTTTGTGAAAAAGGCCTGTTTACATTATTTATAAGTGACTCAATTTGCTGCCCTGGATGGAAGCAATAGTTTCTTCCAGTATAAAATGAAGTTAAAGCAGCTCTTTCAGGAATGCATACATTAGAAGGCTTTCTCAGTAATTGGTCTCTAAGCGTTCATTTGGTCCTTCTGCCATGTTCGAACAGCTTTTAGGGCCCATGGGGGAGCTGTATGTAGTATTACTGCAGTACCGTTGGATTTCAGGGACTGGAACTTCCTGTTGGGGGGCATGGAGTTCATTAACTCTTTCTACCTTTTCTTTTTCAAGCTGCAAACAAGACTTCATAGTGATTGTCTCTATTTAATAGAATTTCTGAAAAACTCAAGCAATGATTATTTGTTGAAATGATTTCGTTTGACTCTTGGTACCTTTTCTTAACTAGAAGGTATGGGAAGGTTAAGCATTCTCAAAACATGTTTGAGGTTGGAAAGGGTATAGCTACAGGATAGAGATGAAGGATATAGTGAGGATATTTTGTTTTGGTGGTTGATGGGAGGCTTTGGAGCAAACATTTCTCTTTTCTCTGTGACTTCTAATAGGGTGGGATCTATAAGACTCCCCTCAAAGAGCTCAATTCACACTCTTTTTGGCATCTCTTCTGATTTCAAGTGCTCTGCTGGGATTTCAATATGTGTATTTTGTTTCTCGGAGACAAACAGTTCAACCTGCATGGGAACGTTGCTTACAAAAACTAGTTCTGAATACCTTGGGAAGAAATGATATTGTCCATCAATGTCATTCTCTTCTGTCACTTTAATTAGAACAAATGACACAAACATTAAAACACACACACACACAGACACACACCCCCACACACCCTTTTGTTGTTGTCAGTCTTACCCTGTCTCTCAGAGGAAAAAAAATAAATTGTAAAAATAAACAAATTGTAAAATGAGAATTAATGATATCAGGTCTGTTGGAAATTTCTCTTTCATTTGACCCAAAGCTCTAGGGATCATATTAAAGCTTGTCTGGTTTTGCCTTCTCAATAAATTTTGGATTTGAAAATTTTTTTAAAAGGAGCATTCTTTACAGAAGAAAAGTTCCTCATTCTCAGGGAGATATGAATAATCTTTTTCTGAACATGTTTTTCTTCAAAGTAGAAATTCACTGTATCTCCCTCCTCTACTTGCAGAGGTGAGGGGCTTTGGGTGTGAAACACTGAATATGATGTCAGACTTGGCTTTTTGCATTTATTATAAGAGATGTTTCTTGGAGGGGGTGGAGAGTGAGAGATGAATTCAAAGAATATTGAGAAATAAAGGTAATGAAAAATCAAAAAATATCAATTATAGTTTTTAAAAAGTTGCCATTCATGAGACAAAGGGAGGGGGGTCTGAAAACTTCCTGGAAACTACAGAGAGTCACATAGTTGGCTGTGATATCTGTCACCTTGACTGTTTGCAGATATCCAGAGAATGAGCATCTCGCAGACCAAACATTCCACATGCCTGGCTGACTTCCTTTCCCTTTTCACCTGCAGGTCAAGGCATCTGTCTTTATAGGATGTTCTAAAGCTCTTGGTGATGAGGCATTCCAGTGACCAATTATAGATACCTTCAGAAGCGCCATCTCATCTCTGTCAGCATGAAGGAGAAAGCTGACATTCTTCACCTTGCAGAGCTGAATGATGCGTCAGGTTATTTCTTTAGTTGAGACTTTAATAGTCAAAGGAATGTGGAGGATGGAGAATGGCTTGTCCAACTCCTATTGCATCCCTTCTTATTGAGCCGCTACATAATCTTTATTTTCCTTTTCAGGATTTACAGGATGCTTAGTGAAATTAGATACCTATATTTGACCCCTATTTGTTCAAGGTCCAGATACATTTAATAAGAAGAAGAACAAGTATTTATAGAACTCTTTGAGATTCTCAAAGTGCTCTACTAATTAATACCTTATTTGATCCTCATAGCAATGTGGGAGGTAGGTGGTCTTATATAGACCCATTTTATAGATGAGGAAACAGGCAAACAGAGTGACCTGCCTAAAGTCATACAGCTAGTAAGGGTCTGAGATAAGATTTGAACTCAGGTCTTACTGATTACAGGTTCAGCACTCTACCCACCTAGTTTGTAGGTTATATAAAGTTTGCTGGTTTTTTAGATTTTATTTTTAAGTACCATCCATGCCTTTTTTTCTTTTTCTTCCTTTTTTTTACATCATTTCTCACTGAAAACTTTCCTTTTTTCCTTTTTTGATTTTTTTTCCCTTATTAACTTGTTTGTTTACTTTTAGTTTAAAAGATTTGGTTCCACAACCCCTTCAGTTTCAATTTTTCTCTCCTCCCTTCTCCTCCCTCCCCCACCCCCATGGAGGCATGCAATCAAGTATAGGATGTACAAATACTTTCACATTAGACATTAGTCAGGTGAAACTTTTCCTTGTAAGAAAGACAGTTAAGCAAAATTGACTGAAATAAACACCATATCTAGATGGCACATATAACATTCTGCACCTGTAGTCTCCACCTCCTGTTAAAGTAGAAGGAAGTGTATTTCTTCTCTGAGCTGCTGGGACCAAGACAGGTCAGGGCATCATAGAGACCAATCTGCTAAATGAGTCCAAAGTGCTATTGTAAGCAATACCTAAAGTAGCCTCTCCTGGGCTGTAAGGCAGGCAGGGCTCTCAGTGATTTAGGTGTGGAATGATTCTCTTCAAATGACAATGACTGATTGCAGGCACAGAGCCTACAATGCCTGTTTACGGTAAGACAGTGAGGGTGGCTTTTCTGCACCTCTTCATGATCAGGACCACCCAGGTGTATGAGTTTGTTCTACATTTGCAGACATTGATGATTAGATCTGTGATGGAAGCAGGCAGATGGTTGGGGACTCAAACCAGGCTAGGCTTGAGGCTGACAGCTGACAGCAGACAAGCTGCCTATGTGTGGACCAAGCCTGAATGGATCTTGAATGGTTGATTCAGAAAACAAGCCTCTCAAACTTCTCTCCTTAGGGCTATGTGATGGTGCTATTCTCTTTGGAGGCAGAATGCTTCTCCATTGGGCCTTCTGCCTTTTCCTACATGGTACCTTTGACTTTTTCCTTACTGGAATCTTCCATGCTTGATACTTGAACAAGATTCTGTCAATGTCTGGCAGCTCACTGCTTGCAACATTAGAGATAGGGAATAGCTCAGATAAACCCAAGGGACCCATGAAGTACACTTGCATCCTAGAGTTGCCCTGATATGTAAGAGGCTGGATTGCAGCTATCTTCCAGTAGGAAGAGTAAAAGTCTACTGCCTGAGATGAGGCTGCCAAGTCTAGGGGCAGCTTCCCTGGAGCAACATCCCCTTCCTGTTGTGACCAAAATCTGGTGAGGTCCCTGCTTGGGTCTTTCCTTGACACTCTGGGTGCCTCTTCTTAGACTTTAAGTCTTTCCTTGCCTGAGTGAAAATTTACTGTAGTACAGGTTATAGCCTGTAGTAAAGCAATAGGTTTTAGCATCCCTGGCCTGCCTGCCTTTTTCGTAAATGTCTTAGTAAAGTCCCAAATTCATGGAGCTGCCTACTGATGTTATACTAGAAGTGTTCTTTCTGGGGTTAGTATTACATGTCCCAGGTCCTAGGAATCAAAGTTCATAGGGTAATTGAATAGATGGAGAGGCCATCTGTCCAACTCCTTCATTTTCCATTTGTAAGAAACTGAGGCCTACAACAAATGAGTAGTAGTAACTTGCTCAGGGTCACAAACCAGTAAAGATCTGGGGCAAGATTTGAACCATAAGCCCTATCTCCTATAGCATGGTTGGAAAATATAGTCCTAGCTCATTTTTATTAGTGGTATCAAACTCAAATAGAAACACAGAGATCCTTTCTATTTGAGTTGGCTTAGAAAACCACAAATTAACATTATCTATGTTGCATTGTATTTTTATTTATTTTAAACATTTCATAATTACATTTTATTCTGGTTGGCCCTTACTCCTTGGATTCATGAAGCCCTCAGGCAGTGAGTTTGACATTTCTGATTCACACTATTAAATTGTGAGCTACTTGAGTCTACTGACTGGGAGGTATGGATGGTGACATGGTCAGACCTACACTTTAGGACAAATCACTTTGGCAAGCGAAGAGAGGATGAATTGGAGTGGGAAAATATTGGAGACCAGGAGACCAATCTGAACGTTGTTGCTGTGGTCCAGATGGCAAGTGGTGAGAGCCTGATCCAGGTTGGCACTTGTGTGAGTGAAGAGAAAATTATATATGAGATAGATGAAAGTAAAAATGAACACATTTGGGAAACATATTGGATGTGTGATGGGTCTGAGAATGAGGAGTTAAGGATGGAATTAAGGTTGTGAGCTTCATCATCTGGGGGTTAGATAGAGGTACCCTCAACAGGAAAAGGGAGCTGTAGAAAAGAGGAGGTTTTGGAGAGGAAGGCAACAGCTCAGTTTTGAACATCATGAATTTGAAAAGTCTATGTTTGAAGTGTCCAAGAGCTGGTTGGTGATACTAGAGTAGATCTCAGGAGAGAGGCTAGGACTATAGATAGAAATCTGGGAATCATCTGTGTAGAGATGATAAATAAACCTATGGGACCTGAGATTACTGAGCTAGATAATAAAAAGCAGGAATTCCTAAATTTTTGTGGCATAGACCCTTTTTGGAAGTTTCCCAAAATCTGTGAGAATGTTTTTAAAAGCATAAAATAAAACACATGCAATTACAAGGGAAACTAATTATATTGAAATACAGTTTTCAAACTGATTGGGTGATAAATATGAATTGAAAAAACCTTAAAAGGATGATTACTGAGTGAAGGTGGTAAACAGAGACTGTGGAAGTGGCAATAGGGGAAAAAAAATTATTCTGACTCTCCTCACCCCAACAACTAATGAGTTGCAGGTTAGGAGTGAAAATTCAAACACCAGAATGGCTAGGTTGTGCAGTGAATAGAGCACTGGCCCTACAGTCAGGAAGACCTGAGTTCAAATCTGACCTCAGATACTTAACACTTACTAGCCATGTGATCTTGGGCAAGTCACTTATCCCCAATTGCCCTGCCTTCCCCCTCCAAAAAGCAAAAAAAAAACAACCAAAAAAAATTCAAACATTACTGGAAAGGGCAGTGAGGGAAGCAGTGTCATCAGGGAGCTAGGTAGATGGAAGAAGAGAAAAAGGAAGAGGTATAAAATGAAGACATATTTGTTACCTCTGCACCAGATATTTCAGAGGGCATGGTGGCATGGGTAGGTAGCTGTGGAGTTAGTCTTCAGGATAGGTTAAATTGAGGGGCATGAGAATGAAAGGAGCAGGTAGTGGGGAGTTCAGAAATAATTTGTAAATGGCAATTGAAATGGATTGATTGGTGGGGTGCTGGTGTGGGGGGTAACAGAGGTAAGCTTCAGAAGAAAGGAATCCTAAATCAGACACTTGACTGTTCAAGCTGTGGGTTCTGGGAGAGAACAGAATACTGGGTTCCCTGTTTGGGAGAAAACACTGGACCACAAGGCATAGCTCCATCCCCAAAAATGATAGAAGGAGGGTAGCATAACTGAAAAATTAACAAGAGATTTCTTGGGTGGAACAAATCCAGAATGCAAACACGTATCATCCCTGGGGTCCATAATTGCTACTAGCAATTACTTATCATAGGATGCTATAGATTATATTACCTGGAGTCACTGTAATTTTCCAGGGGCAGAATAGCTAATATTTGATTTTAATTTTAGTTTATTAAACCTTCTTCTTGATATATTGTGGCAGGTTTCCCAGGAAGTTGGGAAACTGGTGCCCATCTTTTGGGACTCTCCTTTGCCAACAGATTTTCCAGAGTCATAGTTGTGTTCTGAAATTAAACTCTCTTCCCCTCCTCCCCAATACCCACCTGGATCACAAGGGTTACAAACATATGCTAAATATTCCTCAGGAAAAAAGGCATCATGCATAGTTAGCTTGATTTAGTCTTAGGAGCTCTAGTTTTTGACTCTGCCACTTACCTGTTGTATGATCTTGGACAAGTCATAACCTCTGTAGGGCTTGGTTTCCTCAGTTCTAAAGTGGGGATCCCAATTGCTGCAATACTGACTTCACAATGGAGTTTTTAGTCTCTAATGGGAATGCACACAAGTATTCATACTGGTCTATACATATGGTATTTGGCTCCATTGCAATGGAAATGGCAACTTTTATTATTTGAGTGAGATATAGTTTTAAATAAGTAAAATCTGATTTTATTTAAACAAATGAATGTTACTAGCACTCTGAATCTAGAAATGGAACTCTCATTAAAAATGATCTAATGAATTCCCTGAGACTTCTTTTCATTGTCTGCCACAAAGACAAAATTACAGCTCCCCAGACACAAAGGATCAAAAGAATCAAAGAATAAGAAAGGAAAACAGGGAAAAAGTTTCTTTTTGTTGCCTTTTCCTCCTGTAAAGCGGTGTTTCTCAAACTATAAGCTCAAATTAAAAAAAAAAACCAACTAACATTCACATAATGCTCTACAGTTTCCAAACTAATTATATACATATATATTTACACACATACATGCACAAGACATACACACATACATACAAATGCATACATATATTCTCCATATACACACATACATACATATGTACGTACATACATACATGTCTAAAAAACCAAATAGTTAAGAGTGACAGCAGCAGACTTTATTCTAGGTCAAGTCTCTGTCCTCATGTGAGAGTATAGTATAACGGAAAGAGTACTGGGGGATTTGGAGTCAAATGTAGACTCCCACTACTTCCTATCTGTGTGACCTTGGGTAAGTCACTGCCTTGCTCTGGGCCTCAGATTCCTCATGTATAAGATAAGTGGGTTGGATTAAATGTCTTCCAAGGTTCCTTCTAGCTAGTTCTACAATCTTCCTCATCTGATCTTAGAGTTTTATGGCAATATCAAACAACAAATGTACTTTGGGCTTAAGAGCAGCTAGGTGGCACAGTGGATAGAGTGGATAGAGCTCATGTTCCTGAATTCAAATCCAGCCTCAGATACTTACTGGCAAGTCACTTACCTTTATTTGCCTCAGTCTTTTCATCTGTAAACTTGGCAGGAGAAGGAAATTGCAAACCACTCCAGCATCTTAGCCAAGGAAAGACCAAAATAGTGTTGAGAAGAATGGCACACAACTGAAAAATGACTTAACATCTTTGGGCTTGAGGCAGCTAGGTGGCAACGTGGATAGGGTACTGGAATTGGCATCAAGAAGACCCAAGTTCAAATCCTGCCTCAGTTATGCACTGGCTGTATGTCCATGCATATAGATTCACTTTCCCCACCTGTAAACTGGGACGATAACAGCACTTATGTCACAGGGTATTGTTAGGATGAAATGAGATAATATTTGTAAAATTCTTT
>CM053590.1:32358443-32393063 GCA_028646515.1 Pseudochirops corinnae
AATATCTACTGAACAACTTGAGAATTTTTCCTCTAATACACTCTGTTATAATCATGGTGAAATGCTTGTTGTCCTATGAACTTGGAACTCCCTCTCCCACTTCCCTGTCTTACCACAGACTGGTCCGCGTGTTGGGACTGCATTCCTCCCTCACTTTTACCTCTTAACTATTGATTTTTTCAAGTCTTTGTTCATGTGTCATCTTCCACAAGAAGCCTTTCTTGAACTCCTTAAGCAATCCCCTTAATCTCCTAATGTTGATTTCTACTGCTCCCTCCTACTTTTGCAATTATCCTGTTTACATCTATATACATAGTCTATTCCCAAGTAGAATGTAATGTCCTTGAAGGAAGGGATCATCTTTCACTTATTTTTATATTCCCAGTTCTTACTACAGTCTCTTCCACCTAGTAAGCACTGGATAAATGTCTGTTAGATTAAATTGATTGTACCTGGTTACATGGGAGGTGCCAAGGAAATCTTCCAAATGAAGTCTAGAAGGTTCAAGTCCTTCTTCATAAACCAATATGAGAAACTGCCTACTAAACTCCAAAGTAAATGAAAAAAGGAAAAGGGTTTAATCATGTTAAATCAATTCACAAAGTCAGCATTGATGCTAAATGGTGGCATAAAAAACAAAACCTTACTCTTCTTGACACTTACATGGACTGAGTTCATTCCACTAACCCCCACCAAAAAAAATACATGCAAGAGCATTAACACACACACACACGCACACACACCAGCTCCCTCCCCCAATTACCTTGTATTTATTGTGTATGCATTTTATATGTAATTACATGTGCATATAGGCGGCAGCTAGGTGACTCAATGGCTAGAGTACTGAGCCTAGAGTCAGAAAGAACTGAGTTCAAATCCTGATTTAGACACTTACTAGCTCTATGACCTTGGGCAAGTCACTTAACCTCTGTTTGCCTTAATCCACTGGAGAACAACATGGCAAATCACTCTAGCATCCTTGCCAAGAAAACCCCATGGACAGTAAGGTCCATGGGGTCACAGAGACAGGACTGAATAACATCAACAACATAAGTGTATGGTATCTTCTTCACTAAAATGTAAGCTCCTCAAGGGCCAGAACTATTTAATATTTGCTTTTGTAGCCCTACTGCCTAGCACAGTGCCCAGCACATAACAGATGTACAATACAGGCTTGTTGGTTAATTAGTTGCGTTATCTATTTTATATAATTATTTTTCTTGAAGAAGACATAGTGAGGGGAAAGGAATAACACAGTCTATTGATGAAATGATTGATGTACAAATAAAGTTCAGCACATGACATTTTCCTTATTGGCTTTTCAAAGTAGATTCTTGTCATACTATATTTCTTCCCTTCCTGTAAGAATTCCTGGCCCCAAGGGAGCCCTTCCAGGATGAGTTCAGCACTCACCAAGGGATGCATTCTGTCTAAAGCACTGTTTACTGGGCTGTTACACTCCTCCAGAAACTTAATAGATCAAGCTTAAGCACCATCTGTAAAGTTGGTGGCCTTTTGAAGTAATCATAAGAAAAAAAATCCTCAGCCAGAGCTTAACAATGTCTAAAATCTCCTTTAGCAAGAATTTCTGACAACAGGCAGAAAACTGGAACTCTTGAACTTTCCACTCATTTGAAACATTGCTGCACTCTCTCTCCTTCTTTGAGCCGCAGGGTCATGTAATTCTTCCAAGTCTCAATACTGGAGTCTCACATAGCACAGCCTGATGTTGTATGGAAGAATTATTACTGAAATTACCCAGGCTTCAGAGGATTTGTTCACCTGCTTTGTGACATGGACTCTGAGGTCATATGTAGTATGTAGGGGAATTAGTACAGATCTTCTTGGGGTAGCCTTGTGTCCAGACTTTTATATAGTATTGAAGGAGTTAGTGTACACACACACACACATACACACACACACATACACACACACACATACACACACACGCACACATACTTATATATACACATACATATAGTATATATGCATATATATGGTATATATGTATACATATATACATACATACATGTGCGTATACTTGTGCGCATATATATATATATATATATATATATATATATATATATATATATATATATATATACCTGTGTGTGTGTGTGTAAATAAATATATAAATATATATATATATATTTGTCAGGAGCAGTTCCTTTGATTGAGACTCCTGTGTATTTGGAGCAAGGAGCCAGTGTGCCTATCTGTTAGAGGCTCCTCTTCTTGAAACTTCAGTGTAGTAGAGAGGTGAGTTATTGTCAATCGTTTTGTACATAATTCAAAAGGGTGTAATAGAACATGCCTTCATTTCTTTTTCATTTTCCCCCACTTCCTGATGCTGGTGTTAACAATAATGGTAATGATGGTGATGGTGGTGTTGGTGGTGGTGGTGATGAAGATGATAAGAATAATATTAACTATTTAATTCATGTACTTTTTAGTTCCCAAAGCTCAGACACAGGCAGTGCCTAGGAGAAAAAAGGGATGCTACCATGCTGAATGTGACACGTTGTTTATGAACTCTTTGTTCAAGCCCAGAATTTATCGGACATCAAGTTTCTTTGAATTCCTCCTATGATTACTCTTCCCACAAAAAAAAAAAAAAAAAAAGGTTTATGGGTTTGGGGAAGAATGTTTTGCAACCATTCTTTTACTAAGTCGTCTTTGTAAATGTCTTTGCTTTGAACTAATCCTGTCTACTGGCTGATTACTAAAAGGTAAGGTCAAGTAGGGGCTCATGAGCTATATTTTAGGTGTGTGGGCTCACAAAGTAATCTTGAAACCTGAAAGCAGCTACCTCCTTGAGACTGAAACTTAAAAAACTGTGCATGCAGAGTTAGATAAATCCTACTGTAAGAATATGGAGATAATATGATACAGTAGAAAGAGTCCTGGCTCTGGGGTCCAAACAATTAGGTTCCAAGTCCCTGCCCTGCTACTTCTGGGTCCATATTCTTTATTTATAAAAATGAGAGAATGAAATAAGATAATCTTTAAGGTCCCTTCCAGTTCTGAATCTGTGATATTATTAATTCTAACCTGGAAGCATACCATGCTTCCTTTGTAACTCTTTGCTACATTTTAAGTTGGGCAAAGAAAATAACATTTTCCCTCATTTTAATATGGTTGTATCCCCTTTGGGTTTAGGTAGTTTATTTTAGACAAAACATTTTAAATTCAGTCTCTATCACTCTATGTCCCTAATTAGGGTAATCTCTAACTTGTAGGCAGAGGTTGGGCTTTCTGTCTAACTTTATATTTCTCTCTAACTTGAAGTATAGTGGGGAGGAGTAAATTATTAATTCTACCTTTAGACATATTTTTTCCCTTTCATTTTGTTAATAACACACCATGGTTTTCCTTTCCTGTCTCTGAGCTTGTTTCATTCATTTTTGGGGTTAGTCCCTACTTAGTCCCTACTGGAGCAATTGGTCTTCTTCCTTTATATGACATACCTCTTGCTTTTAGTATCTCTCAAAATGAAACTTTGCTACAGCTAATTTTTCTGCCTCAACAAACTGGTCCCACTGGTATCAGGACACCGGGCCATACCCCATTTCCCTCAGGCAGAGAACAAGGGGTGCAGCAGAATTGTAAAGGTTGGGTTATTTACTGAATTATTATTAAGTCAACTTCAAATGAACTTCCAACTCATGATGAGAAATAGATTTCCTGGAATGCTACTGAGCAGAAGCCAGTCAGATTTTGATGTTTTAAATACCTTCAGCACCTTTCTTACCCAAAAGGCCAATCTTCATTCACAACTGTCACTTTATTTCATCCTCACTGAAAGGTCTAGAGAGATATAGATATAAAGGCCATTTTGCAGGTGGGGATAGAAGACAGAGTTATTCCCAGGTCTGTATGTTAATAAGGGAGCCATCTGAAGGGGAAGGGAACCCTAGGTTAGAAACCATTTAAAAATCCTCTTTGAGATGTAAATAACTTGACAAAAGGAACTTTGGCAGGAAAAAAAAACCCAATGGGAAAACTACTGAACTCTAAATTTCCCTTTTTCCCTTTTTTCCGGATTGTAATAATAAAAAAAAATATTCATTTGTCATTTCTGTATGAATTCTAAATTATTAGGTAAAATGAATATGAATTATCCAATCTTATTTTGGCACTTAATTGCAAAAACCAATGATCAGATTTAATTCTATGGGATGTATTCATATCAACAGAAGCACTGGCATCCTGTATCCAGTTAAACTAAGAATCCTCTTTCATTGGTCTAAAGACTTCATGAAGAAATCAATTAATATTTAGCTACCATTATCTAAAGCTATAAAGGAATTAAATTATTTTCTACATTACGATCCTGGATTATAATTGTACTACAAACTTGTCTATGACTCAAAAATAAGTTGTATTCTCCATATCCAAATGGCTATAGTGAGATAGCCTCATGATTAGAGATGGTCCTGGATGAAGTGGGAGACCTTGGCCTTTTTAAGATAAGGTCTTTAATAGGTCTCAGTTTGATTGAAGCAACATTCATTCAGGGACTGAGAAGAGGTAAGAAATGAGTCAGAGATCTGGGAGGGGAAGACCCTCAGGGTTTCTGGCCAAAAAAGAAACAATTGCTATTTAAATTCGCTGTGAGCCAATCAGGGCCCAAACAATGACCAAGTGGGGGTTGGCCTGGGACATACTGTTGGCCAATCAATGACAGTCAGAGAAATTTGGGTTTAAGGCATGTTCTTTAAGAAAGACATCTAGTTATAAACCCCAAGATATCTTGTGAGGTTTCAGCCATCAAAACTTACATTCCCACAGGTAAAGGTATGATACCCTGTGAAGATGGAGGGAAAAGAATGGAAGGGAGAGAGGAAGGTAGGAAGAAAGGGAGGAAGGGAGAAAGGAAGGAAAGAAGGAAGGAAGGAAGAAAGGAGGAAGGAAGGAAGAAAGAAAGTGTAATGTTAATGGAATCTGAAGATCTTCCATGCCCCTTTGTATTGGCAAGTAAGCAGGTACTTAGCACCTTGATTCAAGTTAACATCTTGTTAAAGCTATTTAATTAACACAGAAGGAGTTAACACCTTGGGAGGAAGTTGCTGATGCAATAGGAAGTGGCAGAATAGGGAGAAGCTAAGGCATATATATGGAAAATATCCAGCTGGGAATGGCAGAATTTCCTGGGGGTAAGCATCTGGAGGCTGTAACTTCTGCTGAGACCTTTCTTCTGCTGAGACCTTTCCTTTGGGAATTTCTGCTGAGAACTTCCAAGAACCAGGCTGAGGAGCTACCATGAGTGAGAGAGGAGGATCCTTGCTTGAGGGAGTCTGTTCTGTTGTGAAGGCTTAGGAATGTGGATGTTCACTGCATTAACCTTGTGTATCAACTTTGTGGTTATTATAATGGCTTTCTCATTCCAGGACTCAGCTTTCTGGTTCTGGGACTCAGTTTTCTGGTATTTGAATAAAGGTTTTGGTTCTGTCCTCCAGGTGGAGAGTCTGCTACATTTTGTGATTCACAATTATACCAGCCTATTCATAACCACTGTGGGTGTTGTGAATATTGCATCATTGTTACAGGAAGGAAGGAAGGAAGGAAGGAAGGAAGGAAGGAAGGAAGGAAGGAAGGAGAAAGAGAGAGATTGAGAGAAACAAAGAACCTGTGATTGGACTCTAGGCAAGAAAAAGAGAAGACGTAGAAGGAATGGTTTTGCTTTCTAAAGTAATAGGAAGGGAGAGCTTTGGGAAGACTGAAATGAGTTCTGTTTTGGACAAAATACATTTAAGATTCTACTGGATATCAAGGTAGACATGTCTGAAAGGCAATTGGAGACGCAAGATTACAGGTCTGCAGAAAGATTGGGGCAGGAAGGGTAGATTTGAAAATCATTAGCATAGAGATGATAATTAAATACATAGGAGCTATTCACCAAGTAAGGTAGCATAGAGAGAGGAAAGAAGAGAGCCCTGGAAGATCCCTGTGGGATACATATAGGGAGTATGATCTGGAGTAAGAACCTGCAAAAGAGTCAGAGAAGGAGCAGTCAAATAGGCAGGAAGAAAACCAGGAGAGAATGTTGTCCAAAAACCTAGAGAAAAGAGAATACTGAGGAGAGAGTGATCAGTTGTGTCAACTGCAAGTTATGGAAAGTGTGATGAGAGAAGAAAATTGAGATCTTGAGTACTAAAAAATGATGAAAGAGACAGTTTTGGAGAAACCTGAGAAAATATGTGGGAACTAAGTGAAAGTAAAGTGAGGAGAAACAAGAGAATAATTTGTACAGTAACAATAACAATGTAAAGACAACTTTGAAAAGTGAAGGTGGAGCAAAAAGATATCACCATAGACAAAGGTGAGGCCTTCATTTCCCTTACTACCTGGAAACTGCCCTAAGCTCCTGCTGCTCATAAAGTTCATGGTAAATATTGATCAATGTGGAAATACAAACGTTTTGTATCAGATGCTAAGCTTTAAATATTATTTGTATTCTTAAACTACAAAAGCCTTAGCTATTTTTGTTCTCTCCTTCCTACATTGCAATTTAGTAATGAAACATGAGTTATTTTAATATTTATTTGATAGGGGGAAATAAATAAAGGAAATAAAGAATTTTTAATTTTTTTCAAATTCTGTAAATACCAGCTCCCTCCCATATTTCCATGCTTTTCTGTGATTACAGTTATGTAGAAGATTCATCATCTTACATCCCTTTCTGTTTTATCTGAAATTCATGTCTTCAAGGAGGAAGAAATAACAGTGAGGTATTCTGTTCTCTCTTCCAGTTCCAAATCAGTCCTTGACAAATTCCAGTAATTACAAGATTTAATTTTGAGCACCCTTATAAAAAAGAATTAGTCCACCGCAACCCAAGAGAAAAGATTTGGTTGTATTGTGGCATTGTCTTTCCCTTTGGAAATGAAAAGGCTTCAGGAAGATTGCTAGTGGATTTGGCCTGGTATTATTTTATTATGCATAATGCAGAAAATATTTAATAGATCAATTGAAAAATGAAGCTGTTGCAAGCTGATCTCTATGGAATCAAGAAAATGCAGGGGAAAAATATCCAAAGCTGAAAATTAAATTCAAGATAATCAGGCACTGTGGCTTATTCTCTGTGGGCTTTCTAATCCAGCTTTGCTTAATTGCATTCTTTGTAGGACATATTGTTTCCGTTTTTCCCAGAAGCATTTTGTTGTTGTTGTAGGGGGAGTACATAATATAATTACTATCTCGTTTTATTGTAAAATGTCATGATTTTGAAAAGGGAATTTTCATGCACTGTATAATGTCAATCATCTGTCTTTATGGGACAGAACAGTATTCATTTTGTTTAAAATGGGCTTGGGAAAAATATTCTTTATTCCAGGAACAGTTGGTTATTTAGGCCATATTTCAACCTAATTTGCATGAGAGTACAGTTAAAATGATGTTGATACATTCCAGAATGGGATTATACTTTGTCTAATGTGACCATTTCAAAAATTTAAATTGTATCCATTGACACATATAAACAAGAGCTGTCCTGGGGAAATACGACCCCTCTCTCTCAAACACATACACATATTCCCATATAGAAATTTCAGCACTTCTCCAAACTTCAACTCTGGTCAGGGTTTTGACATTTCTCCAACCCTCCAAGGCCCAAATATCCTGCTAATCAACAGAAGTTTGGAAGGGTCTAAGAGTCTTAGAAGTTCTTTGTCCACTTAGAAATAATCCAACAATGTGGCATTTATTGTGACCTGATTTAAAATCTGTTAGGATATGAAAAAGCATTTAATCAGCACCTACATTGTACCAATTACTATACAAAGTACTAACATTATCTGACTTGATCCTCATAACAATCCTGTGAAGTCAAGTCCCTGCCCTCAAGTGGCTTACATCCTAATAGAACCTGAGGTCACAAATTAGAGCTCCATCCCAGTTAGCCTTAGACAATTAATGTTCCAAGCCAAGGTCTTTCTTTCTCTCTTGATCCTGCTCAAGATGCTATTATTATTTCCATTTTGACTAGTGAGGAAACTCAGATGAAAAGAAGTTAAGTGACTTCCCCAAGGTCATATAGCTAGTAAGTATCTAAGGGCATATTTTAACTTGGTTCTTCTGAGTCCAGGTCCAGCTCTCTGCCTACTAAACCATCTTGCTGCATCTAGGTGAGAAAAACTCATATATTGAGAATCACACTCTTTTTCAGACCCAAATAAGAAATATATTGCCTACTCTCATGAAGATCTAATCCAATCTAATCATTTGGGAAATATTTACTATGTGCAAGGCTGTATGCTAAGTGCTGGGGGCACAAAGACAAAGGAAGTAACAGCCTTGAGGAAAGACTTTCCATACCAAATTCTCTAAGGATGTAGGAATGCTACAAAGCAGTTTAGAAGGGAGTACATTCCAGCATTGGAGAGGAGGGGGGCAGATAATTCAATGTCACCAGACTCTGAGGAAAGCATATATCTGGACAGTGAGAATCTCAAAACTAGAGAGTTTGCCTGCTGAATAACGGTGGTGATTAGAGGCTTGAGAGGAAGGACTCTAAGCTTAAATCTACTTAGATATGTTGCTGTTGTTCTTGCAGCTTGTCGTCTATGTTTCGAGAAGACCACTGCCATCACAGACGATGACTTGGGCATGAACTGGATTTAACTGATGCAGAGCCACACAAAGTCATCAGCCTCAATCTCTCTTCCAGTCACTTAAGTCCTATGTCAGGGTAGAAGTCAGGACAATTGGCAATGGCCTGGGATACAGTGGATGACCCTGGTATCTTCATGGCCTAAATAACCTCTAAGCACTCCATAGCACCAGCTTTAGCAGCCTTCATGGAACAATTGTTCTCAACCCCCAGTTATAACAGGGTGTCTTCATATGCTTGGTGTAGATATCCTCCTAACTCACCAAGGGGTTTGAGGCTTGTTGGTTCCCTTCGACCTTGTCTGACCTGTCTGCCAAGATGGTTTGCCAGAATGTGGCCACTGTACATGCTATAGCTTCTTGGAGCCACATGTGAGGTTGAACCCTGAAAAGGACTTGGAAAGTGCTCACATGAGAGATACTAGTCCCCTTGAACACCCGATAGACCTCTGACTGTTTATAAAGGACTTAGAAATGGTTGAGTTGCTCACCCTCCAATTCAGTCAGGTGGTACTTCAAATACAGAATTGATTGCCTCTCCCTGAAATGGGTACTGGTAGATCTCTGAAATGGCTTGAGCAGGATCAAGAGAGAAAGAAAGACCTTGGCCTGGAATATTAATTGTCTAAGGCTAACTGGGATGGAGCTCTAATTTGTGACCTCAGGTTCTATTGGGATGTAAGCCACTTGAGGGCAGGGACTTGAGTCTCTACCTTTCTTTGTATCTCCCCTGTTGAGCTCACTGCATAGTAGGTGCTTTCTGGTCTTCATAGATATTAAGCATTTTGTTAGGCAGAACTTTAAGCAAAATCATTAAGTCGGTGAAATTCAAAATTGGTTATCAAGCCTTCTTTCTTTTCATTGACCATTCCTCCTTTGAAGTAGGCATCTGCCATCCCCAAGTACCAATATTTTCCATTTTTGTTTCTAGCAGAAAGAGAATTGAATTTGATATCAGAGAACCTGGGTTCAAATACTTTATTGTGGGGAGCCAAGGAGGCCTGATCCATCTTGGTGAAATTTCCTCTATTAGCCTGGCGAAATAAAATAACTGAAAAAGTTCCCTTACCGTGTGTTCTTGTAACCTTTGGAGTTCCTTCTGGGTATAAAGGCCACTTTCCACAGCGACCTTCCTTTCAGGTTCCTAAGTCCTCCATGTTGGGCGCCAAATATCGTGGGCCACTTGGGTACCAGCCCCAAGAATGAGTGAAGATGTGAGAAAGAGTTAACCAGGCAGGTAGGTCGTAGGAAAGCACTCTGATTTAATGATGATTTGAACGAGATTTTCATCTGAGTCCTGGATCAGGCCTCCATGGCTCCCCACACTTTATAATCTTGGTTAGGTCACTTAACTTCTCTGGATCTTGGTTTCTTCAACTGTAAAATAAAAGGGTTGGACTAAATGGCCTTAAAGATCCCTTCCAGAGCTGAATCTATAAACCTATGAGTCTGCTCAGGCTAATCCCACCTTCCACCTCAATACTCTCTTCTCTGGACCAACCTTGTCCTTTTCTTCCTTCTCCCCTATCTGTGCTATCTTATTATCAAAGCTTCAGTTGCTGTCAAATAATCTGATAAATTTTCAATTGTAGTTTAATGTGCTATGTCTGCCAAGAGTATTTTGTACTTAAAAATATATTCTTCCATCCAAAAAAATTAATCTCTAATGGTGGAATCCTTGATACTTTTGTAGAGTAGCAAGTGAAATATACAAGTCTCTGCCACCCCACAAATCCCACCATACACTCCACTTATCCCTAAGACAATCTTATATGTAACTTTCTGAGAATCAGGTGTCGAAAGTGGAATAATATGTTTACATCTTGAACCTGGAGGATTACAATGCATTACATAGAGACATATTTATCACATTTGCAGATGACAAAAGTGTTGGGGGGATAGGGAAGGGGATGTATGAGGGGATATGATAAAATTTTTAAAGATCTCAATAGAGATGAAGAAACTGAATTTAAGCAGATGAAACCTAACAGGATTATACACCCTGATCCCACTCTCTCAGGTCCATGACTGCTACATCCCCCACTCAGGGTTCTGTGGCACATGAGGGGTTGGAGTATTTCTCTTTTTTCTGCTTCCATTGAGTGAAATCCTTTCCCCATTTGTTAGTAATTAGTCCTCCAATTCCATTTAACCTTTGAACATCAATTTGATTTTACAAAGATAATTACTTAATAAAAAAAATTGCAATCATTTTCCCTAATACCTTGAGAGCATACTCTCTACTATTCCAAATCAGACTCTAGGAGAATAGGCTCAACCTTTAGCTCATTTCCTACATGGTATTAGTCCCACCATGTTCATGTACAAAGGTGACATTGCTGGCACAGAAATCCTTCCATTGGGCTTGGCTCTTGAAAGTCAGTCTTGAAGATCATTCCTTGCTCCTAGGGGCTTTGATGCTAGACTAGCTATAGAACCTGGTCTGGTTTCAAATGCCCAGTTTCCTGTGACTCACTTTCCGATGGTCAGAAGCTCCATTCCCCACACTTAGCATTGTAAAGAACCAACAAAAAGGCCATGAAAATAGGCCCAATTCCTGGAAGCCACATGACCTTAAGGCTGTTCCCCACTACAGCACTGAATGCTGCAAACATCCCCAGATGTGAACGAAGCAAAGAGCATAGCCAAAGTTGATGCAGGCCAGCTGTTCTTGCTATGCAATCAACCAAAATAGGATCCTCGCCACCGTATGGCCGGTCCACTGGAACCAGTTACAGACCATCCATGTATGCTTCACAGTCTCTCCAATGCTTCTCTTACAAGTCATCACGATTCTCCCAGAAGCAGCTCCCTAGTGTCTTCCAAGTAGAGAGATGCCATTTGTTCTCTAATGTCTTCCATGTGGAGATATCAGCTAAGGCACTGTGTACATATGCCAGACCTTCATTAAGCAACAAATGTAAAGTTCTGTACAAATCCAGAATAGGATGAGGAAAAATGTTACATCAAAAGATATAGGTCTCGAAGTCAACACTATGAGCCTCAGTCTGAGCCAAGAGTAGGCAATACCCATCAACATCATAAAAAAAAAGTTTTAGGAAGTTGTATCCAGAATCCAGGAAATATTAGTCCTATTTTACTAACTATTGCAATGTCTTAGAGCAGAGAAAGTACTCAGGAGGCCTGGCTTCTATTAGTCTCTCAATTATTCAGTAGTTGTATGACCTTGGGGAAATTAGTTCATCTTCTGGACCTCTGTTTCTTTATTTATAATATGAAGGGTAGTCTAGACTATCCCTAAGGTCCCCTCCACCTCTAAATTTCCAAAATTCTCATTTTCTGCAAAAATAGTTTATGTCTGAATACTTAGAGTCTAAGAGTCATTTGAATCAATCCTGTCTTTGTTTCTTTTCCTTTAGACTCTTCTTATCCCATCCCACAAAAAAAGGCCTTTTGTGAGAATACATGTTGGGAAGGCATAGATAGTCAAACTCCCTTCCAGTGATGGGCAGTTTTATGAAATGGTTGGTTATCAACTCCTGGCATTTTTTTCTTAGTAATAGATAAAGCTACCTTTGTAGCTTTGTCTCCTCCTTGGGAGAATAAGGTCATAAGGGGATCACTGCCTCCCCCCCACCCAGGACTCTGCTGCTTTATAAAATAAGAGGGTGTAGAGGCAGTTATCTAGGTGTTAATGAGGCAACTCTGGAAAAGCAGATGGTGATTATAAACTGAGCTGTCTGGATTTTACTTTTCATAAACTCCCAAGGGGAAACATGGCTCAGCTTCCTACCCACAAGTCTAGCTACAGTGTCTGAAACTATACTATCTCAGTTAAATTAAAGACTCTTGAGAGTGTTGAGTGAATGAATCCAGCAGTGAGAACTCCTAAACACAGCAGAAGATTCAGCTGGGAATAGGGGCTCTGTCTGCCCAAGCTTGTAAATGAGCAAGTCCCACAAGAAGCCCTTGGAGGTGGTATCATTGCATGACATGTCTTTTCTCTGTCGTATTGCAGTCTGCTGGGTTGGAACATTCTCATGTGAAAGTCATGCTTGGCATGTTTCTGGAGGGCAGCTATCAAATGTGGCAGAGTTTCGAAACAGGAGCAATAGAAAAGCCACTTTTTCTCAGTTATAATTAGTTCATCAAATTCTAGGATCCTGTCCCAAGGGCTGACAGTAAAATGTGACTGGAGAATAAGTCTACCTCTTAGCAACCTGAGTGGATTTATGTTGTTAATTGGTTAGATAGTTGAGGGCTTGGAGAAAGAAGAATAAAATGAACAAAAGTGGTCTGGTGGATAGTGAAGGCCTTGGAATCAGGGACAACTGAGTTTAAATCCAACATTTGATGCTAAATAGCTATTATTCTGGGCAAATCAGTTGAGTCTTAGTCTCCACATCTGTGGAAGATAACCATGCACAAATCAGCTAACCTCTCTGAATCTTGTTTTCCATTGCTTGAGAAAGGAAAAAAAAAAAGTAATAGTCAAGAGCAAATCACTTATCTTGTCTAAGCCTCAGTTTCCATGTCTGTAAAATGGGGATTATAATACCTGAAGTAGCTTTATCACAATGTTGGTGTGAAGTTTAACTGCAATGTATGTAAAGCACCCCATGTATCACTTATTATTTCCTTAGGTCAATCTGTGGGACTTAAGGGAAAAGAGCAGAGGAAGTGAGAGTAGGGGAAAGGACTGGGGAAAAGGGAGGAAAAGGAAGGGGGCAGGGGAAGAAGCGCTCAGGTTCACCTTGCACCTACTATGAGGTGTGGAAGCAAAACTGAAAGCCACGGAAAGTGTTAGTGTAACTGCCTCCTGACCTCCCTAGAATCAGAGATTATTTAGAATTGAACTATGTCCCTCATCTGTAAAGATGGCAAAACTGGAAGAGTTTGAGGACTCGCTAGAGGGTGGAGCAGTAACACAGGATGTGTTTCCCTCTGCCAGGACCTAATTCATTCCATTGCCTTATACACCTGAAGTGCTGAGTTGGCATCTGGCTGTCTTAGACATCTTCTGCCCTGTTCCTTCATTTTACAAATGAGGGCACTGAGGCCACAGTACCAGGGACTTGACAGCTGGAAAGCTGAATGCTTGCTTTATCTCATCAACCTCAAGGAGTCCACACCATTTTGGCTAGAATTAAACTCACACCCTGGCTGCTCTAGCCAGACCCACACTTGTTGACTCCTCACCCTCTTGCCCTGTTCAGCAATCCATACTACATTGTATTCCACCATTACAGCTTAAGTGCTTTGAGGGGAAGGGCTATCCCACTAGTAGATATTTGTATCCCTGGCACTTCACAGTGTCTGACACACAGTAATTGCTTATTCTTCTTTACTCTCTTCCTTGCCCCTTCCACCTTTACTCCCTCTCTCTTTCCTTCCTCTTTTTTCTTTCTTCCTTCCTTCCTCTCTTTCTTTCTTGCTTTGTTCCTTCCTTCCTTTCCTTCTTTCTTTCTTCCTTCCTTTCCTTCTCTCTTTCTTTTTTCTTCTTTCCTTTCTTCTTTCCTTTCTTCCTTTCTTTCTCTCTCTCTTTCTTTTCTTCCTTCCTTCCTTCCTTTCTTTCTTTTCTTTCTTTCTTTCTTTCTTTCTTTCTTTCTTTCTTTCTCTTTCTTTCTTTCTTTCCTTCCTTCCTTCCATCTATCTGCCTATCCATCTACCTATCTACCTCTCTAACAGACTATCATCTATATACTTAAATTGCACAATTCATGTAGAATGTTACTGAAGCAGGATTTCAAGTTAGTTCTCTGACTCTGAACCCAGGACTCTTTCTACTGCAGTATGGCACTTCTTGGGTTTATATTGTTCTGCAAAAACAAACAGACAAATAATTAAATAAATAAATGAATGAATGAATGAATGAATAAACTTTGTAAAGAAAAAAAATAGTAACAGCCCAAGGAGCTGCCTATTAAACGTAGAATACTTAAAGAATGGCAGGTTTCCCATTGACAAAAAAAAAAAAGCCCAATTAAAAAGAGGCTGAATTTGGGTCATTTTGCCCACTTCAGTTAAAGTTGGGAGGAAAAGGAACCAAATTAGCTCATGTCTACTCCTTCAGAAAATCCTGTGGGCAGCCCAGTCACCCCAGGTTCTCTCTCTTCAGGCACCCGAGAGGGTAAATTACCTTTGATTCTCCTTTGCCATTTAATTTGCTTCCACCCTCTTGCCTGTACATCGTTGCTACAAGGCATCTCCAACAGACAATCAGAAACTCGGGGCCTTTTTTTTCTCCCTCTTTTCCCCTCTTCGGGGAACCTGATGAAAGTGTGCTTTCTCCAGTGACTTTTCACTGCCCTGGGAGAACTTGAAAAAGCTTTTAGCAGCTTTCATCAAATCAGAGAAGTGGGAAAAGTTAGTGTGGCCTTCTGGAAATCATAACTGGGCTACTTTATTTATTTTCCTTAAATTGAGTATGCATATATACTTATGATAACTGTTAGAAGGCGTGCTTCAAAATGAGTTCTCTTCAAAGATTTCTCCGGGCTTGGAGGGTGTTTCGAGGAGGTCAGATCTCAGTGGTATAATTCCTTTACAGGGAGGTCACATGATGAGGAATACTGTTGCCTTTAAAGTTAGCACCATGGGGGAGGGATTATTGCTGCTTTGGTTGAGCTACAGCTGAGCTAGGGAGATTGAGAAGGAACAACTTATTAAAAGGGGCGTCTCTTAAAATGCAGTTTGGTTAAGGCTCCTCATTATCCATTCCCAATAGGCCTATGACTCCATCCTTACATGTCACTGTAGAAATCTCAGCTTCTCTTTTCATCTTCGTCCATTAAGTGGCTGTTCCAATTTTAAAAGACAAAGCTCCCAAACTGGCCCATAAAATGACTTGCTTCACAGTTATGGTTACACAGCAAATCACTTGTACTGTCTCAACCTTCACAACATCTGTCCCATCAAAGCCCTTCTCACAGAATTCCTGCCATTACTCAGGTCCCCCCTTATCTCTCACTTCAATTATTGCCACAATTTCCCCTAACTCATCTCCCTACCTCTCCTTTCCAGTTCATTCTATATAGGATGGACAAAGGAATTTTTCTTAAAATCAGATACAACCATGTAATGCCCCACCCCACCCCAACCCTGGTGGCTCACTATTGTACTCACTATGTACTCCTCTGTTACTGCCTTTAAAACTTTATACAATATGGCCCCAATCTACCTTTTCAGCTTCATTATTCATCTCATACCTTTGTACTGGTTTTCCCATATGCCTAGAACACATTCCCTCCTTACCTTCACTTTACAGGCTCCCTCTCTTCCTTCAAAATTTAACTCAGGTATGATCTGCACAAGAAAAGTTTACTAATTAATCTCCCTCTAAACTAATTTGTGTCTACCCAAACTACCTCTTTTTATTTAAAACCTTTATTTTTTGATATATTCATTTTAAATGTACTTGGACTTAGTTACTTACTAGTTGTATGACCCTGGGCAAGTCACTTTACCTCTGTTTGCCCCAGTTTCTTCAACTATAAATCAGAACCTACTCCCAGGTTTGTAGTAAGGATCAAATGAGATCATAATTATGAGGGGCTTAGCACAGGGCCCCCACATAGTAAACACTATCATCAATGTTAACTGTTGTTGTCATTGTTAATTCCCTGATTTAGAATGGAAACTCCTTGGAAACAGGGATTGGTCTTTTGTATTTCTATTGTCTGTGTCTCACACAATACCCAGAAGGTACCCAGAAGGTTCTTAATAGTTGTCGATTAATTATAGAACTCAGCCCCAACCCTGGAGTCAGTAGGTCCTGAGTTCAAATGCGGCCTCAGACACTTAACACTTACTAGCTGTGTGACCTTGGGCAAGTCACTTAACCCCAATTGCCCTGCCTTCATCCTGACCAAAATAAAAATAGAGAGAGCTCATCATCATTGATGAGAATGATCAGTACCATGCAGAATCATGTCTGGTCTTTGAGCATACCATCTTTCCACTGGGGCAAGAGATTGCCTACATTGTTCTTTAAATAATCCCCTTCTAAGGTTCACAGTACCTACTTACACGGCCCTATCCTGGGCTCTGACTATATAAAAATCAGTTATAGGACATTTGGAATGCACATGGTAGAGAATACACCAAAGTTTCCAAAAACACACTTGGAAAATGAGCAGCAAAGAGATAAAATTGGTACTTACTATGGGAAACTCTGTGGTGTTGTCCTTGAGCATCTGAAACCTTGAGGAGAGTTTTCTCTTTCCCCTGGAGAACCAATAATTGACACAGACTGGCTATAAGATTGAACCCAACTGCTCAAGAAGGTTACTAGTGATCTTCCACCAACCTGTGACCAGAGTTGACAAGGTCAATAAGCAACACCTTTCTTGGATGTCCAGAGGATATTCACAACTTCCCTAGATTTCTCTCAGGACTGGGATAGTTCGATAAGACTTTGCAGAGATGGGACAGACTCAGGAGGAAGTGGGAACCATGGATGTGGGAAGTACTTGCTGTTGATGTTTCCTTGATACCAAAATGCTTACTGTTGTAAGTAAACTGTTCTAGTTTCCATAATGTGACTCATAGAATTCATCTGCTTCATCTTTTCTTGGAAGATTTCACGGTGGAGTCAGAGGCTCAGAACATTGTTTTGAATAGGAAAGGACTTCAGAATGCATTTAACCCAAGCTTTTCTTCTTGCATGGGAGAAAACTGAAGTCATAGAGATTAAGTGATTTACTCAAGGTCACCCAGATGACCTTGACATACCAGGTACATGATTTGAACCCAGGTCCCCCAACTTCAGAGACAGTTAGTTCTCTTTCCACTGAACCCAATGCCAAGAAAATGTTCCAACTGACAGTTTGAGGACATCATTCTTCATCTAATAAAGACTTGAAAGTGATTAAGACTGAAAACTGAGGAGTCACCGTTAGAAAAGTCATTAATTTAGAGTGGTGATTTAATCTTAATAGTCAAGTTACTTTTGTTATTTGTACTACTTTTAAAAAACTTTGGACTTTTATAAACATCAAATAAAATGAGCATTATCACATTAAAAAAAACAGAAAAGGGGGACTGCACATAAACCCTCAAGTTTCTATGCTATACCACTTATTGTTCCTTTAAAGTATAATGTTTAATTTTAACTATAATATGTACTTTAAATTTGTAATATTTAATTTTAATGATAATAAATCCGACATATAATTTTAATCCTATCTTACTTTACAGTATTTTCTTGTGACTTCCCTTCTTTCTGTTCTTTTCTGTGTATTTAAAAAAAAATGTTTCAATGACCTTTTATTTTCTTTCTTTTTACTTTGAGTAATGAAATTATTATTAATAATCAATAATTTTTGGGAAATTCAGAGTTCCTCCCATTTTCTAAAGTCCTGATTTTAAAAGTTCAATCTCTTAAAGAACAATACTGATAATGAGATTGGACTAACTTTCTTGTTCAGTCCCAACCCAGATGGAAAAGCCATTGTGTTCTACACTAGTTTCAGTGAAGGATAAATTCTTTGAATTTATCCCAAGACTGGTGGTAACTTAGAAGTGAATGACATAATCAAAATTCAGGTCATTGTAATACTAGTTCCCTCATTAATTGTTAGCCAATTAGAGTTGATTGTCACCCTCAGGAGCAGCCCTTTTCCAATGGGCATATAAGCCATGAGCCCACTGCCATGATTGTCTTTGGTATAAGAGAGAAATGGCCAAATGACCCTCCTTTCATTAAAATGCTGCCCTTATCAATAAAATGATTAAATTATCCAGAAATTGTATCTCTGGAACCTTTTTAATCATCACAGCAATGAAGAAAATAACAAAAAAAAAAAAAAAAGAAAGAAAGATAGCATGCCCTTGTAACATATCTACAGTCAAGCAAAACAAAGTCATGTGTTGACCACATCCAAAAAATATGATTCATTCTTAACCTTAAACCCATCATCTCTCTATTAGAAGGTCAGTAGGAGGCATCACCAATAGTGGTCAGTCATTGCAATGAATATAATTCTTAGGTCTTTCCAATTTTTTGTTTTTATTATTTTAAAGTAGAAAGAAATAGTATTTCAGCATTTTCACAGTTGGAGGGTTCTCATCATACAATAAGGTTTTTACTTAACCTTAGAAATGGGGTAATAAATGGTTTTTTTCTAAGATAGCATTTATAGAATCCTTATTATTAGTTTATTAATAGCAGTTACTCTGTGTCCTAAACTTAGTGTTTAGCCTAATCTATATAACATTCCCCATAGCACTTGTTTTTACTGCTTTGCCGAATACTTCTCATATAAGAGTGTACATTATACTTGACAGATTGTGTCTTCTCTCTTACATCTGTTACATACTCATCAAAACTTTATGTCTCCTCCAGTTTCAAGCTATCATAGTGCTCTTGAGTTAGTAGAGACTTAGTAAACATTTCTTAAGTGAATTTATTTATCCATGTGAAAATTCTTTGAAGGAATTGGGGATATTGGAAAGAAGTAGGGAAAGGGGAAAACATGAAGGTATGGAGGTATGAAATTTGTCTTTTAGTATTTAAAGGACTAGGCTATGCAAATGGAAATAGATTTGTTCTACTTGGTCCCAATGGCAGACCTGGGTTATGATGAATGTATATTTCTAATAGCCAGATTTAGACCATATGCAAGAAAAAATCTCCTAAAAATTAAAAGTATCCACAGGTGTCATGGACTAGAAGTATTGACTTTCCTCTTATGGAGATCTTCAGGTAATAGAATTTAGCTAGAGTTGTATGGTTTATAAAGCACTTTAAATATTTCAACTTCTTTGATGAATCTAAAGATAGATGATCCCTTGTTTGCCATATCCTAGTGATTGGGATGGGATATGAACCCCTATAAGGGATTCACCACGTTTTTGAAAGCAACTCAGTCCATGAATTTTCCCATACATTTCAGAAGCCCTCACCTCTGCTTCATGCATCTGACCCACCCCAGCCCACCTTGATGACTTAATTAGCTCAATCTCACTCCTTAATCACATCTAGACTCTCCCAAGCTACTGCCACTCCTAGATCCACTTCCCACAGTCTTTCTATATAAAAATACCCATCTTATCCTTGCCAAATATACAGACTCACTAAGAGTCTGGCCCTCTTCTACTGGTGTTACAGTAAACTTGCTACTTGGACTGAAAGAAGGCCTGAGTGGTTGCATTCTTTTGAGACAGACTCCTGCCCTGTACCCTTGGATTTCAGAGTTCCTAGCACCCTTAGATCACAACACTAGGAGTGATTCTCCATCAGATTTAGGTTGGACTAGAAGATGCTCACAAAAACACTTCCAGTTCTGAGAGTCAGAAAGTCATGAATGAATGAGTGAATGAACACTAATAGATGTATGAATCTAAATCTTTCATGACATTCTCTTGTGTAGACATACTGCCATTTTTTTTTTACCAGTTGCTGACCTGCCTTTAATGCTGTGGCTGAATTCTGACTCTTTTATTCCTGTGGCTTACTCTCCTAGGGTTGGTGGCCCCATTCCTTTCACCTAGAATGGAAAGAACAAAAGATCAAGGAATAGGACTCATATTAGGAGACCATGTGGCTTAAAATGGGAAGAGAGCCTAAGGCCATTCTCCTGCCTCTGGGGTCTCTCATTGAACATGTGAGCAAAAGAGTCAGAGAGCTAGCCTAGAAATGAATGAAGCAAAGTAATAGTTGAATCTGGCTCAGGCCTTTTTTTGAAACTACAAGAGCCTCTGCTACTTAGCCAATTGAAAAATGCTCTTCCCAACCAGGTGGTTAGTTAACTGGAACCAGTTGCACCATATCTACATTTTCTTTCCAAGGAATTCCATTATATAGCATTATAATACTCCTGGAAACTATTTTACCTACATCCATCTGCATAGAGAGATTCCATTTGAGCAAATTATGGAGTCTCCACATGTACCAGACACCCTTTACAAATTTTTACAGAGATGGTAGAAGGTTTTGATGATAATGCAGAATATATTACATATTTTGGATATTGGTATTTAGATTTTATTTGACTTTAAATCATCTAAGTTTATTATTTCTAGGTCACATGACCAATAAGATGGAGGACTTGACACTTTCTCCAATCCTCATACCTTCTCAAGTTTCTCAAAAATAGGAATTATGCATGAGATGAAGCAATTTCAGTTGTCTCCATGGTATAGGACAATAATAACCCAAAAGATGGGAAAATTCAATAAACAGAAAATGTTCATCCCTAACCCTAATGTGCTCTCTTTGCACCTCCTCATCCACAATCTTCCACATTCTGGCAGGACTAGTAAAGTCTATTCAACCATAGGCTTACAACATAGCCTGCACCTCAAAAAACGAAAGGCAAAAACTTTCTCTCCATGGAATGGCAGTATAGCAGCTCACTGTGTTATAAGAGAGCTCAACTAGAGAACTAAGGAATGGGGGAAACTAGACCAGGGTTCCGTGCGTGTGGTATGCCACTTGACTGGAGAGAAAGGGTATTGGCATCCAGATGATGTCCTGAAATATGAATTTCTCAGCTTGGAAGAAAGAGACTGAGTCAACTCTGAGGTGCAGAGCCCAGGGAAACCACAATCAAAGGGGAAAGAGTCACAAAGTGAGTAATAGGAGAATATGGGGGAGAGGAGGCTGAAATAATCAAAGATTTAGAAGCAAAAAAAAAAGGCCTAAAGAATTTGAGTGTGGGCAGACAAACCAACAAGGAAGATATTAATAACAGGAGGTAATATGGCTGCCAGATCATCTAAACTAGTCCAGAAGCTATAAATAAATATTGCATGATAAAGGAAAATGAATCAATACCTGAGGAGACAGGGAACCCTATGGACTTCTAAGAAAGCATATAATCCAGTAACATATTAACAAATGGTTTAAAAGATAAGTACAAATTGTGAAAGGAAAATTTATTACCTATACCACAGAAATAACTGCAAAATAATTTTTTTTTTTTACAAAACCCTTGAATCCATAGTGGCAAACTTTGTCAAAGAAACAAAAGACTTGATGATTGGGAATTCAAACAAACAAAAATGAAGAAAAATCTGGAAGAAGAGATAAAAGCAATAATATTAAAAGAAAACATGATCTCCATACAAGCAAAATGTATTAATCTCAAAGATGAGATTCATAGAGACAACTTAAGGATTATCCCCTAAGTCTTTTTCACCATAGTATCTTAAATAGCCAAAACATCCATAAGACTTTAGAAAGCAACAACAGAAACATGTAATTAAGTTAACCCTGATTCCTATGTGTTTTGGCTTTACCAAAAGATAACACTGATCAGAATGGACTCCCTTTAAACAGTGTGTCTGAATTTACAGAGACATCCTCTATATGACTTTAGCACTATGGCATTTAATAAAGGGATTAGAAAAAAACTTGGTTTTGAAGAACTATAATGAGTAGAAAAATGTAACTTTGCTCAATGCCAACATTATTTAGCTCCTAGAAGTCAAATTCTCTGTCTCCTACTCCCAACCAAGGCTCACTAAGATGCCTCCTGTGTGCCTTGTATCAAAACCATATTCCTACATATTTTGCAAACCAGTTTATTGACAGAGAATCACCACCACACTACCCAGATGGCTATGTTAGTGTGTGGACCATTGAGTATTGGGACTTTTTCCAATTTGTCACAATTAAACACCTGTGCAAAATAGGTTCTGCATAGTCATTGGGTATCTTACAACGGGAACCTTCCAATTTCCCTTCTATTAGATAAGACAAATACTGTGACATTTCCACAGATGCTAGCTAAAGATATACTGTATCATTGAAGCAAAATTGTCCTCTGTAGGCTTCAATCAAGTTGTGCAATACTCCTTTTTTTTAATCCCTTGTGCTGTTTATATGAATAAGATTATAGTGTGGGGAGGATTCAAATGACTGAGATGCCCAAAGTTAACTCCCCTAGACTACTCATCTTCTGGACTATCCTCTCAAAGGTCACCTCTTCTACATCAAATTCGAAGTGCCTTTTTCAATCTTCATCCTCCTTGGTTTCTCTGTAATACTTGACAGTGTTCAATTCCCCAATACTTTCTCTACCTCTCTTGGATTCTTTGACACAACCTTTTTTAAAATTTTCTCCTTGGTGCTTTTAAAGCTTTCTCTGACTGTATACTTCTCAGTCCCTTCCTTTCCTTTCCTTCCATTTCCTTCTCCTCCTCCTCTTCCTCTTCTTCCTCCTTTTCCTCCTCCTCCTCTTCCTTCTCCTCCTCCTCCTTCTCTTGCTCCTCCTCCACCTCCTTCTTCCTTTTCTTCCTCCTCCTCCTCTTCCTCCTCCTTCTTCTTCCTTTTAAGGGAAGTTGGTGTCAGTATCTACATAAAATTATCTACAGATTTTTCCAGACCTTTTAGGTAGAGACAACAAGCTAAAGAAGTGAAAAATCACCCAAATTGTATCCAGGAAAGGAAATCTATGTCATGAAAATCTCTTAGATCATCTCAACAAATATTTTTTAAAAATAAAAAAAAAACCACCAAGTAATAAAAATCCAAATGAAAAAAATCCAAAAATTGGACTCTGTGTATACAAATAGAGTGACAAAATAAGAAAAATTTCTTTAACAGAATGATAACAATAATGCCTCATTTGCTACATGTCCCTTTCTATCTCCTTTCTGTTTGTGTACTTTTAATATTTCATTGCTAATATTTTTAAAGTCACAGTTAATTGCATGTTGCCTTAGTTCTGATTCTTTGCTATGTATCATTTCACATGCTACTAAATTTTTCATATTTTTCATTTTAGAGTAAAATAATCTTCTATTTTATCATTGTACAATCGTATATTCACCCATTACAGTATCATTAGGCATAAAGATTGTTTTGTTTTGTTTTGCT
This sequence comes from Pseudochirops corinnae, assembly GCA_028646515.1. NCBI lineage: Eukaryota > Metazoa > Chordata > Mammalia > Diprotodontia > Pseudocheiridae > Pseudochirops > Pseudochirops corinnae. The sequence continues at coordinate 32,381,839 of CM053590.1, forward strand.
TTGCTTCCTTTCTCTCTTCCTTTTTTTTTTTTTTTTTTTGTGACTCACTGTCTTCCTATATCGCATAACCTGAAAGGATAGCAGCTACTTCTCATGGTCTGATCTTACTCCTGAGTGGCATGGAATCTTTGTCCTGCAGCATTTCCATTTGGGTCTCTGGTTGCTTGACCAGGGCGGGTTTGCCTCTCCTTAGACAGCCTGCACCCCTACTGCAAGTCACAACACCTGAGTTCAAGTGATCCACCAGCCTCAACCTCCCCCAGTAGCAAAGACTCTGAGCATGGAAGAATCCACTGAATGACATATGGGTTTTTTTACAGACTTTCATCATTACAGATCAAACAATTAGGAGCAACAGAAATGCTTCTCCCACCACCACCTTTAAATCACATCTTTAGGATATATTCCTCTTAGGAAACTCATTTTATCAAAGAGCAAAATCAGTTTCATAATACTACATATTGTCACATACCTAATCAATGAGATCATACCAACCACCAGTTCCATCCATGTATTAATAAGTTTCATGGCATGTTTCCCTATGGCAGCAACAATATGGAAGTTCATCAATTTTGACCAATTTTGCCAATTTATTGGGCAAAGGATAAGGCTAAAAAGTTGCTTTACTTTGTGTTTCTCTAATTATTAGGAAATTAGATTCACTTTCCCTGGTAATAAATGATAGTTTTCTTCATAGTGTTCACCAAATTCTCTGACTATTCAAAGTTAAATTGTATCAGATCCTTAGACATCATTAATATTTATACTTTTGTTAGATGGCACATTTACTAAAAAGCACCTTTTTAAACTCAGTCTGTTACTTTTCTTTTCATTTTCAGCACATAACTTTACCTTCTCCATTCAGACTCTGCAATTACCTTCCCTAGGTCCTAAGGGGCTCTATTGATGAGACAACAGGCACACAGGGCCTCATTTTCTGTTTCCCTTTTGTTATGGAAAATCATTTTATAAGTATTCATTTCTAGCTCTTTTGTGCACAAAAATTTCATCCCATGTTTAATAAAGTTTCTTTCCTTTCAATAATGAAGAAAATGTATTACAATTTTTCTTTCATTTTCATTTCATTAGAAAATATTTGAATCATCGATTCAAGTAAAATTTGTTATAATATGTGCTATGAGATCCTAGGGTTGATACTGTTTGGGGGGCCCTGAGAACTCAGTTCAGAAGATATCCAAAAATAGAAGAGACTGAATGACTGGGAGAAAGTATGGCAGATATTAAAAAAATTTAAGATGATCATGAGGACATGTTTAACTAGTGACGCACAGACCTAATTTTTCATTTCTATAAAAAACTGTGAAAGATTGAGCTATGTGGGAATTGAGTTTATCCTGGATGAAAATATGAAAAAGTAACAGGCAAGTGCCAACAAATGATTTTCTACTTTGTTCTGTATGTTTAAAATTAGGAAATTACCTTGAAGGCACAGAGAGCATCAGGTTCAACCTTGCCCATGGCCTGCTATTTAAAACAAACACACAGTATCTGATTTGGTAGCATAAATAACATAGATTAAATGCTCTTATCTGACGAATAGTTGCCATACCCATGTTAAGAAAGTGGGGGGGAGGGGCAGCTAGGTGGCTCAGTGAATAGAGCACTGGTCCTGGAGTCAGGAGGACCTGAGTTCAAATGTGGCCTCAGACACTTAACACTTAGCCATGTGACCTTGGGCAAGTCATTTAACTCCAACTGCCCTGGCCTGCCCTCCCCCCTCCAAAAAGCAAAAAAAAAAAAAACCCAAAGTGGTAGGGAACCTGTCACCTGGAGGGCACATGTGGCCTTCTAGGTCCTTGGGTGTGGCTTTTTGACCACATCCAGGTTTTATAGGACAAATTATTTTATTAAGGGGATTTTTTCTGTGAGGTTTGGATTCAGTCAAAAGGCCAGGCTTGAGGATATAGACAGCCACATGTGGCTTCAAGGCTGCAGGTTCCCTGCTCCTGTAAAGATAATAGAAGATTGCTAGATAGCTGCAACAGTAAAGATCTTTTATTTTATGATGCTTTGATTAGTTTTATCAATTGAGGCATCCCACGTGCGTATTAACCAAAGTTGGTTGTCATTTTCATAAGAGGTTTCCAGAGCAGCATCCCAAAGTTGGAGTGGGGGTGGTGAGGGATGGGGGAGTGCCATCTAGTGAGAATGAAGGGCAAGAAGTCAGGAAAACCTGAGTTGGCATCCTATATCAGAGGCTTGTCACCCTTGGAAAGTCACTTAACCTCTGTCTGCCTCAGATCTTTCATCTGTGAAATGGAGATAAGAATCACATCTACCTTCCAGGGCTGTTTGTGAGGATCATATGAAATATTACTAAGTGAAGCATTTTTCAAAAGACAAAAAAACACGATCACCTGTTTCCACCACCAATCCCCACCCCAGTCAGTACATTTAATGGAATTCCTTCAAAAGTTAATGAGTAGACAGAGTTGAGTCCCATAACATCCTGGGAGCAAAGATTTCAAATGGGAAGGGGCTTTAAACATCACATGGTTCAACTGCTTTATTTGAAAAATAAATGAGGCAAGTAGAGACTAAATGAATTCTCTGAAATCATACAGATGTCAAGTGGGAGAGTCAGAATTTGAACGCCAGCCCTCTGACTCCAAATCCAGCACCCTTTGCAGGATACTCTGAGAGGAGTGGATTGTTTGCAATCTACAGCATTGGAAAGAATGCCTTGAAAGTACAGATCCATTCAAATGTTTAAATGTGATCTGAAATGTGGGTTGAAACTTCCTTGTCTTGTTTTCTCGCATATTCTGAGACAATTTCCCCCACAATTTTAACTAAATCCCAATTTCCTTTTCCCAGAGTCTGGTAATCTTGGACTTATCAAATATTAGTTGTTAATATTAATATCAAATCCAACATTAATTAATTAAAATAATTTATTTAATTATTAATAATTACAATCTTTGTTCTCTTTCTGAATGTTCTATAGTGTTCTATTATTCTATTTTTCTCTTTATCTAGTACTAAACAGTTTTTAAATCTAGTATAAGCCTGGGTGGATCTGGGCATGCCCATTGAGTGTAACATGGAGTGCCCATTAGTGGCCTTTGAAGCATGTCCAGACTTTGTGCCATGGAGGCCTCTGCATCCCCTACCATGTGAGTAGGGATAGCATCTTTTCATCTTCTGCTTGTATCTTTAAAACTGGCAACACTGAGATAGTCTCCCCCTTTTCAGCTGTACCCTTTCTGTCTTTCTGCTGCTGTTTTATTGGTTGCATTCAAAGATAAGGATCACAATTCACCCACAGCTACACAAGTAAGTGGGCAAAGATTTTCATTACCCTGCTCCTTCTCTTTTACCTCCAGTTCTGAGAAATGGGACTGGGGATATATATATTTTTTCTGTTCTATGTTGTCTGTCCTCCTCAGTGTCAGGTACCAAAGTAATACCCACAGAGAGGGAGTCTGAGCCATGGGTAACCTAACAGCCCTCAGCCAGTAGGACCAGGATAGCCTGAGTTACAGTTGTGTTTGTCTTTCATTTTCGAAGAGGACCATGGCATCAGGGAAATGACAGGATTTGTAGTTGACTGATTTCAGTGAGGTAGGGCTGTGCAAGGTCACCAGCCTTACTTCCTCCTCCTTAGCCATCTGGATCCCTTGACTTACTTCTTAAAGAGGACTATTCACTGAATGGGCATTACCTCACTCTAAGTGAGCACCTGAAAAGGCCTCAGCCTAAAAGAGCCAGGGTCTCCCATTGCACCCTGTGTTGTCTCCAGTCATCCTGATGAGTATCTGGTCATTGGATCCAGATGGCTCAGGAGGGGAATGAGGACCCAGCTAGTTGGGTAACTCAGCTCATTCTCTCCCTTTCCCTGTTCCTTTCCTCCTCCTATTCAAAGGAAGGTAAATTTTGATGACCAGAAGCTGCCCACTTAACTTGGGGTTTACTGGCTAGGTTTCTTTCTTTCTTTCTTTCCTTCCTTCCTTCCTTTCTTTCATTCCTTCTTTCCTTCTTTCATTCCTTCTTTCCTTTTTCACAAAACTTTAAACCCAGTTCACTCTGAAGTCTGTGTTACACCAACAAGGCAAGACCCCATGTTTGTTTATTACTGATCTTGTCATTCTTGGCTATTCGCTTTTCCATATACATTTTTGAACATTCCTTTTCTATAAAGCCATCTTTTGTTACTTTGCTAGAATATGCCAATGAACCTTTGATGTCATCAAAGTACATAGCACGTATTCCCTCCAAAGTTGCAGATCTCAGCATTTAGCCATCTGTACCTGCCTACATTGTTTGATTCTTCTCCATCCTCTCCTATAAGTCCACCACAAGTAGTTCAGTCAGTGTGCTCGGACCTTTCTCCTGTTCTGAGGGCCTCCTTAGGCTACCAAAGGACCACACAAGCTTTCCAAAGGCTGTCCCTTTTTTGGTCATGCATTTCTTTGATAATAGCTTTACATCATATCTCCTACATGATTGCTTGTTTAGAATGTGTTGCAGTTTGTCACTCCCCTACACTGATCCCTCCCTACACACACACACACACACACACACACACACACACACACCATTTGACCCTCAATTTCATTTCTATAGAAATTAGGGTTCCATAACCAGCAACTGCTCTCTATCATCCGAAGAAAGATTGACCTTGATTCCAAGGAAAAATTAATTCAATAAATATTGCCATATGTATTATACTGGACCAACCTAGCCTTGGGCAGGGGGCATCTCATTCATTGATACATTCTTCAGTTTAGTCAAAATCATTTTAAAGTTGTCTTTTTGTGGGTCTTCTGTACATTTGAATACAAGTACTTGGTACATTATGCATTGGGCATTATTCCAAAAGGTACCACACAGTCAGATTTCCAGATTTCCATGACTTGACTAAATAATTTGTTGTTCTAATGTTATTTTTTTCCTCCTTATTGGTGCTTTTGGGGCTCCTTGATTTTCTAGCTATATGATCATTTCATCTGCAAGTAAAGGTATCCTAATATCTTCGTTGGCAGGGATTCAGTCTTTTATTTCTATCTCTGCAAAGAGTATTAAGTCACCTACAAGAATGATTGTGTGGTACCCATTAACAATGTCAGTTGAGGGTATTGAAGGACCAGAATTGTAGGCATATAAATAGAAATAATTGATGTCTAGTGGGAATTGCCTTTGAAAATCAGCCTATTTTAGTAATGAAAAAAAAACCTAGTTTTTACAGAGGATTCTGATTCTAGCATTTTTATTACAAATTATACATTCAAGGATGTCACTTTACTTTTCAATATTTTCATTTATCAAAAAAAATGAATATGAACTGAAGGCTCTGCTTGCTTCACTGGGATTTGGGGAAGATGAATGAAATAATGTACTTGGGACTCTTCAAAGGAGAGGTATATCACATAAATTCCAAGTATCATTAAAACAATAATTCTGCAATTTCCAGTGGCTCATCTTTAATAAAAAGTATTTAAATCAAAACTAAAAGTGTGTCTTGGGCACATACAATTTGTCATGAAAGATTTAATTAAAGTTTCTTGTTATTAAAGAGGCGAAGTTCAATTTAATCTTTAGTGAAATGAATGATTGCAATTGGTCAAAATGTCTAAAAATATATTTGATTAGATGTTGACACCCAGATCAAGTAAATTTTGGCTTCTTCCATACAGGCAAGGCCCCTGAAAACAGAGGCTAAGAACACTGTCATTAGTTGTCATACTGTGTGCATAATTACTTTCCACGTTTCTAAAGCCATCACCATGATAAATTTGCAGTTTTCCCCATCTGCCAGAACTAGTAATGTGCAATACATTTAACAAGTGAATTTGCATATAGAAAGTATCATTGACCTTTGGATTTCAAAGGACAAAAATTTACAAGGACACTCATTCAAAAACAAACCATTTATTTTCAGTGAACCACTCTAGCAAGAGAACACATGGCCACTCCACAATGAGGAAAAGGTTGAGGTTATCTTCCCAGATAAAAGATGTGGCAACGGGGCTTGAAAGCCAATATAAACACAGACAAGTTTCTCCTGCCAGTTACTTTGGGCCAGCATATATATGAACATTGTAATGACGGCTTCAAATTGTATATTTTCATATACATATACATATATATGTATAACACATACATGAATGTGCATATTTATGCATATGTCTATATGTATGTGTGTGAATGGAATATGACATATATGATTGTCCCAGCGTTCAATCAATAATATTTAGGTGTGAATCTGTGATCTGAGCAGAGTGTTAGAAACACAGGGTAGTGATTGCTGGGTTCTTCTCCCCATCACTAGCTTTGTTAATTATCCCTTAAGGTTTATGTTCTACACACACACACACACACACACACACACACACACACACACACACACACACGTACACGCAATATTTATAGAAATACAATCTATTTACATATCTATTTTATGTAGGCAGATTTATATTCATTAGATAGAGATAGGATATATATTTATATAGATCAATATCAATTGAGGCTAGGAGGTCAGAGAGACAAAGGAAAAAGTGGATAGTACAGTAGAAAGCATGCTAGATTTGGGGTCAAAAGACATAGGATTAAATTCAAGTTTTGTAACATACTTGTTACGGGACCTTGGGCCAGTCACTTAAGGTCACTGGACCTCAGTTTCCTCATACCTAAAATGGGGGGGGGGGGGAGATTGACTAGATAGTATCTAAGGTCCTTCCAGCCCTAAATTTATGCTCCTATGGCTGCCATGAAATGGGGGTGTTGGGAGCACCACAGAATGAACCAATCAGAGAGCTGGAATGGACCTTGGAGACCATCTGGTTCAGCCACTGCTTCAACAAGAAACCACTCTACATTTCCATCAAGGAGACATCTAGCTTTTGCTGAAAAATTCCTATTGAAAACCATCCTGCTACTTTCTGAAGCAGCACATCTGACTTTGGGACAGGTCTATTTTTTAGAAAGGTTTGCTTTAGGTAATCAGTCAGTCCATAAACATTTATTAAGGGTTTATGGCATGTCAGGCACAATGCTAAGTGCTAGGGATACACAGAAAGGCAAAAAACAGTCCCTGCCTTGAGAAGCTCACAGTCTAATGGGGGAGACAACTTGCAAACAACTATATACAAAATAGACATGTATAGTTTAGAAACCATTGGACACAAGGCCAGAGGAATCACTAGGATTTAGAGAGATTAGGAAAGGCTTCTTGCAAAAGATGGTACTTAAATTGGGACTTTAAGTCAAACCTATATATGGCCCACTCATTCTTCCTTCTCCCCTCCAGGGCAAAATGGAACAAGTTTTCCCTCTTCTTGTCTTTAGAATACTTGAAAGCAGTTGTCTTCTATCTACAAATTCTGTAACTTTGGGACAGTAGTGCCTTAATCTCTCTAGGCTTAATTGTCTCATCTATAGAATAGGGCAATATCTTCTCTGCGTAGATGTCGTTGCCTAATGCAATTTCAGGTTCATTGCAGTTCTATGACCCATAATTCTGTCTTTTAAGTGTATTCCTTTTTGTATTGCCATAATTCTGAGCCTAGGGCTTTGTATGCAATATAGCAGAAAGAATCATAGATTTAGAATCAGAAGAACCAACTTTGCTACTGGTTATTTGGGATAAGAATTTAAAAAATCACATTTAAGCAACATTTTAAAGATCATAAAGATCTCCCCTCAACCCTGTAGTTTGGGAAGTGTGTATCTAATTATTTTCATTTTACGAAGGAGCAAATTGAGCTTCAAAGAAGTCAACCAACTTGTCCACAGTCTAAGTCCAACAGTCCAACAGCCAAGAGGGTCACTGTTAGGCTGCTTCTATTCCTGAGTCACTCATCATCCAAAAATGAAGGTTGAAGTAGAAGATGGCTAAGATCCCTTTCCACTGTAGAGTTGTTTTTAAAGAATTGATGTTATGTAGCTTTGAATACACACACACACACACACACACACACACACACACACACACACACCCCTTTTCAATACCACCAGTCCACAATGAGGTTTGTGGGACAATTATAGTTATGAAGAATAGCTCATTCCCAACCAGTACATTCTCCAACAAGAGACCTCAGACCATAAATCAAATCACAAACCTTCTAAGTGGAATGAAGTGACAAAGTAAATAACAAGGAAATAAATTTATCCATACACAAAGCAATAGTCTCTCCTGGAATCCCGTATCACCAGAGAGAGACATAACATTCCCTCAATTTCTGAAGAAGCTCTTTTCATAGCATTCCAGCTGAAATAGCTGTCTTGTCTCTATATCGCAGGAATGGACCGAGTCTTAACCTTGCTCTATTTCCACAAATGTCATCTGATGCTGGGCCTCATTTTCAAAGGGAGGTGTCATTGATCTTCTGCAATGTTGCCTGACTAAAAGGTTTAGGGTTAATGAAGGTGTTTTCACCTCTTTTGTTAGGTCCTTTACTACATACATGGCTTACAAAAGGAACCCTTTAGGTCAAGATCTTTCATTTCTAATCTTTTCTCACTCCTCCCAAATACAGACACACACACTCACATCAGAAAGACCCCTAAAGTTGTCCTGATATTTAAGTCGAGGTGAATAGAATAAATTCTTTCTGATTCCCATCAGTCTTTGAAGCCTCAAGGAGGCCACTAGCACCATTGGGGGGTGGGAATGAGAAGACAGGGAGGAGTGCTGGCAATCATTATCTCACATTCCTGACACTCTGTTCAGATCACAATTTTATATTTAAATATTGTTGATTTAACACTAGGACAATCATATGAGCCATTCCATAGGCTGAGGAAGAAACATCTGCTTTATACTCTAGTTGTCAACTAGGGAAAGTCGAGGAGGGAATAATGTGTAGTAAAGAGAAACAAATTTCCATCAAGGGAAATGTGGTAGAGTGGTTACGCCATCAGGGAGACAAATGAGAGAATAATATCCTCTGTGTTTCAATGACATCCTTGTGATGTCAGGAGAAAGCTAGGAATCCTTCTAGAATCTTGAGTAGACTCTCTTTATGAAGTTTTGGTGGAACATGGCCCAGAGATACACAGAAAAAGCAGAAATGGATAGGCTGTGATTTGAATAATTGTGAGGAATTTCCAAAGCAATGAGATAATAGAGTCATTTGAATTCCTGAATATTTTAAAGCTTTATAGCACATAGCATGAATTCAATAGACCAGCTAATAAACACATGTAGATTCAAGGAAATCTATTAATCAACTCTACAAAAAAAATTTCTCCTTTCTTTGTCTATTCTAACAAAGACCAATAGCTAATGGTGTTGCTATGGTTATGCTTTCACTTATAATTCTAGTTCTTACAGGACAATTGTTTGATTATTCCAAAGTCCTGTACCTGGACCATTGTGCTAACTGCTAAGGCTAATGTTCCTGGTTTTCCTAAGGTTCACCGAACAAGTGGCTATCAATTAAAATTTGTAACTCAATCTCCCAGCCTTCAAGTAAACAGCTATGGATGCAAACTTTCCCCTTCAGGATGCAGCTATAAAACTCCAAGTGGAGTAGATTCACAGGAAAAAAAATATAAACCTTTTTATTTATAATACTTTTAGCAAATGGTAAAAAAAAAAAAATCTTAATACATACTTAATATGAAAATACAAAAGAAAAAAAGGAAGAGACATAGGACAACAAAATGACCTGAAATCAATTATACCAAGATAGCTATGAGCAGCTGAGAATAAGACAAATGAGTGAGAGCCAAGAAAGATAAATGGCTGCAATAAGGAAAATTCTATAACCAAACTGGTCCAGAAGCTGATACCACCACTTGAAATGAAAGACCAAATTAGTGTCATAAAAGCAAGGACAATATGGAGAGAAAAATCAATGAAATAAAAATGGCCTGAGATGAAAAAAAGAAAATCTGAATTTCAGTTCATCACTAAGGCAATCAGAAGAAATAAATATCGGATGTATAAATAAGTTTTATTCTAAGATGAAATTAATAGTCTCAAATCAATCAGTCAACAAGCATTGATTAAGTACTTACCATGTGCCAGGCATGGTGCTAAGAATGTGCTGGCAATGTAAAGACAAGAGTGAAATAGTCCCTGCCTTCAAGGGGCTTATATTCTAAAGAAGAAACTGTATATGCATCTATAAATAACCATGTGTAATATATACAAAAGGAATGCAAAGTAGGTTTGGGAGTGGTGCTCCAGCAGCTAGGGCTAGGGATCAGGAAAGATTTCATGTACAAGTGGTAAAAAATAGAGATTCTACATTGTGGTGGTGGGAAGGGTCTGTATTCCCAAATATGAGGGACAACTAGTAAAAAAAAAATCAGTCAGTAAATGGAATGTTATATTTCATAATATCAATTAGGCTATTATATAATCTACATATATAATTTCTACATTAGTAATATTACATGTTATATAATAGTATATAACATATGTTAATATATTATATACTTTGTTAGTTCAAAAGACCTGTGATTTTATGATTATGACAGTGCTTCCATCAATGTGATTACAACCCCTGTAACACTATAAGTAGCTAGTTTCTTTTTTCTTTTTTTTAATTTTTATTTATTTTTTTATTTTAGTTTAGTTTACATCATTTATTTCCACGAAATTTTGAATTACAAATTTTCTCCCCATCTTTCCCCTACGCACTGCCCCAAAACAGCCACCCCAGTGTATCTCCCCTCCCCCAATCTATTCTCTCCTATGTCTTCCCCTCTCACCCCTCTGACTTTTCAGTAGGGCAGGATGACTCTCCCAGCCACAGTGCCTGTGTATCTCAAGTTCCAGTTGGATGTAGTTAATAATGATAATATTAATAATAATAATTGTATATATATATATATATTTTTTAAATTTAATTATAGAACTTTAGATTCTAGATTCTTTCTCTTTCTCCCTTGTCACCCAACCCCACTGGAAGGACAAGCAATCAAATACAGACTGAACATGTGAAATTATGCAGAACCTCTCCACAGTGAGCACACTATGAGAGTCTAATTACATGTCCCTTCTTCCTATCCTGCCCCCTCCAAACCACTCTCCACCCTGTCCTTGTCCCTGTCCCTCTACAGAGGTGTGAACTTTCATCAGCCCTCCCCCCCACTCTGCCCTCCCCTCCATCACCCCACCTCTCATCCCCCTTCCCTCTACTCTTCTATGTGGCAAGATGCCCAGTTTAGACTTTATGTCATTCCTTCCCTAAGCCAAATTCCGTGAGAGTAAGGTTTACTCTTTCCCTTTTGCCTTCCTGTTCTCCCCCTCT
>CM053590.1:32401505-32414062 GCA_028646515.1 Pseudochirops corinnae
TGGTGACCCCCAATCATAAAATTATTGTTGTTGCTACTTCATAAATGTAATTTTGCTACTGTTATGAATCATAATGTGAACATCTGATATGCAGGATGTATTTTCATTGTTACAAATTGAACATAACCCACAGGTTGAGAACTGCTTCTCTAAGACTTACAGTCTGAGAGAGTTGCTGTAGTGACAACCACATTGGCATACCCAGGATGGCTGCTAGCACAGGTTCTTAGATCTGCTGTACTAGGAAAGACAGTTGTTTAAGCGGTCAACAGTCTTTTTTAAAATTACATTCATTAGTTCAAGGTAAAAGTCAGCACCCTGAACTCCAGAGAAAATACAAGCAGAGAAATCAAGACCAAATGACAGGGCTCTGACTGCCTGAATCAACAATACATTTTACATACATCCCTGGATCAAGAGAGCCTTTACATCTGCGTAATTAGGAAGTTCTGAACATATGGCCACTCAGAATCTCCACCAGGGAATCACAAGATCCTTCTCCTAAGTGAGCCCCCAAAGCAAAATACCAACTCAGAGTATTTACACTTCTCAGGGCCAGAAGGCATCACCACCCTCCCGACTCAATGCCTAATTAGAAATTACCAAAAGGTGTGAAAACCTTCCTACAAATAAGCCTTCCCTAAGGAAGCTTCCCTTAATGGGCTCCACATGAGGCCTATTAATGGTCAGGGGAGATATTACATTCCATTAACATCATATTTGCCAACTTATCCCTGAGAGGTTTGTGCTGTTTCCATTTTACTGAAGAAGAAACTAGGGATCAAACAGGATACATGACTTTCTCGGGATTATACAGCTAGTAAGCTTTTGAGATAGACAGAAACCAAACCTAAGGCTTCCTGACTTTCTGTACTTGGTCAAACAACCTCTTTTGTAGTAGAAAAATAGGCACAAAAGTGTGTCCATTGTAACACTATTCCCAACATCTGGGAGCCCTTGATTGAAATTTCACGCAATTTTCCTAATGTTTTATGGATCACCAAATCTCATCTCTCTAACAGGCCAAATTCAAGTGCAATCAAGGAGAGAAGATAACAAAGGAGAAAGTTTACTTACTGCACCTTATATTAACAGTTGACTCTGGATCCTGTTCCCATCGGACCTTTCATTTCTAGGACATCTGTTAAGTGAAGAAAAGAGCTAAGGCTTCAAATGTCCCTGTCTTTAACAAGGGGGCAAGAGACTGGTGGGCAGAAAGCCAAAGAATCCCCTTCACCTGAAGACAATCTAAAAAATGGCAAAACATGAACACATCAGGAAAGCACAACCTAGCACTGGACCAAAATGGAAGGAGCAATAGAATCTAGAAGTGGCAATGGATTCTAATGAAATTAACATGGAGTCGGGCTAGAATGGAAGAAACTGTTTCTAGCTTCAACTCTGCTGTGGTGTATCATGTTCCTCTTCTGGAAAATAGTAGGGTTGGTCTCTTTTTACTCTAGGTAAATGTAAACAGTTCATAAGATATGTTTTTTTTTAATTATTGAAGTAGAAAATTCTATAGTATGACTGCCTAATTATGAGTTATCTTAAGTCTGGAAAGGACATGAGGAAATACATCATCCTTTTGGAACTGAGGAAATGGCTGTGGGAGTGGGGAGTGTATGGGTAAGGAATGCTGCATTGATGTCTGATCAGATTGTTATGTTGGTTTTGCTCAACTGTTTCTGTTTGGTACGAGGAAAAGGCTCACTTTGGGAGTGGAAGCAGAGTGATACATAGAGCCAGAAATGCTTATCATGGCATATAACTCCGTTTTATATACATATACACATGATGTGTGCTCCTTGGAATGATAGATAGATAGATAGATAGATAGATAGACAGATAAAAAGATAGATAGATACACAGACAGACAGGCAGGCAGGCAGGCAGACAGACAGACAGACAGACAGACAGACAGATAGATAGATAGATAGATAGATGAGAGAGATGTGTATAGATATACATGTCTTTATTTACCTCTATTTATATCTATGTATCTATCTTTATTTCTATCTCTATCTATCTATAGATCTATATCCATATACAAACATGGACATATATTGTGTCCCCCTTGGTATATAAGCTCTCTGAAGACAAAGACTATTTCACTTCTGTCTTTGTTTCTCCAGTGCCCGGCACATAGAATGCATTTGTTGACTGATTGATAACCAACTAGGGAGGTGAGTAATGCAATCAATGCAATGAACCTACTATGCATCGGTCTCTGGTAACACAAAGAAACAGGTGAGCATCTGACCCCAAATGGCTTATCTCATACCTGAGCAAGAAACCAAAAAACTGAGTGGTTTGAGGGATTTGCAGATAAGTGGCAGACCAAGAAATCTAACCCCGGTCTTCTGGATGGAAGTCTGGGGCCTCTTCCATTATATTGTACTTACTCATCATTTACAGAAGAAATAGACAAAATGAGCACAACTGGATTTCCAGGACATTATCTGTGAAAATATCCATGTGGAAAACCTCTAATGCAAAAGCTTCTTTCATCATAGACAGCGTATGTGGGTGTGGTTTTTAAAGAAACATACAATGGAAAGGATGCTTTGCCTGGTTTGTTAATGAGAGCTGCATTAGCAGGCTAGGGTGATGCCTTTTTCAGTCTCATAAGGAGCAATGACAATAAGGCCCACTTGAGCAACCTCCCACCTACGTTGTTATCAAGAGAGGGAGCCCCTTTTACAGACCATCAGGGCTTTGGAAATGAGTTCAGGGAAATCTCTGAGCATATGGTAGGAGGTTGGTAGCAGCAATCTCCTCTGTCTTCCTCTCTCCAAGCAGTGATGGGGGTTGATATCCGTGATATCAGTATGCTCTTGGCTTTGGAGCAAAATGAAAATCAAACACCTGGGCATTCACTAGAGAGAAAAAGAGTTGAGTGCCAGTACAGATTCATCAGCAAGGAACACCATAAAGCTGCTTCTTTGCTGCAGGAAAATAATAGAAGAAAAGCTTATTAAGAAGGACAAAGAAATACAATTCTTTTTCATTTTGCCATCATCCATTTATTCTTCCTTTTTTTTGTCAAATGAATGTCTGTGTGGAATGCTGATTCATAGAAGGGTCTGAGAACTGCAGGAAGTCCAAGAAATGGGACTCCTGGAATCCAAGGATGTATTTATCATGGATTTGATCAATTGCCATTTCAAAATAGATGAATAGTGACAGGATTCAAATTCAGATCTTCCTGACTTAGATCCAACACTGCGCTACCTGGTTGCCTGCTGTAGGTGGACAATATCCATTGTTGAAAAGCATTTCATCCATGCTTCGAATAAAAATGAAATATATGGTGTCTATGACCAGAGATTTTGCTCAACAATGTATTTTCTTGCTGTATTTTTCTTCTTTGTTATATCTGCTAATAGAGTAATGTGATGTGTATCTCTATTATGTTTCTAAAGATGGAGGGAACATACAAATCACTTTGTGTGTGTGTGTGTATTTATACATACAAACAGATAAAGGGAGAGAGGGAAAGGAAAAGAGAGATACAGAGACAGAAAGAGAGAGACAGAGAGACGGGCAGAAAGAGCCAGAGACAGAGAAAGAGACAAAGCGAGACAGAGGGAGAAAAATCTCATTCCAAGTTTTGGATGTGGTGATGAACAATGACAAGAAAGTGGAAAATTTCAAGGCGAAATTTGGTAAAGGCACATAATACAGTAATTGAAGCCATATCTGGATGCAGAGGACTGTTTAAATGCTAGGCTAAATAGTTTGCATTTTTTGGTGAGTAATAGGGTATGATTGAATCTTATTGAGATGGGGAGAGATACGACCACAGCAAGGGTATTAAAAATATGATTGAATTAAGTACTCTCTTATAATGTTCTCTAAGTGTTCACTCAGTTTGCTTGGTCTTTCTGTTTGATCCTATTCTAGAAGAGACATGAAAACTTCATTCAAATATTCATAAACTTCTTGTATGAAAGTAAATATATTCTGCTTGTCTCCAACAGATAAACCTAAAATGTATGGGTAGAAGTTCCAATGAGGCAAATTGCTATTCAACAAGAAGAGGAAAAAACACCAACAATTTCCTAACATTTAGAACTATCCAAAAGCAAAATAGGTTGTACCATGGGATACAATAATGAATGCCCTCTCACTGGACATCTTCAAGCAAAGGCTGAATGACTATAATCAGGAATATTGCTTCAGAGAGTCTTTCTTGGTAAGATATCTTAAACTAGCTGATCTCTGAAGTAGTGTCCAACTTGGAGATTCTGGAATACATAACTGTAGGCTCCAACTGGTTTTAAAATTCCTTGAAGACAGTGATCAATTCACAAATGTATTTTTTTAGTCCACCTGGTGCCCAATACATTGGAAGTACTCAATAAGCACTAATTAAATTAAATTAAACTGAGTAAATGCTAGATCTAACTCAGACATAACTTTATATGACCTTTTCTTTTTTCTTTGACTTCTCTTTTGATTTGTTTTGACTCAAATCTACAGCTAAAAATAAGATGATCATTTAGGGATTAATTTTTAATTGAATATAATCATCCATTGAGAAGAATTTGCTAATATCACATCTATTGATCCAGCCAAGAAATGACATTTAGAGTTTTCATAACCCAGAAAAGCAGTCGTGTGACTTTCTGTTAGGTATTCCCAGGTGCCACTATATTTATTTTAGAAAATGAAAATTGAGATCAGATGCCATCCTACACATTTGTTCCAAATAACAAGCATAATACTTCCCCCACCTAACCTTAGATTCCTTTTCTCTCTCTCTCTAGCACACTTCAAGTCCCATGACAGTCAACAAGAAAATAAGCATCAAATTTCGACCAAGGAAAAATAGAAATATCCATCATGAAACTACTCTCCACTCGAAAATCCATCATTGTTTTTATATGTTCGTTGCAATGTCTATCTTTTATACCATCTTTTGATATTTTAAGCCCAGCCTGATAGTTTCACGAAAATACGAAAAGTCCTATTCTCTATGTATTTCAATTCTACACCATGCTTCAAGACACCAATTTAAATCTAACCTCCCCTATTCAACCTGTGCTAAAATGATCTCTACTTCTTTCCCTAATCTTATACTAACTGATTGTACAATTCATTTGGTGATGTCTTAAATACAAAAAACATGAATTATACACCAGTCCCTGGGTGTAAAGAGTCTAGTACAAAATCCTTGCCTACAAGGACCTGACATTGGGCTTCCATTACAACCCTCTTACCTTGTTAGAGGTGATTTATCTACTGTTGTCTTCAATTTCACTTACGTTTTTCTTTGATATGTAATTTGGGAGGTGTTTGGGCCTCATTCCAGCAACCAAAGCCTATAAACTCTTTGAAGGTGTCTGGTGTCTGACAATTCTTTGTAGTCCTAATAACATATGCATAGCACCTAGCATAGTACTTTATACGGAATAGGTACCATGGCTAGTGTGTGTATACAATTTGTGTGTTTATATATACATACATACATATATATATGCATATAGACAGGCAGACACACACACAGACATTTGAGTCTGCAGTAAGACTTCTGGGATGCTGTATAATCACAAACACACATATTGTGTGTATGTAGATAGATAGATAGATAGATAGATAGATAGATAGATAGATAGATAGACAGATATAGTGTATATATGTATATATATATATACATATATAGTGTATTGCTATAGAGGAGAGACAGAGAGACAGAGAGATACACATAGATATGTACATAGAGAGACATATAGCTCTACATATATAGGTACACACACACATAAAGGCACATAGATCGGCACATAGATAGACACATACATGGTGTCCCAAAAGTCTTAGGGCAGATTTAAATGTTAGCAATTGGCTTAAACCTGCCTTAAGACTTTTAAGATGCTGTGTGTGTGCTTGTGTGTACAAGAATACATATGTAGGGGCAGCTAGGTGGCACAGTGAATAGAGCATTGACCCTGGAGTCAGGAGGACTTGAGTTCAAATTCTACCTCAGACACTTAACACTTACTAGCCGTGTGACCTTGGGCAAGTCACTTAACCCCAATTGCCCTGCTTTCCCCCCTCCAAAAAGAAAAAGAAAAAAAAAGAATATATATGTATATACACATAATAGGTAAAGGACCTATTGTGAACAAGACTCTATACTAGGCACTGTGAATATGTCACTGGAAATATAGAGTATTGTCACTCATCAATTTGCCTTCCAAGACTTTATAGGTTTTGGTTAAGGGAATAAGGTATAAACAACCACCAAAATATGTATATATAACACATACATACATTTGTATATAATATATATTTCAGTTGGTTTAAGTTAATTTCAATTCAAATATACCCACTTGTCCCCTTGAGTCATCTGTTCATATATAAAAATTTTATATACAAATAAATGCAAGCAAAATTGGACCAACATGGACTTGTATTCCATGATAATTATATTCCCTCAAATGAAGAGTGAGCAATCAGTTTTGACTGATAGTAAGTAAACAGCTAAATATGAAATTATATGCATGTATATTACATATAAATGACAGGACTGTGAATCATTAAATACTAGTCTCTGAGAAATTAAAGCTGGAGGTCACCCAAAGGCCAATTGAGAGGTACATGAGTGGATGGCAATACATTACTAATGGGGAAATACATACGAGAAAAAACATAAAGAAAGCCATCAGAGATGAATAATAAGAATAATAAAGCATCTGAAGATTTGCAAAGCTTTGCTCCTCACAACAACCCTAGGAGGAAGGTACTATTATTAACTCTATTTTACAAACCAAGAAACTGGACAGTGGCTAAGTGATTTGGTCAAGATCACAAAAAGTGTCTGAGACTCACTTTGAACTTGGGTCTTTTTGACTCCAAGTCTAGTGCTCTACCCACTGTGCTAACTAGCTTCCTTCTAGTTAACAAACAAGCAAGACACAATCTTTATTGGCATCTTTGTAATGTTGAAAGAATGTCAAGAGGAAGGGTCCTAGCATCCTGCAAGGCAACTAAATGGAGAATTTCTAGGAAGACACGGTCATGAATATGAATGGGAACATTCACCTGCATCACTAAATGGTAATATGGACATTGATGAAATTATAAATTCAGGACTAGATGTATGATATACACATATGCATGTATATGTATGTATTTATAATTTTATGTATGGTAATGTAAATAATAATTAACATTGCCTTATCCTCTCTCTTTCCCTCTCTCTCATTCTCTATACGCATAGAAAAACACATGGAATATGTATATGCATGCATGCAAACACACAGGTATGCATTATGTACATATATATACATATAAACACATGTACATATACATAGAAGTATGTATCATAGGATAGAAGATACCTTTTGACTTGTACATAAATTGAATTTAGGTGATGACCTCACTCTCAGAGTCATCAAAATCCAATGGCAAGACAAAAGTCAGGATGGCTAGTGATGGCTTGGCATTCAGTGGATGACCTTGGTGTTTTTGATGTCTAACTAAGCTTTAAGGGGTCAACACCACCTTCTTCTGCTGCCTTCATGGCCATTGAAACAAATTTTTCATATACACCTACTCCACCAAGGAAGTCTTCAGCTTAGAATAGACACCCTTCTAACTCACCAATGGCATTGAGGCCTGTAGGTTACCCTCAGTCTGATTTAGCCCATCTACCAAAGTGATTTTACTGTGGTGTGGCCACTGCCATGTTACAGCTTCTTAGAGTAACAGGCAAGAATTGGGTGACAGGTAGGCACCAAAAGCGGATGAACAACCCTGAAAAGGGCTTGGAAGCCCTCACATCAGAGGTACTAGTCTTCCTTAACACCCCATACACTCTATATATACACATATATATACACAATTGTGTGTCCTCTTAAAAGAAAACCAAAAAGACAAAGTTGAAAACCCCATTTAGTCACACACTATTTCATAAAAAATACAATTCCAGTTTTAATTTTAGCCATGAGTTTAATATTCATGTAATATTAGTAACAACAACACATTTACATAGGTCTTTGAGGTATACAAAGGGCTTGCTTCTGAAATTCCTATGAACAGGTGGCTTAAGTTTTTTCCATCAGAGCAGCTGAGGTTCAGAGAGCTTCAGTCATCTGTCCCTGTGACATTGTTAGCATGAAATGGAGCTGGTATTCAGACCCAAGCTCTCCTGAGGGCAAATCCACCAGAGTCCCTTGGTTCCTGGGTAAAGAAATAATTGTATTTAGGCCTAGTGCAATTTGGTGATCAAGGCATTTAAAATGTTCCTAAAAAATCTCGTTTCATAACTCCAGAACCTTAGAAGGTATGACTCAGCTTGCAGGTGTAGGACCTACATCAACAGGAGAAGTGAAGGAAGCAGGGGCATCATTGGGTAAGGCTTGAACATAAATTCTATGTATGCAAGTGTATTCAGCCAACTCCTTGTCCATGTTATTCAGCAGGAGAGCAAATCAGAAGTGAAAGAGTTAGTCCATGAATGCCAGACATTAAGTGCAAATTCCTGCTGTTAAGTTAAAAGAATAAACACCAGACAGAAATCCTTTCATAAAGGATTCTATAAGTAGCAAAGCTTTGTTATCTAGAATAATATTACAAATTAATTCTGCTGGGAAGTCTGAATGTCTTTCTTTAGTCTGACAGTCAATTGGCACGACAGAATTATTCTGAAGCTTTAATAAAGTGGTTTGGCCCCATAGAAACTTACTTGCCATAAATATTCAAACTATTTCCCTTCTGATCTTTTTTGAGGGGAGGAGATTATCATAGGTCAACATATCAGTGTCAACATATCACATCAATGCCAACATATCAAGCTACATCATCATGTCTCAAATGTATTGACTGGAATCAGAAAACTGAGATTGAAATATCAGAAATTTCAATTCAATTTGATAAACATTTATTAAGTGCCTATGATGTCCTAGGCACTGTGCTAAGTTCTGGGAACACAAATAAGAAAAAGAAAGATTCCTGCCCTTGAGGAGCTTACAATCTAATTTGGGAAGACCACACACTAAAGGAAGACATAAAGGAATGTATGGAATGGAAAGGAAATGTATGGAATGATGGAAAGGAAAGGGGTATCTGGTGTGTTCTGTGGAATTGAAACCAAGCAGAGCCGAAGATAGAACATAGAATGAGCACTGAGAGCTTATAACCAGCATGACTATGTGCAAGTCACTTAACCTCCTTAGGCATCAGTATACTCATCTGTCAAATAAAGAAGTTGAATTAGGTGTCCTCTAGCATCTAGGTCTATGATTCTGCAATGCTATGTATAATATTCCCGACATTCTTATTTCCTGAAGTAAAGAATAGCTCCTCTAACTGGCTGCTGGACCTAGATATGTATTCAAATCCAACATGGTCAAAAGAAAACCCATTTTACCCACCCATCTCTTAATTAACATCTTTGTAACTTCTGTACTTCTGCTTAAGGAAATATTTTCCTTTCTTTCACTTGGGTTTTCATGGGATCCCAGTAATAGAGTTGGAAGGGACTTGAAAGAATATGTACTCCAACCCCTTCTTTTTTACAGATGAACAATCAAGTTTCAGAGAGGCTGTCTGCTCACATAGATAGAAAATGGCA
The DNA here is from genome assembly GCA_028646515.1 of Pseudochirops corinnae. Taxonomy (NCBI): domain Eukaryota; kingdom Metazoa; phylum Chordata; class Mammalia; order Diprotodontia; family Pseudocheiridae; genus Pseudochirops; species Pseudochirops corinnae. The sequence continues at coordinate 32,411,086 of CM053590.1, forward strand.
GAGTCAGGATTCTAACTCAGTTCCTGTAACTCCAAATTTGGAACCTTGAAGTCCACCTGGATTGTAGCCTTTCCATGATTCTATATCAATTGATTGCTAAGTCCTCATGATTTAACCTCCACATCCTTTCTTCTATCTCTTGTCTTCATTCTACCCACATATTCAGTACCATAGAGCAAGCCCTTAGCCTGTCTTTCATGGACTATTCTAATAGTATCTCTCCCTTCAGTCTTTCTCCCTAGAATTCATTCATCTGGTAAAATAATCTTCTTAAGGGACAGGTCTGGCCATATAACTCCTCTGTTCAAAGTTTCCAATGGATCCCCATTTTCTACAAGATTATCAAAAATATCTTAGTCTGGGATTCAAGTCCCTCCACAGTCCGGTTCCAAATTACATTTTTCCAACTTTTTTCATACTCCTTCCATTCAGTATCCATTTCAGCTAAACTGAACTAAAAATGTTTTCCTACAACTAGACACACCATCTCACGTCTCTAGGTATTGGCACATGCCATCCTCCCAAGCCAGAATTTTCCTGACAATACTTTTCCCCTTTGAGATAACTTCCTGCCATCCCCTCAGTTGCTAGAGCTCCCTCTATCCTTAAATTATCTGATTCCCTTCAATTACTGGTGTTCTCTCTATTCTCTGCCTTGGACTTTGCTATCTGTGTCAAATGGCATCAGAGTTAAGTTATTTCTAAAGTGTGTATTACCCAGTAGGCATTATATAAATGCTTACTCCCTTTCCTCCCCTTCCATTAAAGCCAAGGACTGCTTAGAGGACAAGTACCCTTTTCCTACTTTTTTGTTCAGATGGTTGACTAAGGGTGGGATATACATATGCATATACATATACATGTACATATACATATACATATACATTGCACATACATGTGTATGTGTGTATATAGAAAAGACACCTATACGAACATATTTGCACATATATGGTATATATAATATATATGATATATTACATATATACACATACAAAACACACTGTCAGAGTTGATCAACATCAGTTGGTTTTTCCTCTTTATAACAAAGGAATCTTATTTTGTAAAGTCATTCAACTAGTCAACTAATATTTACTAAGCTCTTAATATGTGCCACGATAAGGAGCTATATATTCAAAAATTTCCATGTTGTGAAAAAAAATCAATAAACATATTCTAAAAGGCAAATGCACCATAGAGATCAAAGACAGAAAGATACTGTGTGTCATGAAATATTCAGAGCAGTCCTTTCAGGGCAGCACAGACATAGGTGCTCATGGATTGAGAGATGTGTCAACAACCTACACAGCACATGAATGTGATTAAGTATTTCAGGGCAAGAAATGATGACCATAAGTAACTCAAAGGAACATGAGAATACATGTATGAACTAAAGACAGAGTAAAGTAATTAGAACTAAGAGAAGAATATACATATATATAATAACTACAAAAATATTAATGTAAAGGATGCTGAAAGAAAATTGAAGCCTACATCATTATGATCAACTTTGGTCCAAGAATAGACAATGAAACATATATCTTTGCTCTTGAAAAATGGTGGTGGCGGGGGGAGACTAAAGGACAGAATGCTATGTTCACGATCAGATGTGGTTACTGTGTTGGTGTTTTTACTTTACAGCTATTCTTTGGCAAAAAGGAAGGTTACAAAAAGGGGATAAATTATTGCTAGAAATGGATTTTGATGCACAATCACGAATCATTAATAAAACATTTTTTAAATGACATGGAGGGAAGTAGGTGGTATAGTAGATAGAATGCTGGACCTGGAGTTTTAAAAAAAAAAAAACACCTAAGTTTAAATCCAGCTTCAGATACATATTTGTGTGACCCTGGGCAAGTCACTTCATCACAGTCTGACTAAGCTCAATTGTAATATAGGGTTTTAACCCTAGTAGGGTTGTTCTAAGGATCAAATGAGATGAATTCTGTAAAGGGCTTAGCATAGTGCCTAGCTCACATTAGGTGCTTAATAAATGCTTGTTCTCTTCCTGCCTATCCCCACACAGCCATCTGTTGTCTCTCATTCTTCCTAAATGACCTGGCCACTTAGATTTGTCATCATATATTTTCTGGAAGCTATAATTTAGGTCACTTCATTCTTTTGAGTAAAATGACACAGCCAATTTATAAATTTGGAGAAAAGAAAAAGTCATTATTGAAGTGAAATATAACAAGGCTAAAGTCTGGTAGAATGCAAATGTTCTTAGTATTAAGTGAAATCGCAGTAATAAACCATGCACTATTAAATTAATTGGAGCTGTAAGCAAAAGAAACACTTCTTTCTGGTTTTGGTTTCAAGGCGTGAATAGTTTTTGTTATTGTTGTCCTAGTCTTCACAGTTTATGGCTATTTCTCTTGATAAATAGGGAGCCATCATGATGTGGCAGAAAAAGAGCTGCCTCAGAGTCTAGGAAGATAAGGGTCCAAACTCCCTCCTCTGACATAACCTAATTGTGTGACCCTGGCCAAGTCACTTAATTTCTTGGTGCTCTGGAAAGCTCTTCTAAGACTTCCAGGTGCAGGGAAAGTGCTGACCTACGTTGGTAAAAAGAATTTCCTCATCTGAGAATTCCTTAGGCAAAGAGAATCCCAGGTTCAGTCCCTACTCTCTAAGTTTTTCTTGATATACATACTCGTGGAATTTCTTTGCCTTGAAAAAAAAATTGTAAAAGGAACAAAACCACCATCTCAAAGACATGAAATTCCTGGATTAACACAGGAAGTTTTGATTCCCTAAGAACATCATAAAGACAAGCATCAATACTAAATCTATCTCTTGAGGTTTTTAAAAAAAACAACATCACTCTGTATCATCCAAGCTGATGTCTAATATTGACAAGATTTTGTCTTTGTTTTGCTTTTCCCAATGGAAAAATATTCACTGATGATGTCATAAGAGCTTTAATTTCAATGGTGCTTTTAATCATTAAAAAGGAAAATTATTGATGGCCATTAAG
>CM053590.1:32414562-32479950 GCA_028646515.1 Pseudochirops corinnae
GTTTTATCTACTTTTCATTTATTTTTTGGTGTATAGCTACTCTTTGAATTTACATTGTTTTAGTCACTGTGTATATTGTTTTCTTGGCTCTTCTTATTTTACTCAGCATCAGTTCACATAGATCTTATCAGTAATTTATTAGTTTCCAAATCCACTGACTTTTTCTCAGTCTTTATTCTCCTCCACCTCTTTGCAGCATTTTGCACTGTAAATCACTCTCTCCTCCTTCATGTTCTCTTCTCTCCAGATTTTTGAGACATTGCTCTTTCTTGGTTCTCCTACCTATCTGACCACTTATTTTCAGTCTTCTTTCCTGGATCCTTATCCTCAACCTTATCCAGATCACATCCTACAATTATATGTGCTCTCAGAATTCTGTCCTAGGATCTTTTCTCCTCTCCCTCTCTGTGGCAAATTGTGGTTAGGTTTGGTTAGTTTGAAAGAGAGTTAATATTTATGGTGAAGTCTCCTAGTATGAGAATAGGAGTTGGAGAGGAGAGAAAAATTGTGTGTGTGTGTGAGTGTGTGTGAGTATTGTGCATATGAATAGACAAGATATTGAGAAAACACTAAAAATAAAGCAAAAAATTAGAAATGATGAAGTTGGGTTTATCCCTCCATAATTCAAAATATGTTACAAAACGGTAATTCTTGAAACTATCTAATAGTGTTCAGAAAATGAAAAACAGGTTAAATAGAACTTAATGAAAATATTTTTTTAGAAAAAATAGTATTTAATAAGCCTACAGTAAACAAAAACTAAAGAAAGGATCTGCTATTTAATAAATGTATTCAAGAACACTATTTGGCAATATGTGTGGAAATTGATATAGCATCATAATTAATTTCAGATAGGTCATAGATTTTTATATTTGAAATTTATTTTTAAAAATTGAAGAAAATAAAATAATATATTTACCTCAGTTTTAGATGTGAGATAAGGTTTTATCTATTAGGCATGTATAAAAACATTGGGGCGGAGGCAAGTCCCTAAATTATATTAAAAATTGTAAACTTCTATTCACTGAAAATATATTATAAAAATAAAATATATTTGTGAAAGTATATTTGACAAATATGAATGTAACACTTGAAATATAACTTAAATAACTATTGAAACTAGATAAAAATTGTACCATATAACTGGTGGAACTGGATTATGAAAGGCTTTGAATAAGCAACTTTCCAAAGAGAAAACACAACTCCCAAATAATCACTTGGTAATCTAACAACTTCAGCTATAATCATTTAAAATGTAGATTAAAGCCACTTTGAAATACCACTTTACACTTATCAAATTGGCACCAAAAATAAGAGAGCAATAAACTCATGCTGGGAAAACTGTGAAGAAACAAATAAATATTCATTAGTGGTACAATTTCAAATTGGTAGAATATTCTTGGCAAGCCATATCACAGGACCTTGCAAGAGTTATAAGAATAGGCATACTTTTTGACCCAATAATTCTATTGTTAGGAATATATTTTGAGAGTGTTGGTTCTCTATAATTACAAAGAAAAAAAGTTGGACAAACAACTTTTCAGCAAAAATGAAATAGTTAAATCATGACATATATATTCCTTGGAATTTAGTAGTACAATTAAGATAGAAGTATATGATAATCATAAACACATCTGGAAAGACTTGCCTTGACATAAGGCAAGACCCTTCAGAAATAAATGAATGAATGAAAAGACAAATAAATAAACCATCATTGAGCATACATTGCTATAATATACAAGTGAATAGTATATCCATCTTAAACTCAACATATGCAAATTAGAACACAAGAACTTTCATCTAAACCCTCCCTACTTCTGAACTCTCTTGTTACTAACAAGGTCATCACCATAATCCCGTTCACACAGGCTCCCAACCTCTAGCTGTGACTTTCATCTCTTTTACCATCTCTTGCCCTACACCCTGTATCCAGTCTGCTGCTAAAACTTGACAATTTTATCTTCAGAATACTATATAGGGAGGGAGGCAGAGCCAAGATGGTGGCATAGAAGCAGGAAAACTCCATGAGCTCCCCCCGTACCCACCTCAAATACCTATAAAATATGACTCTAAATAAATTTTAGGGCTACAGAATGCACAAAGTGACAGAGAGAAACAAATCTCCCACTGAAGGCAGCCTGGCAGGCAGACAGGAACAGCCCATTGCAGCATGCTGAAAGCCATGCTCAGCCCTGCATGAACCCATGGTTTTGGCCCCAGGGCAGCCTCAACCAGCAATAGCTGGAACAGATTTCAGGAGAGTGGATCACCAGCAGCTATGATAGATTCCAGAAATAACAACTTATAAATACCAAATATAAAGTAAAAGGTGAGTGTGGAACTCATTTGGGACTGGGGGAATACAAGAACAGTTTGGCTCCTGCACCTGGGGTGAGAAGTGAGTCACAGCTCCACATGGCTGCCTCAGAACTCCTGGCCTGCTGATTGTAGGGGGAGCCAAACAAACATTCAGAGGGTAATTGCTCTTGCTTTAACCTGCCTTGATCTGGATTGTGGTCTTAGGTGGTGGTCCTGAGGTGTGTGACCAGTGAGCCAGAGCTTGTGGGGGCAGAAAAAAGGACACCCAACTAATAGCTCTGGCAGATGCAAAAACTCCAGTGATTTGGGACAAAGTTCCCCTCTCTGGAAGCAGAGTTCTACTGTGGGAAAGAGCTCAAAACTCAACTAATTGAGTGGCAACATGAGCAAGCAAAGGAAGCAAAGCAAGCATGGCAATCAAAACTTAGCCTCCTTTTGGGGGGACAAAAAGGATAAAAACATGAAAAGGGAGGAAGACAATGAAGTCAGAACTCCTGCACCAAAAGCTTCCAAGAAAAATATGAATTGGTTACAGGCCATGGAGGAGCACAAGAAGGATTTTGAAAATCAAGTAAGAGAAGTGGAGGAAAAATCAGGAAGAGAAATGAAAATGATGCAAGAAAATCATGAAAAGATAGTCAACAACCTGACTGAAGAAAAAAACTGAAAAAATAGATTAACTCAAATGGCAAAAGAGGTCCAGAAAGCCAATGAGGAAAAAATTGCCTTAATAATCTGAATTTGCCAGATGAAAAAGGAATTCCAGAAGCTCACTGAAGAGAACAATTCCGTCAGAATTAGACTGAAGCAAATGGAAGCTAATGACTTTATGATAAGTCAAGATACTATAAAACAAATCCAAACAAATGAAAAAATAGAAGGCAATGTGAAATATGTCACTGGAAAAAAACCCTGACCTGGAAAATAGATGCAGGAGAGATAATTTAAAAGATACTGGACTACCTGAAATCCATGATCAAAAAAAGAGCCTAGAAATCATCCTTCAAGAAATTCTCAAGGAAAATTGCCCTGATATTTTAGAACCAGAGGGCAAAATAGAACTTGAAAGAATTCACTGATCACCTCTTGAAAAAGATCCCCAAAAGAAAACTCCTAGGAATATTAAAGCCAGGTTCCAGGTTCTCCTTGATCTTCAGATCAAGAAGAAAATATTAAAACCAGCCAAGAAGAAACAATTTGAATATTGTGGAAACACAATCAGGATAGCACAAGATCTAGCAGCTTCTACATTAAGAAGTCAAATGGCTTAGAATATGATATTCCAGAAGTCAAAGGAGCTAGGATTAAAACCAAGAATCACCTGCCCAACAAAACTGAGTATAATGTTTCAGGAAAAAATATGGTCATTCAATGAAATAGAAGACTTTCAAGCATTCTTGATGAAAAAACCAAAGTTGAATAGAAAATTTGACATTCAAATACAAGAATCAAGAGAAGCATGAGAAGGTAAATAGGGAAAAGAAATCATAAGCAACTTATCAAAATTGAACTATTTACATGCCCACATGGAAAAATGATAATTGTAACTTATGAAACTTTTCTCAGTATGAGGATAGTTGAAGCGAATATAAGTGTGTGTGTGTGTATGTATATATATATGTATGCATGTATGTATGTATGTATACATACATATATATGTCTATATAGGAGAGTATATGTGCATATGAATAAATATGTGAGTGTGTGTATATATGTGTACAGGTATACATAGCCAGAGGGCACAGGATCAATTGAATAGGAAGGGATGATATTTAAAAAATGAAATTAAGAGGTGAGAGAAGAATATAATGAGAGGAGATAGGGAGAGACAAAATAGGATAAATTATCTCATATAAAAGAGGGAAGGGAAAATTGTTACAATAGAGGGCAAGAACAGGAAGGCAAAAGGGAATGGATTAACACTGTTCTTATTGAATTTGACTTAAGGAGGGAATAACATACACACTAAATTGGGCACCTTACCCTACAGGAAAGTAGTGGGGAAGGGGATAAGAGGGGAATGATAGAAGGGAGGGCAAATTTGGGGGGAGGGTAGTTAGAGGCACATACTTTTGAAAAGGAACAGGCTTAAAGTCAAAAATAGAAAAATTGGGGGGGGGGGGAGTGAGATAGGATGGAGGGAAATATAGTCAGTCTTTCAAAATATATCCACTATGGAAATGTTTTACATAACTACACATGTACAACCTCTACTGAACTGCTCATCTTCCCAGTAGGGGTGGATGATGAGGCAAGAAGGGAAAGAAACTGCAATTCAAAGTTTTAAAATAAAATGTTTTCAAAAATGTTAGTAGTAGTAGCAGTAGTAGTAGTAATAGTAGTAGTAGTAGTAGTAGTAGTAGTATTTTACATGCAACTGGGAAATAAAATATACAGGCACTGGGGTTTGGAGATCCATCTTGCCCTACTGGGAAGTTGGAGAGGGAATGGAGGAGGATATAGGAGAGAGCAGATTGGGGGAGTGTGTATTCAGTGGGATCACTGTTTTGGAGAGGTGGGTAAGGGAAAGATGGGGAGAAAATTTGTAACTCAAAATCTTGTGGAAATGAATGTTTTAAAGTAAAAAGAAACATAAAATTTAATTTTAAAAAACACTATACAGAATGTCCTTAAAATCTATACACATAGGAAATCTCATTAACTGTGCATATTTTCAAGAAATGAAATCAATGAAATTTTCAACATTTTATTTAATTAGCATAAATTTGAGCCTCAACAGTTTCATATGGAATAAAAGCTTTCATTAACTATCAGGGGCTATTTTCCATGTTGAGATTAATTTAATTTGATTAATTAATGAGATTTTCTATGTGTTTCCTATGTCTTCCTATAGCTTAGTATGAAATCTCATTTATGCTAATTCAATAAAATGCTGTTGAAAATTTCATTCATTTAATTTTTCAAAATATGCATAGTTAATGAGATTTCCTATGTGTCCAGATTTTAGGGACAGCCTGCAGTCTGCCTACACCTTTCTCACCTCTATGCCTAATGTATTCCCCCCCTAATCTCCACTTCCTAGCTTTCCTGAATTCCCCCACATTCTAAATAAAAGTCAGCCTTCTCTAAGCAGCCATTCCCTGTCTTCCTTAATGGCAGTGCCTTCCCTCTGTCAATTATCTCCAATTAATTCTGTCTCTCTCTTGTTTGGACATATTTGTTTTGCATATTATGTTCTTTATTTGACTGTGAGTTTCTTGAGAACAGGAACTCTTTTGCCTTTTTTTTCCTATTCTCTATACTTGGCACAGTGCCTGGCATGTAGTAGACAATTAATGCTTCAAAATTCACTGCAGTGTACTCAGAAAATTTGGAATTAAGATTTCAAAGCATTCATAAAAAAAAAATGAAATCCAATGGCCTAATATTTTTCAGGGAAAGTAAATCCAATAGACAATGAAAGAATACTATTGTAGCACATTAAAACCTTGGTGATGTCTGCTAAAATACAAAAACAAGATCAAGACTTTTATTTATATGTTTCCTTTTCACCCATTTAGAGGACAAAGGACAGATTCCAATAGTTGGGGTTTATTGCTTATATGCTTAGCCAATTATAAACTGAAATTGAAAAGGGAGAGATCTACTCAAATATTTATTTTCTTGCTTTCTCTTCCAAAGAGAATAACATTTGGACTAGTGATAAGAGCCCTAGCTCTTGTTGCTGCCAATGTGCTGGTATCCAGGGGAACTTTCTCCCCAGAGGAACACATACCAATAACTCAAGGATTCCAGACACTTTGGACTCTTTCACCAACTGGTGCATGATTTTCTCTCACTAGGCCCCACACTCAGAGTCCCATGACTATGGTATGTTTCCGGTAACTATTCCCCTGCATCCTCTAAACTGAGGAGACTATTGAGACTATGCAGAAAGCATCTCTGGATAAGGAGTTTGCCCTTTTCATGGTCCAATAGAACTGAGGTTGGACTATTGTCTGTGACACCACCAGATCTGCTTCCATTCCAATTCCAGGTGAAAGGATTTCTAGTTAAGTTTACACTAGGAAAGAAGGAGGGGGTAGAGGATGGGGAGAAGATTGTCAAAGAATAGAAACTCAAGGTAATTGAGGAGATAGATGACTTGGTTTGCCTTTATTGAGTTCCAAGTCATGAGGCTGGATAAGTACATTTTAGATTACAAAAAGAATGTCAGCTGTGATTGCTTGAACACCAGCATTAATCATTGAAGACACTGGAGAAAGAGGAGCATTCAGTATAAGAGAAAGGCAAGTGTCCTAACTTCTTTAAATTTTAGGAGTGAAAGAAGTTAGAGTGCTTAGACTGTAGACCAATGATTTTAACTTTTAGGCAAAATTCTTATATAAGTCATTCTTATAGGGATGAGTTGTGCATATTTTTTTTGTTGTTTTTTTTTAGGGTAATTGGGGTTAAGTGACTTGTCCAAAGTCACATAGCTAGTAAGTGTGTCAAGTGTTTGAGGCTGAGTTTGAACTCAGGTCCTCCTGACTCCAGGGCCAGTGCTCTATTCACCGTGCCACCTAGCCACCCCTAAGTTGTGAATATTAAGAAAAGAAATTGGCAAACATTAAAAGTCAGCAGGACTTCATTAAGAAAAGGCAGAATACCAACTTACTTTTCACCTTTTTTGACAAGATAGTGAAATGCAAGTCTAGGAGAGGAGTCAAAGATTGCTTTCTCTTGAGAAAGAGAGAACTAGAATGTTGGGTAGGGGGAGTATATTCCTCCAAAATAAGGTTACTCCTAGGATTTTGAAAGAGTTGTAACTTTTGGGTCATGGTCCTTCTTTGGGAACCTTGACTTGGCCATGTGAAAGCCAGATGGAGTGATTGAGACAGTCCAGAGGATGAGCAGATATACTTGTACCCAGTGTGAGAGGTGTGAGGGCCCACAGTTTAGGTGGACCCATTACCCAAGCATAACACATTCTATCAGGAGTGATAAATTGTATATAATTAAGTATATTCAGAATCGATACAAATTAAATTCAAGGTTATTTAAAAGGGTAGGCTGTAAGCAAGGGAGATTAAAGAAGGCTTCATGAAGAATGCTGTGTTTGAGTTGAATTTTAAAAGAAATGAAATATTCTGTGAGGTGACAGTGAGTACAGAGAACAATCCAGGTATGGGGGGGATGATCAGTACATATAGGTAGGGCTAGAATGTTCTGTGTAAAGAACAAGAAGAAGGCAAATTTGACTAGGCCACAGAGTATAGGAAGGGGAGTAATGTGTAAGGAGGCTAGAAAGATTGGAACTATGTTTTGGAAGACTCACATCCTCATTTATGGACCCAACCAAAGGAACACATGAATTTTTCTTTTATCATGTTGACTGAATTTATTCTGCCTTAATCCCTTGGCCATGGTAAAATCTTCTTTGGTTGGACAGGATGATATTATATAAGCTGGTCTCTGACTAGAAATACAATATAAAATCACAGAATAGAGCAACCAATAGGAACCGACTTGCCTTATGTTCTTTGCCAATTCACAGTTGGGGTTCATTTCTAAATGCTTTTTAAAAGGATTTTAACAAATCCTCTGTGTGTGTATACATAAATATATATAATACATATATAATTAGATATGCATATGTAATATATGTGTATACACATGCATATATAATGTATTTGCATATGTTCATACATAAAATAGATACGTGTATATAAAATATGTGAATGTGCACATTTATACATAAACACAAAAGTATATATACATGCTTCCATACATTATATTGTTTATATATTCATACATATATGCATACATGTATATACATGGACAACTAGATGGTACAATGAATACAGTGCCAGTTCTGAAGTCAGGAAGACTCGTTTTCCTGAGTTCCAATCTGGCGCCAGATATTTACTAGCTGTGTGACCCTAAACAAGTCACTTAACCCTTTTGGCCTCACTTTCTTCATCTGTAACATGAGTTGGAGAAGGAAATGGCAAATCAATCTAGTGTCTTTGCCAAGGAAACCCCACACAGGTCATGAAGAGTCAGACATAATTGGAAACAACTGAACAGCAAAAATGTATATACATCTCCATACATGTAGAAAATGTATCTGTGTATATCCATAGATAAAATAGGTACATATGTCTATAAATTATCAAATACTGTGTGCATTCATGCATACACAAATATAAAGTATGTGCATGTATACACACATATACATGTATATATACACATTTTTTCTTATTATACTTTGAATTGATACTAATACTATGTTTCATTTGGGGCTTTGCAGGCATTGATTAAGTTAAGGCTTATTCTCATTTTTTACCATCTTTGACTACAGTTGTTGACTTGTGACTTTTTACCTAAATAGCATCACATAATAAACTTGTCCAAATGACTGCAATTTGCCATTGACAGACTAATTTCCTGTTAGCTCTGATAATTTAAGACTTCCATGATCACCTCATCTGTCCCCCTGCACCCCCAGTGTGATATTGACACTGGGACCATCTCAGCCTGTGCCTTTCTCAGACCATACAAGTTCCACCAATACAGTATGTCAAAGACCGTATTCTCTATTTCTCTGTTGATGCCAGACCACAACGGCCCCTCTCTTCTTTGAACTGAATTGGTAGTTAATCATATAATACCTTGGACAGAAGTATAATGAACAATTGTGGTATGTAGGGCCAACAGAACTAAATGTTCCCTCAAACCAAATTTGTAATTCAAATGATGCAAGAAGTAATTAAGACAAATTTACTTGCAGTAGAGGGAGGGACTCCAATCTCAGGGGGAGAGACCTTGGGACCACACTGTACTTCCATTGAGGTGAATGAAATTGAAGTGAATGAAAATCAAAGAGAATCACTGGCCCTCTCAAGTAAAATCATTATTTTAAATCACCTTAGCAAGAGTTCACTCAAGCTATTAAATTGTTAAAACTAGGTGATGGATTAACATGTATTTATCAGTGGTTACCTCTAAATGATTGAGAACAGGATGTGTTTGTTGGTTGAGATTTGGCTTCAGAATCAGAAAGACCTGGGCTCAAGTCTTACATCCAACGGATCCTTGTTAAGTGACCCTGGACAAGTCTCTTAGCCTCTGATTGTCCCAGACAACTCTTTAAGATGTCACTAAACATACTGATCTGCTTTGGCCAATGCATTTCCTCATTGAAAGCTACCCACACAAATGAAAGATAAGGTTGGATGGTTTTAAAAAGGGTATTCATTTATTTAGGACAAATGTCTCCTTTTGATGACACCTAGGTATTTAGTAGTTTCCATAATTTCCATATTCTTTTAACTAAGAGAATTCCAGCAGAATTATCAATATTATCTAATTCACAAGAGATGGGAGTGGGAATAAAGCAAGTGGTTCTAACCGTGGGTGGGGTTTGGGAGGATGAGATGTATAGCACTAAATTCTATTCAGAGAAGGGGAGGAGTACTCAAATGTTCTGCATCACAGAGTGGAGGCAGGGAGGGGTGGGAAATTTCCATTTTAGAGATGGTAAGGATGGGAGAAAAGGCAAGTTCCACTTTATAGATGAGGATGAAAGGAAATTTCATTTTACAGATAAGGCTATGAAGGAGAGAAGTTCTATTTTAAATATGAGAGAAGTAGGTTAAGGAAAATTTGGTTTTCTAGATGAGGAAAAAACTCCTAAGCCATTCCATCTTATGTGTAAAGGTGGAAACGATCAGAATCATTCTATTACTCAGTAATGGCCAGAGGGGGCATACACAAGAGGAAAGGAGAGAGAAAGCATTGAACTTAACCCTACCCTAACCACACCAGCAAAAAGTCTTCTCTTTCCGTGGTGAATTCATCCAGTTCCACTGAGTAACTTAATCACATGCTGACCCACACTGCTATTCATCTTTTCATCTTTAATTGCTAACTAGATTGTACACTCCCAGGGTCATTGTTCCACTCACATGCATGTAGAGTTCCTCCCCACCAAACACACACACACACACACACACACACACGCATACACACGCACACACACATATTCACAATCTAGAGTAGGGCTTACAAATAGGTGATTGTAAGGTGGAGCTTTTCTATATAAGATCATGGTTTTATAATTCGAGTCCATTCTTGAGGTCAAGAATGCTGAGTTCAAATCAGGCCTCAGACATTTATTTATTGAGTGACTCTGGGCAAGTCACTTAACCTTCTTCTGGCTCAACTTCCTTAACAATTAAATGGGAATCATGATACCACCTTCCTTATGAGGTTGTTAGAGGGAAATAAGATAATAGTTGTAAAATGCTTACACACAATTTCTGGTATTTTCCGATATTTTGAAAATTCTAGTGCAGCCTCTGCAAGTGTCTGTTACCCCTTAGACTCATTGAAGGAAAAAATTATCTTTTCCAACCATACATGCCTATTCTAATCATTTTATATCATTTTTGTTCTTGTAAACCATCAATTTTAATATAGGGCTACCTATTTTACCCCACTCTATGTCTCTTCATTGCCCTTTGGTTCTTCCAAAGTATTATTCTTTAGAGATTTTGCTCAGAATTCTATAGTTAGAGCAGGAAGAAAATTTAAACCATCCCTTCATTGTAGGCACAAACTTCTCAGAAGATACATTTTTCCCAAAGTCACATAGGGAGTTGTATCAAAGTTTTGACTTTCATATCCTAACCATCTACCCCCAAACATCCTGCCAACTGTCTACTACCATTGCCCTGGTTTTCCCCATTTAGACTAGCCTTTCTGTCCTGGCTCTCCAGAATTCATCCTCCCCATTCCCAAAGTTCATCATGGTGAAGTTAATAAATACATCTTTTGTTGATATTCAGTCATTGAAGTTGTATCTGACTCTACATGACCCCATTGGAGTTTTCTTGGCAAAAACCCTGGAATGGCTCACATTTTTCTTCTCCAGCTCATTTTGTAGATGAGGAAATGGAAGCTAAAGGGTTAAGTAACTTCCCCAGCAACATGGCCAGTAACTCATCAGCTAGTGAGTGTCTGAAGCCAGATTTGAATTCACAAAGAGGTGTCTTCCTGATTCCAGGCCCTGCACTGAAGCCCCAGCTGCCTTGACACATATCTTTAGACTGAACAAAAACTTGCCTAGTACACTATATCTAACTGCCTCGAGATCCAAGGCCAAACCAAACTTATCTTCACATCCCTTTTAGGAAAACTTCTGCCCTTCACAGCACAATTTTAATTAAAAAAATCTATAGGGTCATTTTTTTTTTGGGGGGGGGGGGAATAGCATGTCATAAGCACTATGACTTCCCACACCACAATTCTCTTCCCCAACTGACTACCACTCTCCTATATGTCCCTGGGTAAGATTGTAAGCACCCTAAGGGTAGGGATTCTCTTACTTTTTCTAAGAAGCACATAAGGGTTAATATTTGTATACCACTTTCAAAAGTACAAAATATTTTGCAGATACTATCTCCCCGATCTTCACAAGTAAATGCATAGATGAGGTGGGAGTGGGGGTTCAGTTTTCCTCAATAACTAGAATAACCAGTAGTTTTGAGAAACAACTTCTAGGAAGCTTAACCATGATACTACTGAGAACCTATCCTCAATGACTCTGTGCAGCCCACATGCCCTGAGATTCAAACCTGGCTCTGCACAGAAGTCCTCATTGATGAAGAAAATAATTACTTGAGGATCATGGCCTTTATGAGAGGTGGAGTTGGAGAGTTTATCTGTTGGCTTTTGGTTTCATAAGAGGATACACTTGGCTCCAAAGTACATTCAGGGAGAAGTCCTCGGATGGAGAAAAAGACTCTGGGAAGAAGCCAACAGAGAGGGGAACTCCAATGTGCTCCTATTTCCAGCTCATTACATTAGAAATAATTTAGAAATAGTCTCCTTGAATGAGGTCACAAATTCTCTCTCTCTCTCTCTCTCTCTCTCTCTCACTCTCTCTCTCTCTCTCTCTCTCTCTCTCTCTCTCTCTCTCTCTGTCTCTCTGTCTCTCTCTCTGTCTGTCTGTCTGTCTCTGTCTCTCTCCCACTTATGTCTCTCTCCAGATAGGCCACTACATTTGGAGTCACAGAGATGTCATTTAAAATCATACCTAAGAAACATATGGGTCATGTGATCCTAAGCAAGTCACTTAACTTCTCTCTGTTTCAATTTTATTGACTTATTTTTTATGAAGATTAATATTTATTTCCACTTTTCTTAAGGAGGACTTTTGATTTTAAGGTAGAGGTCCTGGGTTCAAGTCTTAGCTCTGTTGCTATCTATGTTACCTTGGGCAGGTGCCTCATTTTTGGGGGGCTTTATTTTCCCTATTCGTAATATAAAAAAGTTAGGCTGATGATCTCTGAGTTCAATTCCAGCACTAAAACCATGATTGTTTCTAATATAATTTCTTTCCACTCTAGGAAATATCATTCTTTTGACTCTATCAGACTACCTTGGTTTCTTCTTACACAATGAATAGTATAACTATTTTTTATAGCCTGAGGGTTGCAGTATTAATATAAAGACAACAGCATAGATTCTCATGGATTTTTTCCAATAAAAGTTTCATTTCCTTTCTTTGAAAGGTGAATTTTCCTTTTTCTTAACAAAATTAATGAATTGAAAACTCTCTCTCTCTCTCTCTCTCTCTCTCTCTCTCTCTCTCTCTCTCTTTCTCTCTCTCCTTCTCTCTGTCTCATATAATATACTTCTGCAATTTACTGTGATAGTAATTAAATAAGCCTAGAGACGTAATTCAGTGAACAGTTTATTTCCTCTGCAAATGCTTTTGGCCTTACTAGAAAATAATTACTGGGAAAACTTTCCTATTTCAGTGTGTTGCTTTGCATCTGGTTGCATTTTCAGTTTGCCATACAATCCATGATAATGGCTAATCTATATTACCCCTTTTTCATGCCAGTGGCAGTGTTACGTCCATCTTTTAAATGCCTTCGTTATAGCATCACTTCCCTACATGTGCCTATTAGGCAGTATGATGCAGTGGACAGTGGCACAAATGGATGACAAAGCATGTGCTTTGTAAGTGCCAAATACTTTGATAAACACTGTGATACACATACAAAAACAAAGACAATCCCTGCCATCAGTGAGATTACATCCTAGTGTCAAAGAACATGGACAGGGGTTGGTGGCCAGATGGGGAAAATTATAATCATAGTGAGTAAAATGACAGTAGTTAGGGAGAAGAATGATAGAGATAAGGAAAGTTTATTTGATTATGAATATATAAGTGGAGAAGAAAGGGAGTGGGGCATGTATGGAGCAGCAAGGAGGTTGGAAAGATGACCAGAAGTAAAGCAGAGCATTAATGGAGTTGGTCCCAGATGTAGTGGGTAACCAAGGCAACTCCCAATTAGCAGTCACTCCCTAGGGTGGGAGTTCCTTACATGAACATGGAATGAGGAGATCTTGGTTTCAATCTTGGCTCTGCTACTCACTAGCTTCATGAAGAGACAAATAGCAGCCTAAGATGACAGAGTCAGATCTAGCACTCATAAGGACTTTAGAGAATATCTAATTAAACTTCTTCATTTTACAGATGATGAAACTGAAATTCAAGGAGGTTAAATAACTTACAAAAGTTATTAACAAAAGTTAAATAACTTACAAAAACTACACATGTAATTATCATTAGAGGCAGTATTTGAAGATAGATCTTTTGAACCCCTATAAACCTTTCTCTTTTGTCAAATGACGATCATCAAATTTATGTAACATACCTCACAACATTGGTGTAAGACTCAGACAAAATAATGTGTATAAGCATTATATAACATGCTATTATGAAAATTCAGAATTGGAACCCATGAAAGCACTTTTCTCTTAACAATCAACAATATTATTCCATACACTTCATAGACTATTCTAAAGTATATCTACAAAAATCCCTACATTCACATTCAAACTCTTTTCTTCTATAGAGCTGGGAGATGTTTTGTATAATTTTAATACAATGAAATCAGAAAACTCTGCCTATTGAGAAAATGGTGGAATATAGTTGGGTATAGATTTTGACAATTCCACTCCACAATCCTCATCTTTGAAACTTGTTTTCTCTAAGCTTTCTCTAAGCTTTGTCTCTTAGAAATAAAGCATCATCTTCAGAGCTCTATAAAGGTGTGAATCCTTTATAACTTATGTTGTTATTTTTTTTTATTATGAGAATTTAGGTTTCTGTAGCCATTAGAGCTGGAGAGCAAAATATATGACAACAAGTTTTTCAGCTGTTCAAAGTACTTAGGTTCGACTGCCTTATTTGAACAGTCTCTTTCCTTTAGTATTTATTTCTTCACAAATTCACTTTAAGAATATTTAAGAGAGACCTAATCATTTTGTATTCTCTAGTAATAACTTGAAGAAGTCATAAATACTGAAAATATATAATACATGTTTGTTGAATGGAATTGAATATATCCTTGCAAAGAGACTATGTCTTTTTTATGTTGGTACCTCTCCCAGATGATAGGGACAAGCAGATAAGCAGGGATTGGGTCCAATTTAGTTGGAATTTGGAGTGTGCAGGGATATCAATGACTGGAAAAGTGGGGTGATCCCAGAGAGTAAAGGATTTAGCATATCAGACTAAGAAGTTTCAGTTTTATTCAGTAAAGAATAGGTTAGGTTTTTAAAAGTTCTGATCCACAGAATGATATGACTCCATTAGTTAATTCATGCATTCATGCATACATTCTAAAAATATTTATTGATAGTTATGTGCTCAGGAATATGTTAGGTGCTATGGCTGATTGAAAGAAGAATATGACATGTTCTCAGCTCTCAAGTAATTTATACTATATGTGGGAAGATAGCCTATACAAGCAGAAAACTTAAAAATGTAATTCAAAGGATCTCAGATTGTATCAAATATTCCTTTCCTCAGTGTAGAACATGGCCCACATTGTCCTTCTTATTTTAGATAATTTTCATCATGCAGATGCCTGGGCAACCCTTAGACTGTCCCAGTGTCATCCTTTATCCTTGTTATGTGACAGCTCACCTCTTTTTCTGATTGAATAGTTCTCTGGTAAAGTGGCCCTTTTCCACTTCATGTATTCTAAGCCATCATTGGGAAAAATGCTAAAATCTACATAAACTTATAATGGGTCACACCATTGACCCTTGGGAGGTCAACCACAACTTTGATTCTTTGGAGATGGTGTTATTACAAGTTTTTCAAATATAAAACAATACTTGGAGAAATATTATATGAAAAAAAGATGGGTCCTTGAGATGAGAAGCAGGTGGGGAGCATTGAAAATCCTTTGAAATTTATCAATTGTAACACAGCCATCTCTTCTCCCTTTATTCACTTCTGGAACATATGCATTGCCTATCTGTAGAGTCTGCTCCAGATATCTTTACTATTATACAAACACATGGACATGCCACCAAATTGCATGTCAAAATCCATTTAGATTTTTTCTTTCTGTTTGGCTCATTAGGCTAATCTCTTTTAAATAATTATGAATCTTGGCCTTGAAATGTCCTTAGTCTTAATGCAATCAGAGCAACATTATTTAGAGAATAATAAGAATAACATTATTCATTCATTCATTCATTTATATATTTAAAACATTAACATTTAACATACTGGAAGATGACCATCTATAGAGAATCACTCCAATTTGGAGACTCTCTTTTTTTAGTGTATTCTTTATAAAAGTGAAAAATACATTTGCTAACTATGCATCTCCATGTTTTTTCCTCAATGGAAATTAAAAGATTATTGAATAATCATCTCTATGCTTAAATTTATCAAGGAATAAATAGCATATGACCCTAATGCATGCATGAGAGTCTCTTTATTAATTTTAAACCCTTAGCACAGTGTCTGGCACACTGTAGGGAGTTAATAAATGATTGTTTACTTGACTTAAAGCTACATTTGCTTCTACTGAATATTTTTTTGGTAATCAACAAGCATTAAACATAGTATGATTGTGTTTCCTCTGAATCCTGTAGTCTGTTGTCAGATTGTAAATATATGAATTTCTATAGGAAATCGCTTACAAGAAACTTTATTTGTCGAGTTTGTTTTTAAATCAGAAATGTTCTCTCTACATTTAGATCATTCTTATAAATATTTTATAAATACATTTCAAAGTAGACATATGGGTTAGTAGTTATTGAAGCACTCTCAGTCATTTTGGAGGAAGAATATCTTTTAGAATTTTTTTTACATTATTTTAAATCCTGTCTTCCCCCCCCCCCCCAAATGTAAAATGATGGAATGGAATTCAAAAATATTTAACAGTCTACTATCTGCTAAGAACTGGGCTACATGTTGAGAATACAAATAGAAAAGCAAGGCATTCCCTGCTCTTGAGGGAATTCACACTCTAATTAGAAGAGGTAAAACATGAAGGAGGGTACAGCTTCAAGGCACCTGGAAAGGCATGGTGTCCCTAGTTTGTTACAGAAAGATGCATGATAAAACCCAGTAATCCTCACAGTCCAACAGCAGGTAACATGGCAATATTCAAAAATCCAGAGGATGTAGCTAGAGGACAGAT
This sequence comes from Pseudochirops corinnae, assembly GCA_028646515.1. Classification (NCBI taxonomy): domain Eukaryota; kingdom Metazoa; phylum Chordata; class Mammalia; order Diprotodontia; family Pseudocheiridae; genus Pseudochirops; species Pseudochirops corinnae. The sequence continues at coordinate 32,431,350 of CM053590.1, forward strand.
GAAAAGGCCCTTTGGATCTTAGAAAGGCAAGGTCAATGATAAGACCCAGTGGTCCATCATTTTATCGTTGGACTTCAAGAATTATAATTTGTGACTGCTTACTCATCCAAATGGTGTTAAAGGGAATCCTCCTAAGGATCTGAGTGGAACAGGGCCCTTGGCTAACTCCAAAAGGGTAGAGATTAGGAGAGGGAGGGTTCAGCATTCATCCTGGAAGGGATATCCACCAAATGAGAACTGTTGGACAATGGGGACTGGGATGAGGAAGGGGAAGTTTTCCCTATGATCTTGGGAGATTATTGGTACTTGAGTGACTATAGTGGAGCTGTGTCTATGGAGGGAGAAATCCTTGGTTTCTTTCCCATTGCATCTCTTCCCTCAAGCCACTACCTGAGAGCTGGGTGGCTGGGGAAGTCTGGCGTGTGTGTAGGGGTGGGGGGTGTTCTTATTTTATATTTCAATTTCCTTTTATATTGGGGACTGAGGTGTTAGAAGTCAACTAGTTTCATTGTTATTAATGGTGAAATTATATCTTACAAACACTAACAAGTCTCTACTTTTTTTCAGTTTTCATCTTTGTGTTGTCATCCTGCTAGTCTATGGGGTTTTTATCTTTTTTATTCATTTCAAACATAGATACAAAGTAAAAAAGAAAAAAAAGAACATTTCCATACACACAACAAACTTGAAGGGATTCAATATAAAATAAATTTCCATAGTTTATTTTTTTAATTAAATTATTTATTTTTTTTTAGTTTTCAACATTCACTTCCCCAAGTTTTAAATTTTCTCTCCCTCTCTCCCCAAGATGACTTACCATCTGATATGGACTCTACACATATAGTCCTATTAATCACATTTTCACATTAGTCATGTTGCATTGTAGAGTTATAATAAATGGGGAAAACCATAAGAAAGGAAAAAAATGAAATAAAACCCAACAAAAAACCAAAATAGTCTGCTTCACTCTGCATTTCAACTCCATAGTTCTTTCTCTGGATGTGCATAGCATTTTCCATCATGAGTCCTTTGGAATTGTTTTAGGTCCTTGCATTGCTGAGAAGGGCTAAGTCTATCAAAGTCAGTCCCCGCACACTGTGACTCATAGCTTATCCTTTACATGTTTATGAGATGATGTTGCTTGGCTGGTACTTAGGACAAGCTCTCCTGTCTTTGCTTTCACCTCTTTCCACAGTTTTATGAGATTATTCTACTCATGATTTTCTTCTGTCTCCTATATTTGTGGGGTATATTTTTAATGTAATTGAGATTGTTACTATGACTTGTTATCATATCTCTTTCAGTTTCAACAAGCTCATATTGACTAAACCAGTATCTGAATTTCTTTGGCTCCCCCGTTTCTTAAGTCCTTTATGTTGATTGAGTGTTTACAGGACATGACAAAAGCAAAGTTGAAAATCTTTGACTTCTTTCCATTTACCATGTTAGTTTGGCCTATTTGGATAGGCCCAAAGCAGTAGAAAGAATCCAATGATTAAACAACAAAAAAGAATAATTCATACTATAGCATATAGAATAGTATAATGCTAATGGAACTTGGAACAGGAAGCAATCACCATGAACCAACATCAAAAGAAATATCCCACCTGTTGACTCTTGGTAGACATGATTCTGGAAAAAGTAAATAAAGAATCAGAGCATATTGCTTCAGAAAAGCTCTATCATTAGCATTTTTCTAAACTATCATATTTCTATTATTAATAGTATCAATCATCATTAACATTAAACCTTTGGGTACAACAGGTCCAGTGTGATTATTGTAGATATCCTAATATTTAATTTACTAAAAGGAAAAAAGCATTTTAATGAGTCTTATTATTTTATTACTATTAGAAATGGACAGATTGTGATGTGACCTTCAACTTGTTATATTGGGTTTTACTTCTAGCAGAAGAAGGTAGCATATGTAAGATTCAAACTTGAATAAGCCAATGACAACTACAGAAACAGTCTTAACGACCTATAAGAAATGCCAGTACAAAGCCAAGATGGGGAAAAGATCAGAGGAAATGTGTGAAACAGGATTCATAAGTTCAATCTTAAAAGAGAATTTGCTGTACTGTTCTGTGCTAAAGTTTGACAGCTTGGTTGAGATACTTCCTCCTGTTTTCCATATCCTCACCTCCATGTTCAGCTGCCTGTCCCCTCCTCCCCCAATTGATACAGTAAAGCTAAATATTCCTCCATAAGTGGGAAAGTATTGAAAAAACACCATAAAATTAGGAAGCAATCAATAGGAATTAAATATATTTCGATTGATGCAACAACTGATACTATAGATGCAGAATTCTCTAAGAATAGCAAGGTGAAGAAATGAAGTGATAAGTATGTCATAATCCATGAATTTATCCTTTCCCCACCAAAAAAAGCTGGCTAACAATAAGTCTGCAATATTCCTGAAGTTAAGGACAGAAAAAACGAAAAAATTCTGTTACTGTCTACCTAATTATCATAATACAGGGTGTCTCTAAGACTATCAGTCTAAGTCCCCAAAGTCTGGGCTATTAATGTTAATATTAATGTTATTTCCTATTAATTACTTAATTTTAACACTAATATTATTAGCTATTTTTTTGTAGGGGGAAGAGGGGTTAAGTGACTTGTCCAACGTCACACAGCTAGTTAAGTGTTAAGTGACTGAGGTCAGATTTGAACTCAAGCTCTGAGTTCAGGGCTGGTGCTCTATTCATTGTGCCACCTAGCTGCCCCAACATTATTAGCTATTAATTTTATCGGTTAATGTTATCAGCTATTAATGTTAAGCTATTAAAGCCTACAAAGCCTAGCTATTAAAGTTTAAAGCTGCACTAAAATTTTGGGACAGTCTATCCATTTTTGGAAATTCACAATTAACATTGATTTAATTTAATAAGAAAAATGAGAGGCAGTGTGGCATCATGGATAGAGAACTTTTCTCTACCTCTGAGTCAAGAAAGCCTGGGTGACAGGTGCTGACTGTGTGATCCTGGCCATGTCACTTGAACTTTTATTGCTCTGGGTATTTCTTGAAGCTTGAAATTTGCAGAGAAAGTGATTATCTGAACTGGTGGAGGGATTGTCCTTCAATGCTGCTGTTGCTGTCATCATCATCAATCATTGTTATCAACATCTTAATGATTGTTTGGAGGATGGGGTCTTGACCTGTGATTTTAATGGTATAAGGAATTTATAGCCTCAAAGGATCAGAGATATAGATGTCAATGGGACCTTAGAGGCAACTGAATCCAACATCTTTATTGTATAGATGAGAAAATTGATTCTGAGAGTCCAATATTGTAGCCATTGTTCTCTACAGGAAGGTCCATGTATCAGTGAAATCACAGATGTGGTTAAAAAAAACTAGGAGAGACATTTTCTACCAATAATGAATAAGCCCTTACAGACTTGTACACATACAAGTTAACACTAATTATATGTACTCAATACTGTGCTTTTGACTATAGGGGATAGAGAATAAGACATACTGCTGTAAAGAGCTTGCAATTTAGCTGGAGACAGTAACATATAGGAGGAAATAATTAGCAAGCAATTAAGTGATACTTTGTGAAACAACCATCAGCAACACTATCATTATCATCTTAACATAGACTTTTAGAACAGTACAATGAATGATAAACTGACTTAGAATTTATCCAAACAAATTTGTGATATACTGTCAATGAAACACAGGGCCTATGTCCCCAAGGAAACCATAGAAAGATGAATACTTCCTCATCAAAAAATGTGGATGAGAATCGATTCTCAGAAGACATGATAAACATGTTAAGGACTTGTAGAAATTCTTTTGAAACAGACATATTCCAGAGAAAGAATAGACTGTCAATATGTATGTGCTACTGGATTTGTCTAATACGACCCAAGGACATTGACCTAGTGGGAAGCATCCACATGAATCTACTCAACAGTGTGTTAACCAAGAAGACTCATACAACCTTGTTTGCAAAAATAGAAGATTTATGATAATGATTCAAGAGCAAGTCATTGCCAAGAGAAATTACAGTAAGGTTAGCCTTAGGAAGTTCCTAGGGAATGGCAGCAACTATGAAACATATCATTGCAGATGGCAAAAAAATTAGCACCTGCCAAATGCTTAGAAATACAAGATTGGGTGGGCAGAATTATTCACTAGCTTTTGTAAATTAACAGATAACAAATCCCTGTGTTATAAATACAAATGTCAAAATATCTTTGAGAATTCAACAACTAAACTGACCATGGGGCAAAAACCAGGAGCAAAAGGTAGGCATTAAGAAAAGGCAACTTTAGTCTTGATGACAAGAAACACTTTCTAAAAGTCCAAGCTGTCCAAAGTTGAAAAGGTCTACATTGTGAACCAGGTTGTTTGCCCTCCTTGGAGGTCTTTAAGCAGAGGCTGGATGACAATTTGTTGGATGTATAGTAGGCATTCTTTTTGTATGTGGGTGGGATTAGACCATTATTTATCATCCCCATCAGACTTTCTACTACTGGAATTATTCTCAGAGAGTTTACCGAAGATGAACTTGTATCCCAATACTTTTTTTTTTCATTCTAGGTGAAGTGATATCATGAACAAAAATGTAGAAATGAATACAATGGTTAAACGAAAATGATGGGGAGACTCACCTCACTGGATGGGCAGATTTATGCTGAAAAGAAGCAAAAAAAAAAAAAAAAGTCCAAGTCAGCTGAACCCAGTCTCTCATTTAAAATGACATGTTCATGTACACATTTAATGGGGGATCAAAAAACCAGTTGACTTGATATAAGTTTCTCCATTGTCTCTCCCTTTACTGCCTTCTGGTCCCTTTTTTTGGTTTTTGGAGTGAACACCAGTCACATGATTAAACTCACAAATCTATGTGAGTACTTTAAGGAATGCCATTTCTTCTGACAGATACTCCATCCTCTATTGAAAACCATAGCCCCTCAATAACTTGGGAGATTATTTTGAGTAATTATTTTCAATATTATTATTTTCAAGAGGGCTTGTAAAGCCAAGAACAAGCAGCTTTCTAGAGGACTGCTGCTGTGAACAGCTTTCAAGGTTCTGATTACACAGTATAGTGAACTATTTATTCAGTAACAAACTAAGACAAAACATTCACAGAAATTAAAATACAGCACTCCCAATGTTATGGCCTAACAACTTGTCACTAAAGTGGCCACATAGTTTTCACCAAAGTGGGCAAGCTCCCTTAATTGACCCAAAGTACAAAGGTCAAAATTCTCCACCCCTAGGTCACATTGTCTTACTCTCTTCAATCAAAAAGTCCTCTTTCTTCTTAATTGGAGAAGTCCTTAACTTAATCATCTAAATACAAATGTCAGAGATCTCCACCCCTAGGACACAGTAAGTCCTGATTTTCTCAGTTTCCATTAAACACCCAAAGAGAGGTCTTTTCATCTTGACTCAAGGCAAGCTCTCAGCTTCCATTGTTCCTCTTCTACGGTCCCACCTCCTGCCCAAATCTATCCAACTGCCACCTGGGTTCAAAGGCATATAGCTCTCAGTTCTTTGTCCAGATTCTTGACAGTTCCTGTTCCATATTGAAGCTAACAATGTCTGGTTGACCTCAAGTTCTTCACAGTTTCTCTTCCTGGGAAGACAAAGCTTAACAGAGTCACAATAACATTCATTCACATTGCTGATACCATTATCAATTCACTTTCTGCCTGTGAAATCAAGAGGGATACACAAACAAGGTCCAGGAGGTCAACACAAATCATCAACATAGAAATCAACACAGACCCATGAACAAGGTCTGAGGACTCAACATAAATCATCAGTATAGTCCATGGACCTCTGAAAACATCAGCAAAACCCTCCTTCAGGATTTCTGTAAATATACAACAAGAAAATCCTCTTTCAGGGCTTCTGAACTAGCAGCAAGGTCCCAGGGCTTCTCTAACAACAGCACTGTCCTTTATCAACAGCCAAATCTGACAAAGTAACATCAAAACAGACAAAGTACCAGCACCACAGCCATGCCTCCTCTCAGTTCTCCTCTTTTCTCATTTCTCAGTTCTTCTCAGTTCTTAGTTCTCTTCTTTCTCTCCAGCAGTGGCAGCCCAGCCTCCAGATGCTCCCTCTCAGCAATTCTGGCTCTCTAGCTTGGGATTTTCTTTATATAAGATATTAGCTCCTCCCTGTCCTGCCACTTCCTGTTATTGACATCAGCAAGTCCATCCCACTGTGGAATTCACAAGTTCTGGGCCTTAATATTTGACACCATTATGAACTTGAAACTAAGTGCTAAGTAGCTGTTTGATTTCAAATACAAAGGGCAGGGAAGATCTTCAAATTACCCTTACCATTACAGGGCTACAGGGGGAAAAAAAATCACCCTGAAGCCAATCTATTACTGAGTCTTTATAAACTTAGCTAGGCTAGTCCTTGGATAATATACATGCAGTCCAACACCATGTTTATACTGATGTAAATGAAGTATTCAGGGAGGACTAGCATGTCTGGTATGAGAGCTTGATGAGTACTTTTCAGGGCTGCTCATCCACCTTTTGTCTGTACCTTTCACTCAACTCTCACCTGTGCTTCCAAGAAGCTCTCACAAGCCCAAAAGCCATACTCTGGTAAAAACCATCTTGGCAGATGGGTTAAACCAGGTTGGGGCTAGCCTCAAACACATCAGTGATTTGGGGGATATCTAACCCAAGTATATGAAGACTTCCCCTGATGGAATGGATAGATGAGAACAATTTATTGCAATAATCATGAAGGCAGCTGAAGCAGGGATTGTGGAGAACTTAGAGCTTGGTCAGATGTCAAAAACACCAAGGTCATTCACTCCATCCTGAGACATAGCAAGTAATTTTGACTCTTGTCTTGCCACTGAACTTCAATATACATGTAGACAGATATGCATATACATCTACATACATAGATATGCAATATATAATATATATCTACATATAGAAAAAAAGAGAGAGATGATAGATATACAGATAGATATACAGACAACTAGATATTGAGATAGATGTAAGTAGGTACATAGTATGTTTGTATGTGTACATGCATGTATGTGTGTGTGTGTGTGTGTGAGAGAGAGAGAAAGAGAGAGAGAGGGAGAGGGAGAGGGAGAGAGATCATTGTATCCTTAGAATCTAGCACAGTATCTGGCATGTAGAAGGCATTTAATAAAAGCTTGCTGATAGAGAACTATCTATATGGATAGACACAGAGATTGATAGATCAATAGATAGGTATATAAAGAAGCTACTTATTTTCAGTATTGAAATTTAATGTGCAGTGCATGAGACAGTGTATTCCTTGCATGGTTAATCTTAAAATGTAATCATGAGTTTATATTCTTTAGTCCCTAAACTGTCTGTTTCTGTTAGGCTAATAGATTTATGAATAGATATATCTTTTAGTTAATATTGAAAAAGGGATTTGAATATCTGCAATTTTGTAAGACACTTACACAAATATGGGCACTATAAATTATAAGTACAGTTGAGTTGTGGAATTCACAGCCATGAAATACTGCATTTTAAAAAGTTGACTTTCTATCCAATTATTTCTCAGAGTCAAGTCGAAATATAGTAGCTCTTTATCTGCAAGACAGTGTGAAAAGCCATCATGTCCTATCTCAACACTCACAGTCTCATCCAAGGTGGGGGGAGGGGGGAAGGAAGGAGGGTTGTAGCAACTTAGAAATACACAGCACCAATGAACCATCAATCTTGACAAACCAAATTAAAGGCTCTTACCTCTGCTTAACAATAATTGTCCCACCTGGATTCGAAAGTGATCAGGAGGATTGATGGGAAAGAAAGAAAAGAGAAAATAGCCTAAGCTCATAACCCTGCTTCAATAATATGATCCAATCATCAAGCCAGAAAAAGCACTTTGAAAAACACTGTTTCATGTTCAGACTGAAAATACTTTAAAAGGTTAAGGGTTACCCAGTTTTTAACAAGCAGAGAGAGTGGGGAGAAACCATTCAATGAAAAAGGACAAATTTGCCCACCTTTAATAGCCAGCTCAAATAGATGCAGAGGCTCAAGGGGAAGGCCACTATTTGGGTGAAATCACTGGCTAATTAAATTATGGAACCAATGATAATCCTCCTAGTTACATTATGTGGAAAATAGAATGACAAGGTCATGATCATCCTAGGCATTATCTTTAAAGGACCAGGAACAGAGCTAAGTGAGTTATGCCTGGCTGAAGAAGCAAAATGATGTGAGGACATTTCAATGGGTATAGTTCATTAAGCTGCCTGGGCTATTGAGAAAATTGTGTGCAGTAGCGTCTAGCTCATTTAATAACTTGAGGAGACCATTTGGATGGTTAAACAAATGAGATTCTACAAAAGCCTTGCAGCCCTGTAATCCACATCCCATTGGCCTTTTCCTCTGGATTAGCATCTGCTCCTATCCACTCCCTCCCCCTATTATGAAGAAAAAAATAATAAACTCCCCTGGCAGAGAACATGCAAAATAGTGACTCTATTAGCTGGTATACTTATGCTGTCCAGGCGTCTCCATAACAGACATCAATAGATTTCCAAACTTCATGAAGGTTTCAGCTTTCAGAAAATCTTCCCTAATCTCTGATTAAGTTTAAGAGAACAAAATGATGAGGGATGGTGGGCTGGTCTTTTTTCTTTTTTCTGAACCTAAACTCTATATTCTTGAAAACTCAAGAGGTTGCAGTATGGAAGCCTAATTCAGCAAAATAATGCTTCACACATATTGAACTCTCATCTATATGAAAGCATCTGGTAGTTGTGATAACCATATATGTGCTGACTGTACAAACCATTCATAGGCTCCTGAATGACACGGTGTGAAAATACCAAACGTTATCATTGTTCCCGGGGAGGTGCTGATGCTGAAATACAGCTGATTTCAAGCCTTTCCCTCCCAGAGGAGATTGGTGTTGGGTTTCTGAGCATTTCTCATTTGTCCCAAAGGCTATTAAAGCTTTAGAGAGATTATGATTTTACCCTTGTCAATTTTAATCAACTCCTTTTGGTTCTACAGAATATTTGGCTTAACTAAATGGCATCTGAATTGAATAATAATGGTAGGAGGGAATATCCCTTTAAAGAGACACTTTTCACTAGTTTTTCCCTTAATAGAGTGGGGTGGGGAATCTTCAGGGACCCTATTAATTTAAAGATATCCAAAGTCGACTACTCATGAATCCCCTAGAAGTGACTAAAACATTTTTTCCCACTGGGAATGACCAGAAAGGTCCCATAGTCAGAGATTTAGGTCAGAAAGAGATCCCCTTGTCATCTTGTCTAAACCACTCAATTTACAGATGAAAACACTGAGGCCCAGAGAGGGTAAGTGCCCCCTCAGTCTCTCAGGTAGTAAGTTAAATCCTACAATCATGGATATAGAACTAGAGGAGATATTAGAAGTTCTCTAGTTCAATTCTCTCATTTCACCAGGGTGGAAATAGAGGCTCAGGGAAGATAACTCAAGTGTCCAAAATCACACAGCTAGAAAGTGACAGAATCAGTATTCAAATGAAGGTCTTGTGATTCCAAGTTCTGTACCCTGAATTCCATGCTCTTCCTATTGGACCACGCTGCCCCTCAAAATGGCAGAAACAAGACTCGAATCCCAGGCTTTTCACTCTAAATCCAGTGCTCTATCCATTGTACAAAATGAAGATTCAACTAGAAGCTCAAAAAAATGGGCACTATCCAAGAGTGTGCTGTTTAATATTTAATAACAGACTCTCCAAAAAAAGTATTCATGGCATATTTTTAAGTTTAATCTATATTATAAACTTTTCATTATTACTTCATTAAATCTAGATAATCATAAAATAATTAATCAAGACCTGAACTGTAGTGCTTACCAATGTCCAAGATGTAAATGCCACACTGAAAATTTAACAATTGGCTCTCATGAGTAGGTTCTAACTTGTTCCAACACAACCCTGTTTCTATTCCAGCTCTGCTACCTACTAGTGATGTGAACACAGGGAATTAATTGAATTTTTCTGAATCTCAGGTTTGTTTTTTTTTTTTTTTCCCATCTTTTAAGTGAGGATAACTGCCCTGATTTTTCTTCCTTACCAATTGGGAGGACCCTCTTAGAAAATCAATCTGAATCTATATTTAAAGCTTCTGGAGGGCAGTAAGTGTGTCTGGATTGTCTTTGTCTTTGATCTTCTCAGTATCAAGCATAAACCCTTAATGAGTATAGGAGCAATGAATGGTTATATGCACTTCGCTATTTATAACATTCTTTTACAAATATCTATTAAGAGTCATTCCTGCCACCACCAAATTACAATAGTCTAATAGACTCTACTCACTTCTAACTTTGATGAGCACTTAGAAAGTTCAGTTAATTTATAGTGAAGTGGTCACCTTTAAGAAGTTTACATCAAATATATCACAGTCTTGTTAGGTAAGCTAAAATTGCCTTGCAGTGATAAAGTTCATAGGGTGAATGGATAGTATACTTAGAAGCAGAAGAGATGCTATTAGTCATTTAGTTCAGCCCTCTCATTTTATGGGGGCAGTGGGCTGCAGACTGGATAGAGAGCTGGGCCTGGACTCAAGAAGACTTGAGTTCAAATCTGGCCTCAGACACTTACTAGTTGTGTGACACAGGGCAAGTCATTTAACCCTGTTTATAACCTTCTCTATAAAATGGGCTAGAGAAGGAAATGGCAAACTACCCCAGTTGGTTAGTTCTCATCCTTCATTCTTGAAGAGGATTGAAATGCCATCACTATGTTAGAGTCAAGGTGCAGGGTGTTTGAATGTGACTGATCAGACCAATACAAGCTTGGAAGGCACTACCACAGGTCAGGCACAAATAGGCCATAGAAACATTTAGAGCAGAGATGTCTCTAAATTTGCACACTTCACATTTCTTTTGAGTTGCTGCAATTCTTCTTTACTCATGGAGCACAGAGGCTTCTTTGATTTGGGCATGTCATGCTGGTTGGTCCTTTGCCATTCTCCCAGGACACACAACTGATTCCAAAGGTTTTCAGAGAGACCTTGAGAGTGTCCTTGTATCACTTCTTCTGACCTCCATCTAAGCACTTGCCTCGTGTGAGTTCTCTGTAAAATAGTCTTTAGTACATTTGGTATTCAAACATCATGGGCAGCCATTTAGAGTTGGGCTTTCTGCAGTAGAGCTTTGAATGAATTTAGCTCAAGAAAAGACCTCAGTGTCTGCTACTTGATCTTGCCAGGTGGTCTTTGCAATCTTCCTGACTATTCAAATGGAAGTGATTCAGTTTCCTGGCATGTTGCTAGTATGCTATGCTGTATCTTTACCAAGAAACCTCCAAATGGGATCACAAAGAATCAGACATGATTGAAACAACTGAACAATAAGCAACAACCTCACTTTGCAGATGAACACTTGGTGGCCAAGAAGATAAAGTGAATTTCAGGGTGGCAGAGGGAGTAAGTAGGTAGCAGAGTCAGATTTGGTTCCCTGATTCCAAATTCCACATTCTTCCCATGGTACCATGACTCCTCCCCATTAGCATTACACATGTAAGGGGACTTAGAAATATCTGACCCAATCTCTTCATTTCACAAATGAAAAAACCAAGGTTCAGAAAAGTGATTCATCCAAGTTCTCATAGTAAGTTAGTTAAAAAGTCAAGGATATTGTCTTTTGAACTCATTCCATTTTTTTTAACAAAATTTCATGATGATAATGGTGTCTTCACAGTAATACAAAGTAGCCTAGAGAGTTCTCAGTTCTGATCTCACAGGGCTACTGATTTATTGTTCCCCAGCACAATAGCCTAACAAAGACACACTGAATAAATGGGGGGGGGAGGGAAATTAAAGGATCATCTATGCTTTAACCATTGAATTAAAACTTTTAGCATATCCTATATAGTAACTATTATGTTTGATAGTAAATGAAATTTCTTGCTAAATGTCAATTGCTCTTGAAATAACAGAACTTAGCATACTCTCTTTTACTCACATTTAAAGAATGCTCTGGGGTTTACAAAGAGCCTTCACTACAATAAACTCATGAGGGAGGAAGTACGTAAATTATTATCCCCATTTCATAGTTAAAAAAACTGAGGCTTCAAAAAGCAAGGGGATCTGCTAAAGCGCCCAGTTTATGTGGCTTTTCAATTCCAGGTCTTCTGACTCCATGAGAAGAAGAATGATATGGTGACTAACATGCTAGCCTTTAAGTTAGGAAGATCTACGCTCAAATTCCACTTCAAACATTTGCCACCAACATGATCTACAAGAAGACCCTTTCTTCTCTGTGCCTTACTTTCCTTACCTGTAAAATGAGAGGTTTGCCTTTCATGGCCTTTAAGGTCCCCTTGAGCTCTGATTCTAAAATCTGATGACCTATATAAGTGCAACACTGTCTGCACTGTGCTACACTGCCTGTGTGAAATCAGTAACAGGGGGCTTTCAGTTGGTAAATCCCAGGAGACATTGCAATCCCAGCTGTCTCCCTATGAACACACATTTTCTTCTACCTTTGAAATTTGAGTTTCTTTGTAGCCTTTCCTTCCCAAATTTCTTTTATCACTCTCTCTTGCCCCTTTCACTCATCTATTCAAGAGAGGGATTTTTCACGCTCTACTTGTCCTATGATCTTTGAGATAAGCTTGCAGATGCTGCTTGGGGTTCCTAAGAATTTTACTATTAACAATTATATGGAAACATGAAGAAGTTTGAAATAGCAAGTCAAAGTTAAAAGCTATTTCTTAGGAAATTCTTGAATTGGGTTGTTCTGGTCTAGAATGCAGAGTTAATTCAAAGGTTTTGATCTCTCTTTCCTCCTTTTCCTCAATTACTGATTCTCCTTTTAGCTCTCCCAGGTGTCAGTGAGTCCCAATCCTCTGGGGATTGGCTGTTAGCACAAACTTCCTGGCCTCTGGTCATTTTACCCTGTCAAATACTTTAGAGAGCATCCTAGGGATCTGGGAGTTTGAACAAACATCTAACCCAGACAGGATGAGGATTCAGTAACTGAACTAAAAAGAAAGTAACATTGACAAGACTGGGAAGATTCTCTGTTGTTTCAGAATCTGCTTCCATGTCTTATCTCTCTGGCAAGATCCCTGACTTAAGGAAGGTACTTTCATATCTGTCCCCTAAAAGTCTCAACTTCACCAATGACCTGATATTAGGTGGCCCTCTTCTTTTAGCCATCTTCTTTATCTTTTGTGACGTGGTACTCTTTCTTTTCCTCCTCCTTTTCCAAGCAAGCTCTCTCCAAGGTCTTGCAAAATTTTGGAACTTCCTTTCTCATCTTCTGTTCTATTGGACTACAATATTCCCATGAGGAATTGGGCATGTACTCTGGGACCTTTTATGTGGCACATGTCCTCTAACATCTTGCTAAAGGGCATGGGTGACCCAGCAGCTCTGGATTGCTCTCTTTGTATCAGTGCCTGGGATTGCATAAAAAAAAATGACAAACAGTTAAGCAAGGCTCCACCTCACTCCTTTGAGTGTGTTTTTTGAAGTCTGTCAGCTCTCCCTTGAACTGACAGTGAGGTGAAATGAGGTAATTTCTCTTCCTCCATTAGCAACGGGGGTTATGAGCACATGATAGCAAGAACATAAGAGGTGTCCCAGTGAGCAGATCAAGGATAGAATAGTTTCCATAATTGCCAATATCACCCATAGCAACCATGCACAAATTGTACCAACACTAGAAAAATGTGTTTCAGTGAAAATGTCTTCCAGATTGTCTCCCATTACTGGTATATTTTAATATATTGACGGCCCTGACATTTTACCAAAAAGTACTTCTGGAAACTAAAGCAGATGGTGACATGAATGTTTTTTCTCCATACATGCAATACTGAAATTGATGACCAGAACTTTGTCCTTTAACACAATAGAGCTATAACCAACAATATGGAGATAGCATGGTGGATAAAGTCCTTGGTTTCAAGTTGGGGAGAAATGAGTGCAAATTCCTTCTCTGACAATGTCTATGCCTCTGGACAAGTCACTTAATGTTTACGCACCTCAGCAATTCCCTAATACTCAAAAACCCAAATTTATATGCTGTCTTTATTACTTACTACTAGTTTGACCTTGGGTAAGTTACTTCCACTCTCTGGTCTTCAGATTCCTAATCTGGAAAATGACAAAGCTGATCCGGAAGATGTCTGAGATTCCTCCCAGATCTAAATTTGTGTCCTTAGAAAGGTTCTGGTCATTCTGATATCACATCAAAGATGGGTTGCAATCCTGACCTTATGAAGGGAGTTTCCTATATTGAACAAATTATAGATCCTTCCCATATTCTATAAACAGCAACATGTCATAAACAAAGGCACAACAAATACAACTTTATAAATGTTGAAAATAGTAAAGTTGTTTCCTATCGCATAACTTTAGACTCATTTTAAAAAAGTATTTATTATGTGAATCGATGTGAAAGTCCTTTGAAAATGTTAAGACAATTTTACAAATGCAAGAATCTTTTATTGAGAGTTATTCCTGACACAACTAGATTGGAAAATTGTAATAAACTCTACCTAGTTCTAACTTTGAAGATCACTCAAAAGTTTCATGTAATTTACAATGAAACAGTTCCCCTTCCTTGAGAGAATTATCATAATCATGTAACTTCACACTCTGCAATCAAAAATGTCTGCCATATCATTCAACTCATTTCACCAAGCATTTACTAAATGTCAACTATATGTCAGCACCTGTGGTAGAGTATATACTGGGGGTACAAAGTAGAAAAGAACAAAATCCATTCCTGCCCCTAAGATGCTTATTTTTACTAGAGAAAAACAGCATGTACACAGAAAAGAAAATGTAAAATTCATACCAAATATAAAATGTTATTTTAGGGGGTGATGGTCCTAGCAACTGGGAAGACCAGACTAGACTTCTTTCTACAGGAAATACAACAGGAGAGATATGGATAGACTTCTTTCAATGAAGTCTTGAGCTACTTAATACTTATCAATAGAACCAAGTGAAAGGCAGGTAGTTGGTACCATGGACAGAGGCTATGGTCTAGAGTGCTACCTCTGACACTAGCTGTGTGTACCTGGTCAAGTTTCTTAACCTCTTCCTATCCTAGTTTTCTCTTTTGTAAAATGGGTGTAATAACAGCACCTACCTCCCAGGGTTTTGTGAGGATCAAATGAGATATTTGTAAAGTGCTTAGTACAGTGCCTGGCACATAGTAAGCACTTTATAAGTGCAATCTATTTCTAGTTATTATTAAGTACTTACTATGTGTTCAGCATAGTAATTCCTATCATTAAACTGAATGCTATCAATAGAAAAAGGGAAATGAGGCAGTTTCTTTTCTCATAAAGCTCAAGTTCTAATTATGGGGAAACAATGCAGATAGAAGAAGAATTCAGCTACAGAATAAAAGGAAAGACCCAGTGGTCCTTGAGGCTCAAAGTCTTTAGCTTTCATAGTTGGGGAAAAAGACATCCAGTTGGAATCCACGTGAACATGTTTCTAAGTAAGACCATTGGGGAAAAGAGTTATTTGACTGAAGCTGTAGAAAGCATATTTTGTCAAATTTGTGAATGACTTATATTGGGGCAGAATAGCTAAAAAATTGAATAATGGTGAATGGGTCTCTCGAGAGCTCAGGATGAATATAGTAAGATGGAATTTATTATGTATAAATGTAAAGTACTTTGCTTCAGTTCAAAAATCAATCTTACAAGTATAGGATGAAGAAGATATAGTCAGACAAGATTTGGTGTAAAAAAATTATGGAGCTTTTTGAGATCTGTGCCTTCCTTGTACTAATCATTGTGACATGATAGCTAGAAAATCTAATCCTATTCTAGGCTAAATTAAGTTTTTCTTTGTGTCTAGAACAAGTCAGCTGTTTTCTGCCCTGCTCCGACCACTTCTCGAATGCCGTGTTCAATGCTGGGGGCCACTTTTCATGAAGGACATAGACAGGGGTGGCTAGGTAGTGCAGTGAATAGAGCGCTGGCCCTGGAGTCAGGAGGATCTGAGTTCAAATCTGCCCTCAGACGCTTAACACAAAAACTAGCTGTGTGACGTTAGGCAAGTCACTTAACCCCAATTAACCTCCAAAAAAAGAAAGGCAAGCAAAATTTTTTAAAAAATGTTTTTTTTTTAAAAGGACATAGACAAATTGGAGTACTATCTAGATGAAAATGATCAGGATGGTGAGCAGGCTTGAGACTGCCATGTGAGGATTAATTAACCAATGGAGATTTTTAGTCTGAGCAAGGGAAGATTTTTTTGACAGGGGAAAAAAATGAGGATGCACTCTCTTCATGAATTAGAAAAAAGCATTATGAAGAATTAAACTGGGTTTGTTTAGATCCAAAGATCAGAAATAGGATCAATGGATCAAATCTGTTGAGAGAAAGATTTAGGCTCAGAGTAAGGATCCATTTTCTAATGATTAGATTTGGACTGAGTGTCTAATGCCAAGGTGAGTCCTCTGTCACTTGAAGCTTTCAAGAAAGGACCCAATGTCAGTGATATTGTACAGAGAACTCCTGTTCAATTACTAACAGGAGTTCATGATGTCATTCAACTAGAAGACTGTGATCTGTGAGGGTCAAAAAGTCTGAACAGAGTCTATATCTGATTACTAAGTCTAACTCCTGGTTACTGTTATTGAAAGAAAAAAAAAGGTATCACCAACCTTCTAGAGATGGACTTCTCTGAATGTGGGCTTGTTCTCAGTCAGCAGAATTCCTGGGCCCACATAAAAAGCATTTCTATTGCATTAGAAACTGGCCAAACTTATGTGCCACTGATGTGGCCTTTGAAACCTACAATCACCGCACACCCCAATAAAGCATGAGGAGGACTTCAGCAGAAGATGGAATTTTTAGATCAACATTAGAACAGCAAGAAATTGGAAGAGGGAACATTTACTTCAAACCTGACAAACCAGGGAAGGCTTTATACAGAAGACTGCATAGGAGCTGGATCCTGAAGGAAGAAAATGATTGAACAGGTGAATTTATTGGGAAAGTGTGTGGGAGTTAGAGATTCCGAGAGGTGGTGACAAAGAGAGAATGCATTCCAGCCATCGGATGGGGCAAAGACACTAAAAATTGAACTGGAGATATTAACTAATAAAATGAAATAGTGGAAAGTGTGCTCCCTTGGAGTCAGAAGACCTAAGGGACATGACTTGAATACATATTATCTGTGCTACCACAAGCATATTATTTAAGCTCTCAGTTTCCCCATCTATTAATATGGGGTTAATAGCACTTTCACTACCTGCCACTTACAGTCATTGTGAAGAAAGTGCTTTGTACACCATAAAGTACTCTATAAAGGTGAGAGATTATTCAATTTTCAAAGTAACAAAACTTGAAGCATAGAAAGCCAAGGTTGCCTATGTCTTCAAGGAAAGCAAACTATATAACCATCTTCCTCATACAACTGTAGGACATTTCTTTATAAGGAAGAAATATCCCTGCATCCATGAGCATTAAAAGAGAGGAAGGAACAAATTACAGGGGATAAATAGAGTTAATAGCATC
This sequence comes from Pseudochirops corinnae, assembly GCA_028646515.1. Lineage (NCBI taxonomy): Eukaryota > Metazoa > Chordata > Mammalia > Diprotodontia > Pseudocheiridae > Pseudochirops > Pseudochirops corinnae. The sequence goes on from CM053590.1 coordinate 32,448,832, forward strand.
TCTTACATAAAGAAAATACATCAAAATTTCATCAATTTAGGTATTTTTTTCAGTTTATTCCTCAATGGTGTATAGCCATCTATTTTTAAGTTCCTTTTCTTTTTAATCTGGACTTGTGGCTTTACTGGTACAGGGAGATCCGAATAAAGAAAATCCTTTGACCAATGTAGCTTGGCAATTTTTCTATAATGGAAAATTGCCTGGAGGCACTTAGAGTTAAGTGACTTGCCTAGGATCACAGAACTATTAAGTGCAAGAGAAAGGATTTGAATGTAAATTTTCCTAACTCTGAGACTAGATCTCTATAACCTATGACATGTTGCCTCTCTATATATTCTTACATACACATATTTAACTATAATAGTGAGATTTGATCCTCACATCTATTAATGCTATTATAAAATGTTAAGTGTTGTCATTATACTTGAGTGTTTTAAGGAAATGTTTTATATGCTGTGCTCTCTTATGTGGTATAAACACCTTTGAATGTGTTAAGAAGTGAATAATTGATTGGCTGACCAAACAAACTAAATGTATCTCCCTGGGAGTTTAAAATAAGGATATATTTTAGAAATTGACTCAGTTCAACAGTAGATTAGTCAAGTGGTGAAGAGAAATGGAGTCAAGACCCTCAGAGGAAATCATCTTAGGGGTTGTGGAACAGCAAGAGAGTGTCTCTCACATCCATTGCTGCCATTACTACAATGACCATGAAATTGGAGTAATTGTAACAGTAAGACCCAATTCATCCAGCTGGAGAAAGAAGCACTCACCAAGGTCTTACACAAGACAAACATGGACAAATACAGATGCTGCTTAAGAAAGGAAGGGTATTCACACAACATGACCTTTTGCACCAGAGAAGAATGTTCTCTATGAACTCAAGAAAGGATCTGAGGTCATAAAATGCCAAGAGTTGTGAGTTATTCCTTTATCACAGGTATATCATATGTGTGTGCTTTACTATAATTATATTCTAAATTAGTTCTCACTCTCCTCTTGTAACCTTTGTGTATTTGTGGAAGAATATTCCCAAGATTTGGGTGGTAGGGGTGAAAAATCTTGCACCAACCGTTGTTACAATACCACAATAGTAAATGCCCTTTGGGCAAAACAAATTGATATCTACTGACTAATCGAAATTGGAAGTATGTCAATGGATACTCATGAGAGACAGTTCTAAAAAACTAATCTCTAATGGTTACCCCTAGGACTCTGAGAAAAATGGTATTTGGCCACTCTCTGGAGCTCCAACCTGAGAATATGTGTAAGAATTAGAGGAGTGAGCCCAGATGGAGAACTGCATAGGGAAAAAAGTATTTTGGTTTTATGTAAGGAAACTGCAGATTTATGAGATGATATATAATTTCCCTTTTAAATTCATCTGCACTACTAGATTCCATTTTTGATTACAGATTGAAGAAGAATTAATATATTGCCTTCTTAGGTTAACTGGAACTATATATCAAGATAGTAAAGGAATGAATGCTGGGCCCAGCCTCCTTCTAGAAACCCCTGTTGACATAAATCCTATAAAATCATCTTGGGGCAACTTAATTGTAGACTTGAATTTCAAATTCCTACTTCATAAGCTTATTTTCTGTGGGACAATAATTCCTTTAGACTCTAAACTACTTTATCACAGAGTTAGTTTGACTGGGTAGGCACACCATCAGAGGTCCCATTTAGAGAGCAATTCTGTTATTCTTTTTTTTTTGTCTTGCACCTGAAATAATTTAATGCTCGCATATTTGTGTTAATTCACACAGTATGACCTATGGTAGCTGAACTCTTTAATCACCGTGACAGAAGTTTCCATGAAAAGAATAATTTTTACTCTGATTTAATGTTAGTCATGAAACCTATGCTATCATTTTCCCCCGGAGTTTTGGCTTAAATCAGATTCATCGTTGTCTTCTCAGCAGGAGTGATAATGCCGACAGCTCCAAAGTGCCTTTTCAGCAATGTTTTCACTCATTTGAAATAAGTAGGACCTTTCTAAGGCTGTTGTTACTCATTTCTAATCCACGTGGTGTTTTTAACTAGTGGGACCACTGACCTAAACTCCATTTTTTGGTGTCTTTAGAATTGTCTCTGTTGTAGTCCACACATACTGCCACTATCCAGTCAATTCTTCTTTAGGGAGTTTGTAACATGTGTCACATACCATACCGAATTACTGCCTCTTTCTCTGAGAATTATAATCAATCCTTTATTACCATTGCTTCTGAAAAGACTAAGCAGACTGCCCTAGTATTCCTTTACCCATTCTGGTGATTTCCCCGACCAAGCACTCTTACATGGCCTTCCATTACTCTATTATTTCATCACATTAGAATGTAAGCTTTTTGAAGATAAAGGCTGTCTCATTTTTTACTTTTACTGCCAGTACTCATCATATTATACATATAAATGACTTCCCATGATTGCTTTTTTCCCTTTAGGATGGCAATGAAAGTGACCAAACCTTAATGGTCAAAGTCACCATAGATATAACTGATGTTCTCAGTAGAACAAATTCAGGTTCTTTTGCTCTTTGAGATATCTAGGAGCTGGATAGAATACCGGTCCTGGACTCCAAATGACCTGAGTTCAAATGTAGTCTCAGATGCTTACTAGCTGTGTAACCTGAGTAAGTCACTTACACTCTGTCTGTCTCAGTTTTCTCATTTATAAAATATAGATAATAATACCACCTACCTCTCAGAGTTGTGAAGATAAAATGATATAGGGGCAGCGAGGTGATGCAATGAATAGAGCACCAGCCCTGGAGTCAGGAGGATCTGAGTTCAAATCCAGCCTCAGACACTTGACACATAACTAGTCGTGTGACCTTAGGCAAGTCACTTAACCCCAATTGCCTTGTCTTCCCCCCTCCAAAAAAAAAGATAAAACAAGATAAACTTAGTAAAGTTTGTTGTAAACCTTAAAGCATGATATAAATGTTAGCTATTTATTAAAGACTACAATGACAACCCATTGATATATTTTCTCTGAAAAGTAAGTAACAGAACATCACATATAGCCAGTGGATTTGAGTAAACTCTATCAAATTTCCAGTGATAATGGGATACTCCATTTCAAGGGATGAGATGGGAGAAAGTAGACACAGAACTCACAGGAGCCCCATAATTTCCTAATTGTTCTAAGAAAGCCCCACATGACTGACAATCTTACCGAAAATGAGGCTTCAAAAGGAGAAGCAAATTGCTCTGATCCAAACGCCTGGAATGTCCTCCCTCTTCATAGATACCTCTTAGAATCCTAACATACTTCAAGGTTCAATTTTGATGCCACCTCACACATCAGACTTGTCCTGAATCACTGCATTCAATTCTGTTCTCTTGTCTTACTTTTTATTCACTTTGTCAACATTGTATGGCTAATGATTTCCCTCAGTAGAATATAAAGCTCTTAAGTAAGGAGTTGTCTTATTTTTGTCATGACATTCTTAGTGCCTAGAAAATGTGAATGAGAGAGAAAAGGGCTGGACCAGTGATCTCACTATTATAAGGAACTTCTTAGCAAGAAAACTCCCTCTACATATGTGTCAACACGCCTGCAATTCATCATTTTAAAGGATTGCCTAGAACCTGGAGAGCCTAAGTAAATGACTCAGGGTCATAAAATCTGCGTCTGATGGGAAGCAGGATTTTAACCCAGGTCTTAGTCATCCTGAAGTCCGTTCTCTGTTCATGAAGCCATGTTGAATAGCCTCAAATGTGTCCAATTTTGAAGAGACTTTTCACAGGAAATCCACTCTCTTTTGACAAAATGCAGCCCTGAATTACACTTTAAAAAACCCAAAGAATTGCTATTTTAATATGATAAAAATTCACATATAAATTCAAGAGTTGGTATTCATCGGTTAAATGGGTAGGAGGAGGGAGAAGTGTTATGAGCCAAGCATAGTGCTAAACTTTAGAGAGGCAAATGTGAAAAAAGAAGATAGACTCTACCAATGGTTTGCTGATAAATGTTTGACAATTGACTTCCTGGCAATTTCCACCCTACACAGTTTTAGGTTTTCTGCATTATTAATATTTTCTTCACTTCTCTCTTAAGTCTAGAAATCAACCAAACAATAAATGATATCCTGATTTGTAAAGTTTGCTGATTTACAAAATGTAAGTGCTCACACTGAAAATTTAACTGTTCAATCTTACAAGCCTGTACAAACATGTTCCAGCATACCCTTGATCCCTCCCATTAAGAAACTTGCATTCTATCAGAAGAGATAACCATGCAGCATCTCACACTCAGTATCTCTCCCTCTCTTTCTCTCATCTTTAACCACTGACTTCCTTTCCATTTCCCACAAATATTCCCAAGTATCCTCCATTCTAAAACAAAACAAAAAAATACCTATTTCACATGACCTTTCTATCCCTCTCAATCCATGATCCCCCATCTCTTCTCTCTGGAATAGCCAAACTCCTTGAAAAACTTGTCTACACACTGAGCACTCCACCTTCACTTTCTATTCACTTCTCTACCTCTAGCCATGTAGAATCTGATGCCATAGCTCAATTGAAATTATTTGATCCAAAGATAGCAAAGAACCCTTAGCTTTAAATCCATGGGCCTTTTCTCCCTCCTCATTCTCCAAGATCACTGAGGCAGACAGACACTGTTGAGCACTTCCCCTTTCCTGGATACTCTCTCCTTCCCAGGCTTCCATGACACTCACCTTTCAGGTCTCTTTCTACCTCTCTGATTATTTCTTCTCAGTGTTCTCTCCTAGATCATTATCTTTCTCCCACATATTAAGTGTCAGTGACTGACAAGGCTCTTTCCTGTGCCTTGTTCTCTTGTCTCTTCAGACTCTTACCCTGGTGATTTCCTCAACTCCAAAGCATTCAATTAACATTTTGCCGCTAATGATTCCCAATCTGTATCTCAAGCTCTAAAGTATCCCTGAACTCCAATTTCACATTGCCAACTGCCTGCTGAACATCTCTACCTGGAAAACCTGTAGGCATATCAAAATTGACATACGCAAAGTGGAATTCATTATATTTTCCCCAAACCCATCTACTTACCAAACATTGCTATCTTTATTGAGGGCACCGCTATCCTGCCACTCATTAAGGCTCACAAACTTTCCTTGACTATTTTGTTTATTTCCCTTTCCATTACCAAGTTTTGTCAGTTCTACTTCCACAATCTATTTCTTTCCTATCCCACTTTTCTTCACTCACAAAACCTCTATCCTGATTTGGGAACTCATTTTGATTCTTTACCTTCACTATTGAAATAGTGTGGCAGTTAGGTGGTGCTTTGGACAGAGGGCCAGGCCTAAAGTCAGGAAGACTAATCTTCCTGAGTCCAAATTTGACCTCAGACACTTACTAGCTGTGTGACATTGCACAAGTCACTTAACCCTATTTATCTCAGTTTCTTCCTCTGTAAAATGAACTGGAGAAGAAGATGACAGACTGCTATAGTATCTTTCCCAAGAAACACTAAATGGTGTCATGAAGTGTCAGACATAACTGAAAAACAATTCAGCAACAACAATGCGATAGCTTCCATATGGAGTATTTGCTTCCAGTCTCTCTTCTCCAGTCTATCCTCTATGAGCTTCCAAACTGATATTCATAAATAATAAATCTGCTCATGTCAGTCCCTTCATAGTCATAGCCATAAGGTATCTAGTCCATTATTCTGATTTTATAGAGGACAAAACTGACACCAAAGACATTGAGTGGTTCCCCAGTGTCTTATAGGTGGAAGATGTTAGCTTTGGGATTAGAACCAAGAACCTCTGAAAGCCAGTCTTGCATATGTTCAACTTCACCACAGTGATTCAGTAGATAATAAAAATCTTCAGGTCTCTAGTATAAAATATCAAATCTTCAACTTGGCATTTGAAGCCCCCTCAATAGGGCTCCTATTTACACTATCGGTTTTATTCCATTATCCTTTCCTTCAAACATTTTCCATCAAAATCAAACTAGATGTACAAAATTCCACCTTCAATACCCCTGAACAAGTGGGTCCTCATATCTAGGATGCATTCCCTCATCACTTCCATCTCTTAGAATCCTTTGCTTTCTTTACATTACTCAGATGTCTTTTTTTAAATGAGTCCTTTCCAGATCCCCATAATCAAACTCATCACAATTACACTCCCCACAATCGACACTCTTTTCTTTAAATCACCTTGCATTACATTGCATGGACTTTACATCTACTGAACTGTGTACAAGTTGGGTAGCTGTACAATACAATGTGAGTTCCTTGGATGAAAGAACTCTTTTGTTTCTGCCTTTGCATGCCCTCTGATTAGCAAATATTTTAATCAGAATGAATATTCAATAACTATTTGTTAAATGACCATTTGTTAATCGAAAGGAGTAGTGTTTAAATTTTAATAATTTGGTACCATTGTTGTTCATTGTAGTTGACCTGGATTGTGTAGCTCTTCATTGCTGTATTTATTGTCATTATTTCCATCTACTTCCAGGAGGAAGGGAGGTGGTGACAAGGAGGCAAGTGGGGATGGATGAAGAGGTTGGGTCAAGTCTTGGAGGGATCCTGCTAGGTGCAATCATCTTCCTGTCTTTGGGCAGCCTTCTTTGAAGGAGCTAACGAGTTCAAAGGACTCAAAATGATCTGTAGGCATAAAAATAGGGACAGAGCAGCAGAAGAGGTTTTCACTTGGTTATATTCTTCTTGTTTTTTCTACATTATGGAGAATTGAAGAACAAGAAGGTGTGATAATGTCCATTTACCCAGTAGCTATGATGTCCTGTGACCTTTTGGGCAGAAATTGCTTCAAGGTCTAGAACCCCAAAAGATCATGGGAACTAAGGACTCTAGTTGCTAAAATTCAATAAGAAACTACATGTATTTGCAATCATGTGTGAACAAACATTATGTCTACTATGTGTCAGGAATTATACCAAGCACTGGTGCTACAAAGAAAGGTGAAAGACAGTGCCTGGTATCAAGGAAATCACAATCTAATGGGGGAGACAACCTGCAAACCACTATGAACAAACAAGACATAGATAGGATAAATTGGAAATACTTAATAGAGGGAAAGAATTAGAATTAAGGGAGATCAGGAAAAATATTCTGGCAGAAGATGGGATTTGAGATGAAACTTGATGAAAACCAGAGAAGCCAAGAAGGGAAGATGGGAAGGAAGGGGGAGAGTTCAGCTAGTAGACATGCAGTAGCACTTTCAGAAGAGACAAGGAGACATACACAAGAGAAGTTACAGAGATAGAAACAACATGACTCAGCAACTGATTTCGTATGTGAGATGAGAGAGAGCAAAGAGTTTAGGATACTACACAGATTGTGAGTCTGGACAACTGGAGGATGTTGACTCCCTCCACAGTAATGACAAAGGGCAATGGGGAAGAGGAGAAAAATAAAAAAAATAATAGGAAAGAGGGCAAGCTATTGAGGGCAAAGGTAATGAATTCAGTTTTGGACATGTTGAGTTCAAGTTGTCTAAGTACGAGAGATATCTAATAGGCAATCATAAGTGCACAAATTCAGTTTAGAAACTAGGATTTCATAAGTAGATCTGGGAATCATCCTCATAGAGATGACAGTTGAATCCAATGGTGTATTTGAGATTACCAAGTGAATTGGAATAAAGGAAGAAGAGAGAAAGGCCCAGGATAGAATCTTGGAGTATACACCAGGTCAGCAGTCATGACCTAGATGAAGATCCAGCAAAGTGAGACAAAACAGTTAAACAGATGAACCAGGAGAGAGTTGAATCACAAAAACCTAGAAAGAGGAGAGTTTTGAGAAGAGGATGATTGGCAATGTCAAAGGCTTCAGAGAGATCAAGAAGGATGAGGCTTGCAAAAGGCCTTCCTGGGGTGGCTAGGTGGCACAGTGAACAGAGCCCTGGCCCTGGAGTCAGGAGGACTTGAGTTCAAATCTGGCCTCAGACACTTAGCACATACTAGCCATGCAACCTTGGGCAAGTCACTTAACCCCAATTGCCCTGCCTTCTCCCCTCTAAAAAAAAAAAAGCAAAAGGCCATCTGTTCTAGTATATCATTCTTTCATTTCTCTTTCTCTGAATTATATCATATAACTCATTCCAATGAATTATGCATGCCTATCCTAATATTTCATTTCATTTATATTCCAAAATTTATTTGTTGATTCCCCAGCAACTGAGCACATAGTTTATTTTCAGCTTGTTGCTATTACAAATAGTGCTGCTAGGAATCAAGAAAAAAAAAGCCATAGTATCAATTACTGGCATTTATTTACTATTTTAAAGTGACAAACTGTTTATACACATTATCTTTTATGATCTCCATAGTAACCCTGGGAGGAATGCATCACACGCATTTTACAGACAAGAAAACTGAGTCTAGGAGAAATGAAACTTGTCCAGGGTTATACAAAATGTGGCCAAGGCAAGACTTGAATCCCTTTATCTGTTGAATTCAGTCTACTGTTTTTTGAGAGTAGTAGATAAAACATGATAGCCTTGAATTCAGGAAAACTTAGTTGAATTCCCTATTCTGGCATTGTGTCTTATGACTCACTTAACCTCTTTAAAACCTAGTCTCCTCACTTGTATAACAGGGATAATAATAACTTGCAGTATCTATAGACCACATAGGATTGTAATGAGATTCAAATGAGGTGATGCATATAAAACAGTTCACAAACCTTAAAATTCTATATAAATGATGGTTAAGATTTCCCTTACTGACACATACACATCCCATAATTTTTCTCAACAGTTTTGCACAAAGCACCAAGTTATAACTGAATTTAGCCAGCCCATTTTCAACCCAGGTTAATCTCTATTCTATTTGCTGATTTCATGCAGTTGGCGCATCTAAAGAGATTTCTCACACAGATTAGATCATTTAATTCAAAGCACAAGCCTTCAAGAGTCAGCCACTCGGTGGACAGCACCCCTGTAGGAAACAACAGCATATTGATTTTTCTCTGAGTTTTTGCTGCGTTATCCAATTGATTGGAGCTGTCCTGGGAAAGGCCATGCGTGTGCCCTCTGTGTAAATCTGAGAGCTTGAGCTATTGGTAGGAACCAATAACTATCCCTTTTAGATTTGCCAATTAGTCTAAATTCTTCCTCATTAGAGGAATCTTCAAGAGTGTAAACATTGATGCTTTTTTTTTTCTAACGCAAACCCCAAAGAATGTCTGAGTGCGTGTTTGTTGTGTCTGACTGCCAACACCGCAGCCTTGCCAAAAGTCTTGCACATTTTATAGCCAGCTCACCTGCTTGGCATACAGAATACACCAGAAAGCAAAACATAACTGTAACTTTACCTTGGGGCCTCAGAATCAGCTCCAGTTTAAAGATTATTAACCTAATGAATCAGTTTTGTGTCATCTTCCAATGGCAAGAGAATGTTCAGCATGAGAAGAAATTGATTCCGTGGCCCTTTTCCTCTTGCTTAATTACATCTCATCTGTTAAGAGAATAAGACAATGAAATATGATATGACGAGCAGCAAATACAACCTTTCCAAGAGCCTAACGAAGCTTTTGTCAACTGTATGCCAGCTGCCTTGATGCTTTTTTCATAGAGAAGACAAGAGGATTGTCTTATGTTATCTCGCAGGCAAGAGATGTTGCCTGAGCTCTGCTAAGCTCTCTCTCTCACTTTCTGTCTCTGTCTGTCTTTGTCTCTCTCTATCTCTCTCTGTCTCTGTCTCTCTCTGTATCTGTCTCTGTCTATCTCTGTCTCTCTCCCTCTGTCTCTTTCTCTCTGCCTCTTTCTCTGTCTCTGTCTGTCTCTATCTCTCTCTCTGTCTCTCTGTCTGTCTGTCTTTCTCTCTTTCTCTCTCTGTCTCTGTTTTTCTGTCTTTCTGTCTCTGTGTGTGTCTCTCTCTATGTGTTTCTTTTTCTCTGTCTCTTTCTCTCTGCCTCTCTCTCTCTCTGTCTCTGTCTCTCTCTCTCTCCTTGTCTCTCTGTGTCTCTGTATGTCTCTGTCTCTGTCCATCTGTCTGTCTCTCTCTGTGTCTCTTTGTCTTTCTGCCTCTTTCTCTCTGTCTCTGTCTCTCTGTCTCTCTCCCTGTCTCTCTGTGTCTCTGTATGTCTCTGTCTCTGTCTCTCTCTGTGTGTCTCTCTGTCTTTCTGCCTCTCTCTTTCTGTCTGTCTCTCTGTATCTCTGTCTCTGTCTGCCTGTCTCTGTCTGTCTCTGTCTGTCTGTCACTGTCTCTCTGTCTCTATCTCTGTCTTTGTCTGTCTGTCTGTCTGTCTCACTTTCTCTCTTTCTCTCTCTCTCTCCATTTCTCTCTCCCTCTTTCTCTCTGTAACAGTGTAGTTGTGAAACCAGTGTCTCCTCATTGATTCCCAGCTGAAAGCAGTTTGCTCAATTAGTAGAGGCTTCTAAAAAGGAATGTAGGTGATTGAGATGGGCCAGACGGGAGCCTGTCTCCTGCAGCTCTAACCCTCTCAATCAGCAGGCTTTTCTTACCTAATTACATGATTCTTAGAGAGTCTAATGAGGTGCTGTCAGATTTACATGGGGATTATTTTAAATGTTACCCTAGTAGCCATGGCAATGATATATAAATGGACAAAGTGCCATAGAGTGGGGAAAGTGTCACAATTACACCCACAGCCACTCAGCATGGGCATTCAGCAGTCAGCATTAAAAAAAATCTCTTGGGCACTGTCTCCAATAGGCTTATTTCACAGGGAAAAACACTCATATCAAAGGGAAACACTTTGAGCTATATTGTAGGGCTCATTTCTTTCATTTCATCACTCCCAGAACAGGTAAGGACATATTCAGCTCCATTTGCTCATTACTCTTATACTTTTCTAAAAATCGGTATATAGCTCTTTAACAACTCCTTCAAACTTAGACTGCCTCTTGCAATTTCTAGTAGTATTGTGTTTTAATTGCTTTTTAGATGTCTCCTTAGGAAACCATAAAAATAAAGTAACTATTTTTTCTTATGTACAACTAGTTTTATGAACCTAGAAGTTGTCTCAGTTCTTGACTATTCCTTTGATCTGGATCTATCATTCCATGTGCAATGGTGGATGGGAAGAGTCCCAGTGTGGAAACTCCTTCCACCAATACAGAATGACAACTCATCTGAAAGTTTTCTTGAGAATGCTAAATGGTTAAAGGACTTGCCCATTTAATTAGGTTCTATTCATCAAGCATTCATTAGGTGTATACTATATTTCTAGGTTCTGGGTCTACAAAGACAAAGAATAAAACAATCCCTGCTCCCAAGGAATTTGCCTTCTGTTACAAGAAATATGAACATAACTCTGTTTTTTTTGGTGAGGTGCTAGGCAGAGCTAGACTTTTTATTTCATTTTTTTTTTTCAGGGAACTCTCAGAATGTAAATTCCTCTTAGTGGCGTAGTTGGGTGTTTACTCTACAATTATTAACCTTAGAGAGTTGTAATGAAGGGTTGAGTGACTCATCCAGGATCACAAAGTCATATGTCAAAGTCAGCACATTAACCTCAACCTTCCTAGGGTGAGAGCAGGACCTACCCCACTTTGATGATTACAGAGAGCCCAGAGTAACCAGACTTCTTAACTGAATCAATCGGAAATATCAAACAAGCAGCAAATATTCATTAAATCCTATTCTAGACCCAAAGCAAACACATAAACAAAACATTCCTTGTTTACATTCTACAAGGTGACAACACACATGCACATGTGAAAAGAGTCTGAATGTATGATAGTGTTATCACATGAATATAGATATTTTCCACATGTAACTCCATGGAAAAAGGAAAAATAGCACTTCTGACCAATGGAAACAACCCTATGGATGCTAATAGCAAAATCCTAAGCTACCCCCAAGACTATAGAATAAGATACGACAACTGGCTGAGTTCTTGGCGTTGGTCAGTCAAGAGGCATTTATTAAGGACTCAGTATGTTCTGGGCATTGTGTTAAGGTTAACAAAGAAGCAAACACACAATCTTTGCCACCTATCTTCAAAGCCCTTCCATGCCATTAAAGGGATAAGTCAGGATATGTCGTGGGACCCCAGGAAGGCTGAATAGACAAGGATCCCTAAGAATTGAGCTCAGATCTTCACACTGAGCAAAGAGCTTGACTACTCTATCTGATCCTTTCCTGTAATATAAAGATATATGGGAAGAGAAAGGATTGGATTGAAATCAGCCCAGGAAAGCAAACTCAGAGCATCAAAGGATGGACATGACATGTGACACCCCATGATAGGCCTTCTGGGACCTGAACTGGGAACCTGTTTGCTCCCTGGTGGCAGGATTTCCTTTGCTTCTTTGTCTTCATGTCACTTCCCTTCAATGGGCAGATTACTGATAGGCATTCAGTTAATTACAACAAACTTGCCTGTCATGAAGGCCATCATTGCCGGTTAATGATGTACTGTTCTGCCAAATCAATATCTTAACTGATTTTTTTTTTATGTTGAAGACACAAGAATGTTATTAGAAATATTAGAGGGCCAGGTAAAGTGAAAAACAAGCTTTCAAAAGAAGAGTGAATGGCAGAGGGAGAGGTAATAAGGGAAGTCTGGGGAGAGGGCGTATGTATCTCTCTCTCTCTCTAGAAATGGAATTAACATTGAATTAGAAGCAGTTTTCTGATGGATATGGCGAAAACTCTCTTAAAATAGTCCCCTAGGAAGCAACTAAAGGTGACCCCTAACAGGGGGCTTCTCCAGGTCCCTGAGCAATTTAGAAAGCAAACACTTGATTTTTTCTTTGTTCTTTAGGTCAATACACATGGACACTGGGTGTTGATATATTTTCACAAGGTCAACTCAGCTTCCTTGGCAGGCTCACCAATAGTCACCTTGTCCTCCTTGAAATAGTGGAAAACATAGTTTAAAACTCAGTCTGTAATACCATTCTATATTTGGCCAACAATGGAGCAGAAATTCTAGGATGGTCATGATAGATATAGAACAAGCCAGGGATAAGTCAGAGAGGCAACAGGATAGAGCAAGAGACTTGGAACCAGGAGGGCCTATTTTCAAATTCTACTTTGTTCACTTACTAGCTATGTTACTCCGAGCTCTTTACTTCATCTCTGTGAACATTAACTTCCTCATCTATAAAATGGGAATAATAATTATATAACTGTGTTATTGGAAGCCTAAATACATAATGTACATACATATATGGTTTTCCTGGCAGAGATATTGAAGTGGTTTGCCATTTCCCTCTTCAACCCATTTTACAGATGAGGAATTAAGGCAGACAGAGTTAAGTGAGTTGCCCAGGGTCATACAGATAGCAAGTATCTGAAGAGAGATTTGAAATCAGGAAGATGAGTCTTCCTGACTCCAGGCCCAGCACTTAATCCACTGTGCCACTAGCTTCCCCATATGTATGTATGTGTACAAAACACATATTACATCAATTTTATATTGTAAGAATTATATAAAACAATTTATAGCTTATATTAATTATGCATAAATATAATTTGCATATTACAATAGTTATATAAATGCAGTTTATATATTATAATAGTAATATTGTGGAGTTAATATATATTTATATTTAATACAAACCAGTTTACCTTTTAAAGTCCTTCACAACCCATCCCCCAATCAATTTCTCCACTCTTGTTACACTTGATTCTACTTCCTATGCTCTAGAGTCTGACCAAACAGGTCTTTTCTTTGTTCCTTACACATGGAACTGTGTCTCCCACCTCTGAGCTTTTGTCTGATCATGCCTCATATCTAGAATATGTTCCCTTCTCATCAGTTCTTCATAAATTGTCTCTCTTTCTCTGAGATGCTACTCTAGCCCCACATTCTACATGAATTTTTCAACTCTCACCACTTCTTGTGATCGAACTCCCTAAAATACTTTGCATTTAGCTACCTCGAATTTATTTGGCATTTATTCTGTATCTACTTATGTATGTGATTGTCTTCTCCAATATTACTAAGATCCTTGAGATAGGAATTGATTTGGTTTTTTTTTCTTTTTATGTCTAGTGTACTACAGGCTCTTAATAAATGCTTACTGATTAATTAGTTGATTGAAGTACTTTTTCAAATCTTAAACTACTGGGCTTATGCTTGAAATGCTGCCCCTCCTGACCTCTACCTCCTGGCTTCCCTGGTTTTCTTCAATTCACAACCAAAACCCTACCTTCTCCGGGAAGCCTTTCCTGAATCCCTTTGATGCTGGTCCCTTCCCTCTGTTGATTATCTCCAATTTATCATGTATATATCATGTCTATACCTTGTTTTTACCAAGTTTGTTTACAAGTTATCTCCCCCATTAGACTGTGAGCTCCTTAATGACAGCAACTGTCTTTTGCCTTTTTTTTTTTTTTTTGGTATCTCCAGTGCTTAGCACAGTGCCTGACATACATTCATTAAAGGCTTATTGACTGACTATTGACTGTGGGAATGTCAACTATTAACCAGGCCTAAGGAAGCATAGGATCATGATCTATAATTGGAGGGGACCAGAGAGGCAATCTAGTCCAAACCTTTCATTTTGCAGATGAGGAAACTGAGTCTCAGAAAGGAACACTAATTTACCCAAGGCCACACAGAGAAAGTTGCAGAACTGGGATTTGAACTTGGGTCCAACGTCTCCAAATTTGGTATGCTTTCTACTGAACAATTATAATAGTTATCATTTATGGAGTATATTAAGGCTTGCAAAGCGGTACATATATGTACACATATATGTATACATATGTACACTCACAGATTAAATTTCTGTGTGCATACATATATGTATAGGTACATATATGTGTACATACATATGTATAATTAAGTCTTTGTGTGTATGTGTGTGTATCTCCAAATTTTAGCCTCAAAACAACTCTACAAGTTAGGTGGTATTGGTATTTGGGAAGCAGAGGCAAGGCTGGGGTCCACTGATTTTATTGGAGTGATGAACTTGCAACATAGAGACCCCTTCTGCCAGTGCAGGGCTCATCTGTCACTTACAGTCTTAGACACTGAAGATTTCACTGTCTTGTTCATGTTCTCACATCAAGGATGCATCAGAGGCAGGATCTGAAGACCTTCCTGCCTCCAAGGTCAAGACCTTTATCCACTGCTCCACTCTGCATTTCATTATAGGCATTATACCAATATTACTGATGAGGAAATTGAGACTCAGGTTAAGTAACTTGTCTTTGATCAAATAGCTAGTGAATGTGTCAGAGGCAAGATTTGAACCCAGAGCTCCTTGACTGCAAACACTGGGACTCTCTCAACTTGGCCATACTATTTAATGATGCTCATACAAAGAAGTGTAAACAGATGAGGGTAACAATCTTCATGGCTCCTATGCTATTGCATGGAGCTCAAGGGCTAATTGATGGGGCACAGCTGCCCAAACAAGCAATGTAATCAGTAACAAATATTTGTTAATTACCTTCTGTATCCCAGGCACTGTGCCGGGAACTGGAGATGCAAAGGTGATAGTGGTATAGGCTTTGCCCTCAAGAAAGTGATGGCCTAGCCAAGGGAGACAACATGCACAAAAACAGCAATCATTTATTAAGTGCTTATTGTGGACCAGGTACAACTTTAAGTGTTTATAAATCAATATGTATCAGTCATATACGCAAAACAGATACAAGATGAATTCACCCACTTAAAGATATGCGTAGGTTTAAATGGAGACTGAAGCAATCTACAGCTATCATTCTTTTCCACATTTGGTTTTGTTTTTTCTTTCTCATCGTTCACTCCATTGGTCACAACCCTTCTATACAACCAGACTAATGTCCAGTGTGAAAGTATTTGCAGATCCTATACTTGAACGCGAGTTGCCATGGGGGAGGAGAGAGAGGAGAAAATTTGAAACTCAAGGGATTGTGGAACTGAATCTTGTAAACTAAAAGTAAATAAACAAATCAATTAAAAATTTAAAAAAATTAGATATGCATAGGCATCTCCCACCAAAGCAGTACCTTATGGCACAGTCTCTTGACATGAAGCAGCCTGGAGGTAATTGCTACAGGAATGCCATCTAATCATTAATGAGGGTCGCAACATGACCGATTCCATCCTGGAACTTTTTTCCAAGTGACTGCATTCGGCAATCCCTCCCAAGCTACCCCCTTTCCCTTGCTGAGCAACACCATGAGGAGGTTGAACACTAACAGGATTTTCACTGCTTACCAACCAGAGAGCCAACGTCAGGGACAGTGAGAGGCTTTTGTGAGTTTCCTTGACCTGATGAAATCTGTCATCTCTCCTGAGCCAAACTGTGAAAGAAAACACGTCAGGATGAATGTTCCTGAATTTTGTCACCGGTCTGTGACTATTTGGGCAAAAGGATTTTTTTTTTTAAAAAGCAGTTCATCTCAAGTCCCTCTGGTGCTGAGTCACACGGCTGTCACTTTTGTGATGGATAAGTTGGAATTTTTTCATATTTCAGGGATTAAATTTCTTCTTGGTCACTTTTTTTTTCCTTTTCCTTTTCCTGTTCATAAAGTGTCGTATAGGTATACTCTTCTCTAATTTGGTGGGTGGCAGGGGAATATTTCTCGAAAATTGGTCTCTGAAAATAGTATGGCAGAAAAATGGCATGGACCAACATCTGAGACAGTATACCAAAATAAAGTTCAAATGGGTACACAATATAGGTATAAAGTCTAATACTATAAACAAATGAGGGGAGCAAGGAATAGTCAGTCTGTCAGATTTATGGAGAATGGAGGTATTTATGACCAAACAAGAGATAGAGGACATTATAAAATACAAAATGGATAATTTTCATTACATTAAATTGAAAAGTTTCTGCACAAATAAAACCAATGCAACCAAGATTATGAGGGAAGCAGAAAACTGAGAATTTTTACAACTAGCGTCTCTGCTAAAGACTTCATTTCTTTGTTGTTTGGTTTGGTTTGGTCTTTTTGGAAGGGGGAAGACAAGGTAATTGGGGTTAAGTGACTTGCCCAAAGTTGCATAGCTAGTAAGTGTTAAGTCTCTGAGGTCAGATTTGAACTCAGGTCCTCCTGACTCCAGGGCTGGTGCTATATTCTCTGCACCATTTATCTGCCCCCATTTCTAAAATACATATAGAACTGAGTCAAATTTATAAGTATACAAGTCATTCCCCAATTGATAAATGGTCAAAGGATATGAACAGATAGTTTTCAGAGGAAGAAATTAAAGTTATCTATAGTCATATGAAAAAATACTCTAAATCACTATTGATTAGAGAAATGCAAATCAAAACAACTCCGAGGTACCACATCACACCTATCAGGTTGACTAACATGACAAAACAGGAAAACAATAAATGCTGGAGAAGATGTGAGAAAGTTGGAGCACTAATTCATTGTTGGTGGAGCTGTGAGCTGATCCAATCACTCTGGAGAGCAATTTGGAACTATGCCCAAAGTTATAAAAATGTGTGTACCTTTTGACCCAGCAATACTGCTTTTAGGGCTATATAAAAAAAGAGATTATAAAAATGGGAAAAGGACCCACATGTACAAAAATATGTATAGCAACTCTTTTTGTGATGACCAAGAACTGGAAATTAAGGGGATGCCCATCAATTGGGAATGGCTAGACAAGTTGTGGTATATGAATGTAATGGAATACTATTGTGCTATAAGAAATGATGAACATGCAGACTTGAGAAAATCTTAGAAAGGCTTATATGAACTGATGCTGTTTGAGGGGAGCAGAGTCAAGAGAACATTGTTCACAGAAAAAGTCACAGTGTGTGATGACTGACTTTGATAGACTTAGCCATTCTCAGCAATGCAACGACCTAAAACAATTCCAAAGGACTCAGGATGGAAAATGCCATCCACATCCAGAGATAGAACTATGGAGTTGAAGTGCAGAGTGAAGCAGACTATTTTCTTTTTCGTTTTGTTTTGTTTTGCTTTTTCTCCCTTTTCTCATGGTTTCTCCCATTCATTATAATTCTTGACTAATGTAAAAGTGTGTTTAATAAGAATGCTTGTGTAGAGCCCATATCAGATTGCATGCCATTTTAGGGAGTGAGGGGGGAGAGAGAGGGAGAAATTTTAAAACTTATGGAAGTGAATGTTGAAAACTAAAAATAAATACATTTTTTTAAAAAATAAAAAGAAAATTGGTCTCTGTGTCCCCTTAGATTTGGGTTTCTAGAAATGAGCTGGTAAATGTTTAACAACCAACTTTCTGGAAAATAATTGTAGAAGAGCATGCTGTTAAGTTTAATTCATTATGAACATTTTCATTGCCACTTTTTAAAGTCTAGACAAGCAACAAAATAATAAATAAAGCCTTGATTTGTATTGTCTACCAATTTCCAAAGTGTAAATGCTGAAAATTTGACAATTGACTTTCATGAGTCTGAACAAGTTGGATCCAGCACACCCAGGTTTTTCCAGCATGGATTTCCCTTGTTTATATCCAACTGTTCTTCCTGACTTTGTAAGTGCTATTTCCATTTCTTCATGTGACGCATTCAGTATTGATTTAGTGATTAAAAATATAAAAATGAGTCATTCAGATTTGTATTTTGGAAATGGAAGGGTTTATGGTAGCATTTCAGGACCAGCCTGTCACCCACAGAAACTACAGATTTACCCTTAAGGAGCCCAAACAGTGATCCAAGAAATGTTCACCTTGCCACCACAGGCTGAAAAATTGGAGCACCTGTTAGATTGCTAGTTAGACACTATGTGGTGGCTAAAATTATCTAGCAGAAATGATATTTCATGGATTTAGCACATCATTGCTGCTTAATAAATGTTATTGACTGACTGATAGATGACATATATCCATAAGGAACTTGAAATATCCTTGAGAATTCAATCAATAAATTATATTAGAACCAGATCATATTTACAGATAGCGTTTATGCAAAATTTCCCAGACTTTGTTGTTGCTCCATTGTTTAAGTGCTGTCTGACTCTTTGTTTAGGGTTTTTCTGGTAGAGATACTGGAGTGGTTTGCCATTTCCTTCTCCAGCTAATTTTACAAATGAGGAAATTAAGGCAAACAGGGTTACGTGACTTGTCTGGGGGTAACACAGCTAGCAAGTGTCGGAGGTCAGATTTGAACTCAGGAAGTTGAGTGTTCCTCACTTCCAGCCTGGTACTCTATCCATTGCGCCACCTAGCTGCCCAGACATTACAGCTGATCACAAAGATTAAAGAAGGAACTTATCAATAGATATCACCACATAGAATACCCATAATCTTCACATGAAATAAAATGAAAACCTTTCAAAGTACAGAGATCCAATAGAAGAAATCAAAATCAGATGACCTATGTATCTTCCCCCACGATATTATCTAGTGCTGGAATTGTTCTGAAGCTGATTTCATTGAGCCTAGAGAAGATAAATTGAGATCATAGTATTTTTTTTAAGTAACAAAAAAGTTACTTTATCCATGTATTCATTAAATGTAAAATTATAATATCAGGGTAGTAATTTTCCTGGAAATGTTTCTATTTGAACAGCATAGGAAAAATTAAAGATTATAACACTACTATTACTACTACTACTACTACTACCACTACTACTACTACTACTACTACTACTACTACTATTACTATTACTACTGCTGCTGCTGCTGCTAAGTTAACATTTAATAGTAGTTTAATGTTAACAGCTAATTATATATACATAATCTCATTTGATCCCAATAACCCTGTGAGGTAAGTGCTACAGTTAAGTTCGTCCCCATTTTATACATTTGAAAACTGAGACTCAGAAAAAATCAAGTGACTTACTCAAGGTCACATATCTAATCAGTATTAGCAATGTGATTCATACTTATGGACTGGCTAATCCTAAATCTTGTGTGTGTTGGTTCCCTAATCATTGCTTATAAGAATAAATGGTTAGTAAGTCTCTGCAAATCTATTTGTGTTATCGTTATTTTTCACATCAATTTGTTTCCCTCCCTCAAATTTGTGGTACAAATATTCCCAAGAGAGTTTGTTTTAAGTGAGTCTTCTGCCAAGTTCTCTGCAGGCTCATTTCCTTCTCTGTTGTTTTTGGCACTTTGGTAGGGTGACACTATGATTTTCTACCATCTTCTTTATAATGTTTTGCAGATAGGCTTGTATTCTAAACTCATGTTACTCTCTATTTGCCTGTTTCTTTCTATTGGGCAGGAAGATTGAATGTAGGTCGAAGGGGCATTTTTTTTTTTGGTCTCTTTGTTGTGACAATATTTGTCATTGGTTAAAAATCTCTAGGAAATAATCATTTAGTTACAAGGTCATAAAACTGAAGGCTGGAAAGGACCTCAGAGATTAATGAGTTCAATGCTCTCATATATAAGGAAAGAGTCTATGTTACTCGTCTGTTTCCCATCTTTTGGCACTGAGTCTTTTTAAACATGTCATCTTTGAACTACTCTAATCACGTGTATTATCTTCTTCTCATCTTTATCCTTTGCTCTAATCTAGTATTGATTTTACTTCTGCTTTTGCCAGTCACTGATCGGCTTGTGCAGAGAGAGCTGATCTTGAAGTGGTTTCTGCCTCGGTAACTAGTCATTTCCTGTCTGCTAAGATATGGTCATTTTCATTTGTTGCAGTGCAGCTTGGGGCCATTGCTCCAAACATCTTGAGGCAGATGGATCGAGTGCTGAACCTGGAATCAGGAAAAAAGTTCATTCAAACCCTGCCTGAGATAATTACTAGCTGTGTGACCCTGGACAAGTCACTTTACTGTCATCTTACCTCAGTTTCCTTCTCTGTCAAAATGGGGATGATGATACCATCTACCTCCCAGAATTGGTGTGAGAATAAAGTGAAGTAATATTTGCAGTGTTTTTAAACTGTTAAATGCTATGTAAAGGCTGACTATTTATAATTTTTATTATTATTGAAGTGTTCATAATGTGCAAACATAAGATTCCTTTCCTGATTGCAAACCATTTTTCCCATACTATGTAGCATGGGCATCAAAATGGACTTATCTAGGAACAGTTTTCCCAGGGGACTGCTTAGCTTTCTTCATTCATTACCCTGTTTCTTATTGCTTTATCCCAGACATAGTGGAAAGCTATGCAAAGGTCTGGGCTGTTAAGTGGCACAATGGATAGAATGCTGAGCCTGGTGTCAGGAAGACTCATCTTCCTGAGTTCAATTCTGGCCTCAGACACTTACTAGCTGTGTGACCCTGGACAAGTCAC
Organism: Pseudochirops corinnae; assembly: GCA_028646515.1. Taxonomy (NCBI): domain Eukaryota; kingdom Metazoa; phylum Chordata; class Mammalia; order Diprotodontia; family Pseudocheiridae; genus Pseudochirops; species Pseudochirops corinnae. The sequence continues at coordinate 32,469,919 of CM053590.1, forward strand.
TTAACCCTGTTTGCCTCAGTTTCCTCATCTGTAAAATATGCTGGAGAAGGAAATGGCAAACTATTCCAGTATCTTTGCCAAGAACACCCCAAATGGGGTCAACAAGGAATTAGATACAACTGAAAATGACTCAACAACAAGATACAGAGGTTTTGTACAAAATTGCACTCTAGAGTCAGAGATAAAAAGATGACTGAATAGAAAGGGAGAGCTCAAAAAGGTCACCCAGTAAAGAGAAAGGAAGAGTGAACTGAGCCCTAACTAGGGAGACAATGAGACACTTCTCAAGCCTGGACTCACTCTTACGCTCTGCTTTCGAGACATAGAGTGGGCAGAATTTCAGACATCATGTGAGATTCTTAAGGGCACTCTGTCCATGATAGTTTCATACGATGGAGGGAAAAAAAAGTCAGAGTCCCCTGCTCTGACATAGGAGACTGATACCATTCTAACCCCACCTGTGAGACACCTGGTTGGGGGGTGGGGGGAGGGTGAATGGATTGAGACAACAGCTGAGAGTCATAGAATATGTCAATGGGAAGCAGCCTCTGATATTGGGCTGAGCAAGGTTGAGAGGGCATTAGGTGCCATCTATTGGATATATTAATATCAATCGACATCCTTATAGTACTTTAATATCTGCAGAGCCTTTGACATATATTACTCCATATAGTTGGCCCCTATAATAATTTTGTGAGGTAGGTATTGTTTTTTATTATTCAATTTTACAAATGAGGAAATGAAAACTGAGAGGATAAGTGACTCATCCAGGGTCACAAAGCTTGTAAGTTTCCTGAACCAGATTCAAATCTAGGTTTACTTGATTCTAGTTCCAGTGCTCCATCAGTTATGCTCTACCTAGCCATCTCCATGACAACTGACAACTGTTGACTGAGTGACGTTGATGCAGTATTGTCTGAAGATAGAGCCTGATAGCCTCAATGGCAAGTAGGTGCATGGAGACCCTTAATAATGGCATGCATGGAGTAATGAAAACAACACCAGGCTTGGAGTCAAGAAGACTGAAGGACAAATCCTGTCTCAGACACTTACAAGTGTGTGACACCGGGCAAGACTCTTAACCTCTCTTGGACTCAGTTTCCCCATTTGTAAAATAAAGTCTCTTCTAGGTAACCTCCTAGCTCCAAACAGATGACCTTTGATTGGAAAATATGAGAAGTACTGATCACTGTTAGGTGTTGGCTGTTGTGTTCTAAGTGTTATGATATGTCTGCTTGCATTCCTTGACTTGTAATAAAACTGTGAATTATTTCAGCCTTGTAAACCTGTGAATTTGTTAGGGGAGTTGATCATTAGGATAGAGAGTGAGTGCTAGATAAGGAAGCTCCAAGATCATAGAGGCAGAAGTGAATGAGTGAGCAAACTGCTTTCGAGATTGTGTTGGGCACTTCCAATCTAGAGGAAGCCTTAAGTTTAATCAGTCAGTCAATAAGCATTTATTAAATGCCTACTATGTTCCAAGCACTGTGTGAAGCACTACGGAAACAAAGAAACATAATCTCTGTTCTCAAGGAGCTCACAGGTTAATGGTCACGTCAACAAATGATGATCTCAAGTATTTTTCTTCCCTAAGTCTGTGAACCCATGCCCTATGATTTCATAATGCAATTTTTTTTAAATCTCTCATTCATCCCTCTACCTGCTTCTGCTCCTCTCATGATACTTTGGTTGTAGCCACAACCCTGAACTGGAAAATCAATTCAATGCAACAATAATTTATTTAACAGCTGCTGTGCATCTGAAAGGCTTGTGCCTACCCTGTTTGAGGTAAAAGAGGATAAAAAGGAAGTAAGTGTTCCTCTCAATTTGATAGAATTTCATACACTTTCATACACTTCCTTGTTTTAAGTTTCATCAAAAGTCAAAAAACAATCATTTTCATTGGCCTGAACTGAGCATCAATTACTGTTTTGTCTTCCTTTGATTTAAAAAATCTGATTTCGTAAATATCAATTTTAATTTTTATCCCTCAAAATCATCTCAGAAATGTTAATTATTCATGTTTCTGCAAAAATCCTACCTAACTTTCAGTGTATAATATTATTTCTCATCATTCTTTGATTTGAGCAGGGATAAGACATCTCTAAAATCAATTTAATAATGTTTCTTATCAAGTAAAAAAATAGGAAACCAGCATTTCAGCAGTTTTGCCTTAAATATAATTTGTGATTGCTTAGGAATACTATTTCTTAAATATAATTAGATACATTACTTATTATCATGTAATTTGAAGTGAATATAGACAAATTGCTTGTCTACATTTAGTAGGGCTCATTACCAGGTTGGAGGTTACCACACAGGATGACAAGCAGGATTCAAAAAGAGCTTGACAGGTTGAAGCTGAAGCTGACTAGGCTGAATATGATGAAATTTTAATAGGGAAAGATGTATGCTATACTAGGATTTTTTTTAAAATTGACTTCATTATTTCAAGATGGGGAAACCATGATTAGACATCAGTTCATCTGAAAGAGATCTAGAAGGCTTAGTTAAATTCAAACTCAATATGCCTTAAAAATGTAATATAGCAGCCCAAACTGTAATGTAATCTTGGGCTGCACAGAGCAGTATAGCTTCCAGGAATGAGGAAATCAGCAAGTTATTGGCTTGCCTTAATATTCCTTCATTAGAACACAACTGGAATCTTGTTTTCCCTTTTTGATGCCGTATTTTAGGAAGGATACTGAGAAACTGAAGAGTGTCCAGCAAAGGGCAACCATGATAATGATGGGGCTCAAATCATGATATGTGAAAATGGATTGAAGGATTTAGAGGTGTTCAGACTGGAGAACAGAAAACTTAGAAGTCATGATAACTGTCTTCAAGTATTTGAGGAATGTACATAGGGAAGAGATGTTAGACTGATTCCATTTGTCTCCAGAGAGAAGAAATAGGGTCAATGGGTGGCAGTTGGAAACAGACAAATTTAAGCTTGATGTGATGAAAACTGTCTTAATAAATAATGCTGTAAAAAAGTGATGGTCTAGAGTTAAAAGAATTGTGTCTCAGGGCGGCTAGGTGGCACAGTGAATAGAGCACTGGCCCTGAAGTTAGGAGGACCTGGGTTCAAATCCAACCTCAGACACTTAACACTTACTAGCCATGTGATGTTGGGCAAGTCACTTAACCCCAATTGCCCCTTCCAAAAAAAAGAAAAAAGAATAATTGTATCTTTCTGCAGCTAGGTGTCAGTTGGGCTTGGAGTCAGAAAGACCTGAGTTTGAATCCTGCCTTACTTACTAGGTTTGTCATTTTGGCTAAGTAATGTAACCTCTAGACCACATTTTTCTTACTTGTAAAACAGGGATGATAATAATAGTGAGGTGTAGTGAGGATCAAGTGAGATAATGTTTATAAAGTGGTTAGTCCAGTGTCTGGCACATAGTAGGCACTCTAGGAGTATTTGTCTCTTTCCTTCTTTCTATCCCTCTACAGAACTCTTTATGAACAATCTGAATAAATAATTATCAGCTGTGCATAGAGAAAAAACGTTTTCTTCAGGTGGGACTAGATGGCTGTAGAAATCTGAATTCATGTGATACTCTGAGTTTCTAGTCAGTTCTCAATTGCCATCACTTCTCAATTAAGGCCCCATCTATTGCCTCTGGATCACATACTTCCAGGTAAATTCTACTCATTTTTCCATGCCGACCAAAAGTCATAACCCTTAAATCAACCCAATATAAAAATGTATATGTATTAAATTATAATAGTAATTTTGAAAACACATAGGAAAACATACATGTATAACATGCACAGATTATCCACAATCAGTTGATCAATGAACACCCTACCATGGGACACGCACTGTTCCAGGCTCTGAAGAAGCAAGGAAAATCAGAAATGGAAGGAAGCTTGCATTCTATTGGTGCTCTTCAGTCTCTTCAAATCTTTGGACTGTCTTCAATGACAAGACTTTTTCATCTTTTCTTTTTCTTCTCTTTTTCATCTCTTTCTTCTTTTTCAGTTTCTTTGCATTCCATAGTTACTTTGAACAACTTCTGGTCTCTACCTTCAAGACAGAAGATGGATGAGACCAATGCTGCTTCAGGTTGCTGATGATAAAATAAAATGCTGGGAGGGGACTGACAGGAGAGGAACTAGAATCATCTGTCATGTCCCTACATTCCCAGCTTGCTGCAGGGAGTTTCCCCTTGGGTGAGATCCAGGTCTCTCTCTTTGTTGAGCTGAATTGCTCCTCTCCTAGAGGGAGAGCTCTGTATTGGCTGGTAGGTAGATAGATATAGATATATATGAATATGTGTGTGTGTATATATATATATATATATATATATATATATATATATATATATATATATATATATATATATGTATGTGTGTATAAATAAATATATGTATGGGTATGTGCATATGTGTTTTATATATGTATATATATGCATATATATGTATATACTTTCTGTTTTTCTATGGACTTGGATAAATAGGCTTATTTGCTAAAAAACAGAAATAAAATTGTGGACCTGTAATTTCTTTGGTATAGTGAACCAAATATATATATCAAATATATATCAAAAATGGGAATTTCCTCTACCAATGAAGGTGCACATTTTCTCTGTAAATTACAGTCTTAGAAAATTGCTTAGATCACTGAAAAATTAAGAAACTTTCTCAGGGTTATACAACCAGTATGGGTCAGAAGTTTTTCTTCAACTCAGGTTTTTCTGGTTTCAAAGCTAGTTCATTAACCACTATATCCCACTGTGTCTGTTGGAGTAATAATTGGGTGTGGCGTGTGTATGTTTGTGTGTTGTTGTTGTTGTTTGTATGTATATGCATGTGTATAGAAAGGGTGGGGGGGGTGGAGTTGATCTGAGGATTTCTGATCATTTGAGCCCCCCAGTCAATCTACTTGAAGAAATCAAATTATAAGGGGCAAGTATGTCACACAGTGAAGAAAGAACCAGACCTGAAGTCAGGAGGACCTGAGTTCAAATTCATCCTCAGACACTTGAAACTTAACTAGCTGTGTGATCTTGGACAAGTCACTTAACCCCAATTACTCTGCCTTCCCCCCTCCAAAAAAAATCAAATTATAGAGTTTCAGATTTTTGAGGCAAATTTTCCACTCCACTGAAAAATTACTGAACTGAAAGAGTATGGAACAAATACCCAGTGGCTACATTTGCATTTGAAAGTGTCAGGGATGGTACCTGAGGTTCTGGACAGATGTGTGAGTGTATCCAAGTACCTTTTCTTTTCTAAATCATGAGAGAACTAGTCCTAGGAAGGGGAATTGAGAAGACATGTTTCTTGGGGTGCTTTTAGTATTTAAGATTTGGTACTTGATTTTCTCCTGCAAAGTGTAACAAGATGAGGGAGGAGGGGTTTTCTCTTCTCCTCCACTATTAGGAGTTGTGTCTTATAAGAGAAGTATATGACCTTAGGAGACACTTTGTGGCATTAAATCTGAAAAGAGAACTGAGGGAAATTACTTCCTGAACCCCAACCTCCTGTGGGGAAAGAAAGTTGGAGGGAGAAAGCTTATCACTTGGAGTAAGAATTATGCAAGCCTCAAAGCCAAAAATCCAAGAAGTTAGAATTGAGGTGGCTTCCCATTTATCCCAAATTGACTCTCTTTCTCTTCTTTCTTTCCTTTCTTCCTTCCTTTCTTATTTCTTTCTTTGTCTTCCTTCTTTTCCTTCTTCCTTCCTTCCTTCTTCCTTCCTTCTTTCATTTCTTTCTTTCTTTTCTTTCTTTCTTCCTTCCTTCCTTTCTTCCTTCCTTCTTTCCTTCCTTACTTTCTTCCTTCTTCTTTCCTTCCTCCCTCCCTTCCTTCTTTCCTTTCTTTCTTTTCTTTCTTCCTTCCTTCCTTCCTTATTTCTTTCTTTGTCTTCCTTCTTTTCCTTCTTCCTTCCTTCCTTTCTTCTTTCCTTCCTTCCTTCGTTCCTTCCTTCCTCCCTTCCTTCCTTCCTTTCTTTCTTCTTCTGAAAGATCCTAGTAGTGTCTTAGCTAAGACTTTCAGCTTAGCCAGAAATTGGAGGCTGAGAAGAATAGAGACAAGCCTGAAGAGAACGGGCCATTGGACTGAGCAGAGCAATATACTTACCTAAGAAATCTTGTTCAATATGATGCAACATGAGGATATCATAAGAAGATATTAGGACTCCCACATCATTGGAGGCATGAATTTTCCATATACACATCTTCCTTTTACTTTGCTTTTTTGGAGGGGGGAAGGCAGGGCAATTGGGGTTAAGTAACTTGCCCAAGGTCACACAGTTAGGAAGTGTTAAGTGTCTGCAGCCAGATTTGAACTCAGGTCCTCCTGACTCCAGGACCAGTGCTGTATTCACTCTGTCACTTACCCCCACACACACATCTTCCCTTTACATAGGTCTCATCTCTATATTTGTTCACTCTACTCATTTTTGATAGGAGTGTTTTTAGGAAATTCAACCCTAATATTATGGGAGTGAGGAGAGGAGGGTTGAAATGCAAATTTCAGTATACCAGCCCACTAAATGTTTTTACTTCTTAGCTAATAGTGTCTTTTGTTTGACTATTAAATGATAAACACATTGGTGGGGTCTAATGAATTATATTGTTAGTACTGCAGACCTGGAATACTTTGAATACTTTGGATATAGAGTAGACATTACCCACAACTTCAAGGTTGTAGTTGGGGGGGATGATGGGAGTCTAAAGAGGTACAAAATAAAAACTATGTGTGAAATAAATGCAACTTTTAGCCTTAGTTTTTGTTAGGAAAAAACAGCAACTAAAGAAAGAAGGTAAGACTTCAATGCAGAAGGTAATACTTGATCTGTTTTAAAGAAAACTAAGAATTCAAAGAGGTTAAAAGGAGATGAAATTCTAAGAACAGAAGACAGCCATTAGAAAGGGACAGAGCCAAGAGACTGAATGTCATGTGGGAGGAAGTTTAGTAAGTCTTCTTTATATAGTTACGTGTAGACATGCATTGTTCTTCATAAGATCATATATGATTAAAACAATATAAGAAAATAATATGAATAATTTTACCTATGACTATTGGCTTGATTAGTAAAGAAAAGACATTTTTTAACATTTTCATATTTAAAATATTAGAATTGATATGGTGTTGATTGTCATGGTTGCTTAACTTGTAACCACAGTTATGTAAATCTTTAGCTGTGTGTGTCCTAGCTGGGCAGTTAAGTGGCATAGTATTGCCCTTGGAAGTGGGAAGACACATCTTCCTGAGTTCAAATTCAGCCTCAGATATTTACGAGCTGTGTGATCCTGGGCAAATCACTTAAACCTGTTTGCCTCAGTTTCCTTTTCTGTAAAATGAGCTGGAGAAGAAAATGGCAAACCATTCTAGAATCTTTGCCAAGAAAACCCCAAAAGAATTATGAAAAGTCAGACATGGTCAAAATGATTGAAGAACAACAAAGGCTGCATACCATCAGAAAATAAATAATAAAGGATTTTGATTTTTTGTTTTTTCTAACAATTGCGTTTTTGTGATTACAATGACATAGTAAATAAAGCATTGGAATAGAATCAGGAAGAATGAGGGAGGTTCAAATCCTACCAAAGGTACTTATTAGGTTTGTGACCCTGGAATAATAGTCACTTATCCTTTCTGGCCTCAGTTTCCTTATATGTAAAGTGAAGGTGTCAGGGTTGATGATGGTTTAGGTCCCTTTCCTTCTTAATCCCACATTCTATGGTTGCTTTCAGCCTCTCATATTATCACAGCCGCCTCATCTTACATTTCCATGTAAAGTTTTCCTCCTTGTTAGACTAGAAACAAAACAAAATAAAACCAATATGCCTATGGGCAAAACAGGGAAAGGTTCTGTCTTGGTTTCAGCAATCCCATGCTCCTTACTCAGGCTCGCTGTCTGCTAACTTCAAATGCTACCAGAGCACAGAAAAGGCTCCCATGTTTCTGAGTGTTCTCATCAGTCCACTGCTGTAAAAAACCGTGTCTGTCCTAGGGAAAGAGAGGTGCCACATGTAGACATCTTCTTTGGCCCCTTTTGGAACCAGAATGTCATGAGATGGATGAAAACCTCACCCTTCACTCTGAACGTTATAAATTATAATGTTTCAAGTGATATCGGGGAGAAACCACTTAATTTGTAAACCAATAAATACCAAGCCTTGCTCTCATATGTGCCTCAGGCATTAGAAATATTTGTCCAGCATTGCCCTCTAGTGCTTATGGGTATGTTATTAAAGCTACTATGGGTCTTCTAGTTTGATAAGTAGTCATTATGCAAAATGACCTAGAGAAGATAGTACCAGAAGACTCAAGAAACAAGCTGCTGTGTGTGTGTGTGTGTGCAAGTGTAAAGAAAAATGATGAGAGACAGACATGTATTTATATATAATGCTTATTATCTTCTCTACTATAGGGGAAAGCAAAGGATTTCTGGTGGCTTAGTCTATGTTCTGTTCTCTTCTCTGGGGCAGAGATATGCCAATTTCTCCAGCTTGGCCTTCACAAAGTGACCCTATATACATAGCAGTTCTTTGAATGAAATGTATTTAAGTACCCCCTCCTCCCTTTGCTCTCTAAGCCCCTCAGATTCTATATCATCTTAGCTCAACAAATATTTTCAATTAAAAAAGATTAAACATTTATTTTCAATTCACAGAGTAAAACAAGCATTTCCATAACACAGCACAATAAAAAAAGATTGCGCGTGAAACTGTAAACCTACCATGCACAGCTTGCTATTCCCTCCAAATGTACAATGAAGTTATCATGTAACTTTCTTTTTTTCTCATTTTTGTCTCCAGAGATGGCTACCCTTAGACATAAGTATTTTGTCAGTAGAGAATGAGATTTGCATATTGTCTCTACTAGGGATGATGAAACAACCCCTGGGGATCAGCTAAAGAGATGTGGTATGTTATCTGAGAGTCACGTAGTGATGTGCCCTAGGAAATTTGGAGGAAAGTATCGAGAAGATTTTCCATTTGGCGGGATTGATGAGAATCAACAGTCATGAGACAACAGGAAAGCTACAAAATGACTCTGTGAGAATGAGAATGAGAGAGGTAATAGATGAGGGACAGGAGGTGGGAGGTTATGACCCTATGTGCTCTCCCTTGATCAGACATTCTATATGGCGCATATTGTAGGTGATGCAGTGCATAGAGTGCTGGTCCTCAAGTTAGGAAGATCTGAATTCAAATCTGACTTCAGAGCTGTGTGATTTGGGGACGAGTTCCTTCACCTCTGTTTGCCAGTTTCTTCAACTGTACTATAGGGATGAAAATAACAACTATACTCAAGGGCTGTCATGAGAATGTAATAAGATAAGATTTGTAGGAAGCTCAGCACAGGCCCTGGCCCATAGTAGGCATATATAAATGGAAGCTATTATTGTTGTTATTCTTAATCTGGAACCCAGAGGAGTGAAGGTAGCAAGGTTGGTGAAATCCAATGGGTTCAGGCCATGTGAGAGTGAATTCTGGCCATTAGAGAGTAAGGATTGTTCCATTCTTTATATCTGTCTACGCTGAGCCTAGCACAGTATCTAGTCCACATTAGATACCTAATAAATACTTGTTGATTGATAGAGATGTTTAGCCGATAGGGAAAAGATAAACTAAGAAGAGTCATGGTACCTATTGTCAAATATTTGAATAGCCATCATATAGAAAAGGGATCAGTTTGTTTTGAGTTGCCGCAAAGGGCAATGCAATGGAAGTCTTCAAGGTAGACTTGGGCTTAATGTAAGGGTTGGTGGTAGATAGAAAATGGCTTATCAATAAAGCCATCCCTAAGCCTCAAGAGACAGTGGATTCTTCTTTTGTGGGGTTGTTCAAATAGGACTGGAGAACAAGAATCAGGGACATTGTAGAAGAGAAGCTCATTCATACAGTTGTGTGTTAGAATAAATAACTTGGAAGTCTGTAACAGTAAGCACCCTAGCATGCCTAGGGCAGCTACTAGCACAGGTTCTTAGATCTGCTTTTCTAAAGGAAAGCAACTCAAAATGGGTTAACAATCTTACTTTAATCAAACATATCATTTACCTAGTTCAGGAG
>CM053590.1:32480450-32496520 GCA_028646515.1 Pseudochirops corinnae
CTATAAAATAATTTTTGGGTAGATTGATTGGTATAGCACTAAAGACATAATTTAATTTCGGTAAAATTGTCATTTTTATTATATTAGCTCGACCCAGCCAGGAGCAGTTAATGTTTTTCCATTTAGTTAGATCTGACTTTATTTGTGTGAAAAGTGTTTTGTAGTTGTGTTTCTTCTTGCCTTTCTTGATTGTTAACTTCTCAATGTCCCAGGAAAACATCTCCACCACAGAAGCTAGCTAGACTCTACTGGGCTGATTAGTCAAGAAGGGCTAATGATCTTTGCTTTTGATGTTCTATCATTTAAGTTGTGTCTGACTGCTCATGACCCCATCTGATGTTTTCTTGACAAAGATAATGGAGTGGTTTGCTGCTTCCTTCTCCAGTTCATTTTATAGATGAAGAACTGATGCAAATAAGATTTAGTGACATGCCCAGGGTTATAGAGCTAGTAAGTGTCTGAGGCCAGATTTGAACTCATAAAGATGAGTCTTCAGAGACTGCATGCCTAATGCTCTATCCACTGTGCCAGACATCTGTTTGATCTTTGCTAATCTTTACCATTTTCCTGTTTTTTTCCCCCCAGGGCTCAGTGATGTAAGTTTATTTGTCTCTTCTCAAAACTTCATAAATAGGATATGGTCCCATCCCAGAAACCAGCTTGCCTAGGAGGCCTTGAATTCATGGGCTCACCCCTTCTGAAACTTAGAAATTCATTCTTACACATTGAGGCCAATGGGAAGAGAGGCTTGAAGGATGAGAATTATCTCTTTCTCTTCTATCCCAAAAATCAATTAAAACACTCTTGATTAAGGACAAGAAGCAATAAGAGAATATCTACACCTGCTTTGAAATGAGGAAGGCCTCTCCATTACATGTCCTCCAAGAAAGTGCCATGCCTCTAAAACTAAAAGTTGGGCTGCTATTTGACACTGGTAGGGAATTTCCTTGCCAGGAGCTCCCTACTCTAATGAAATCATGAATCTGAGCCATACTTTTCAATGAAGAATCCACCATTCCATTCAACTTTATAAGTAATAATCAATAAGATAAGGCTACATGCATTTCCTAAAGAGTGAGTTAATGGTACAATGGAAAGTGAGAACCTCAGTCAAAAACCTCTACTTCCTACCTCTTGGTCCTTTGATAAGTTTTTAAACTTCCCTGGTCTTCAGTTTCCTCATCTGTTAAACAAGGTGAGGGGGTCTGGGGGAGGGAGAGTAGAACTGAAGTTTTTTCTAGCTCTAGAGACTTCCAATATGGAAAAATTATAGAAAATTCCTAAATGAGGAAATGACTTATAGGCTGTCATGGAAAAGAATGGCAAATGTGGATCCATGAACAAGAATTAATCTCTTTAGGTTATTGTCCTACATTGTGAATCTGGCTTGGGATGAGGGTCTGGGTGGGGGATACTTAAATGTTTAAAACCTGGCCCTTATAAAATCCTCCTGAGAGTACTGAACAACTGAAAAATGAAGCAGAAACTGCCTCGATAGTCAGAGGATACAACATCATATCAATAGATAAAATGATACAAAAATTTGAAATGATTAACTCTGGATGTCAAAACAATCATCAGTATCACCAAGATGGCAACAGTTACCTACCCAACACACCTCTATAAGGGGTCAAAGCTATGAGAGAGATGTAGTTTTGAAAACATTATATCAACTGGGAAAAATCTATATAGAAGACCATCCAAATCAACTGACCTGGGATGATAAAGACTGTTTGGAGATTTGACTGTAGTGTCTGAATACCAATGAAGCTGATTTAAGAAAATAATTTTCTCTTTCTGTTTAAACTGGATACTGTGACAGTGAACAGACTGTGAGAAAAAAAGAATGCAGACATGTTCCTAAAGAGAAAAAAAATATGATAAATGTGTTAAAGAGCTTTGACACGAGTGCTATTTCAGTCAAGTCTGAAGCCAGGCAGTGATTTAATGAACAAGAAACAGTTGGATTTTTTACCAGTTATGTCAAAATGAATGGAAATGTTTCTGTAGAGGAAATTAGATCTTTTAAAATGGAAATTCTGTCTACTATGTGACATTGCCCCAAAGCCTTGCCCTCATCTCTCCTCCCCTCAAACAACACACGTATGTGATTTATCAAAATTGTATGTTCAGTGCTTTCAACTTGAAAGGCAATGCACCTTCTCACTCTCCAGCTCTGTACGTAATACTTATCTGCTGAGTAAAGTGCATACATTTAGTAAAGCAGGGAAAGGAGCCTGAAACTAAAAAGTGAGAGTGGGAACAGATCCAGTGGTGGGAGAATTCAGTGAAACAAGCCCCTTGGAAAACCAAGGTAAAAATATAAGTTTGAGAATGAAAAAAAAGCAAAAACAGCAAAAGGTGATTGCTTCCATGGAATTTCATTTTACCTAAATTCTCATTGCTATCTTTTGTGTTGGGATCACCTACATTGCCCAAAATATTTCTCCCCTTCCAGAGTGTTGTCCCTCATAACAGGGATATTGACTTTAACTGTGCTTTCATGGGTATAGGAAGCACCTTCTACTAATGCAAATTAGCACTTTCTCTATGATTTATAGTCTTCAAGAAGTATTGAGAGCACTGAGAGGTTGAGACTTGTCAAAAGTCACACAGAAGATCAGAATCAGGACTTGAACTCAGGTCTTCCTATCTCCAAGGCCAACTCTCTATTAGGCCATATTAGCTTCATCCTTTAACAAAGAATTTCAAAAAAATAATGGTGTGGTTGACAGTTCAGCAAAACTAGACAATATATTGAAAAAGGCCTTAGTTCCCCACCACTGCAAAGAATAGCGGAAGTCCCTTCTTCTGTTTCTTCTTTTGGTTATAATTATATAGCTAGAAGGGACCTTGGAGACCACCAAGACCAACCTCTTCTTAAAGATAAGGAAACCATAGTTAATAGAGGTTTAATGACTTACCCAGGCTCATATAACAAGTAAGTATCTGAAGTAAGATGGAAACTCAAGTCTTTCTGACTCAAAGACCAGAGCTCAGGTCCATGAGACTAGCTGCCTAGAGTAATTTTCACCTAACTTTATGGGTGATGACCCCAGCTATCTAGTATCTTCAGCTTTATAGACTTCCAATGAGTTTACTATAAATCAGATGGGTGACAACCTTGATATTCCTCATTGCATTCTTTAGTTCGACTTGGATCCAACGTGTGTGTGTGTGTGTGTGTGTGTGTGTGCGTGTGTGTATGTGTCTAAGTCTGTGTCTGTGTCTATCTGTATCTCTGTATGTGTGTGCAATTGTGTGCATGAGAGAAATATTTAGTTTATTCGATGATAGAGTCCTTTTGGTTTTCCACATTGGTCATTCTTCCCAATACCATTCAGAAATCTGAAGGCTACTTTCATCGTCAACAATGGTTCTCCACTGGAATGGAGATATTTCCATTGGGGTCTACTACAAGCAAAGGCACAGATGGCCATTTTGGGAGCTGGAACAACTTCACACAATAGGCCTTGGCAAGCCATATGAAAAGTGACATTAAATTGAGTTTTGGGGGTAAAAACAACAAACGTGAGACACTTTCTTGTCAAAGGGAGGCAGAGAACCTGAAACATCATCCCAACAATTGGTAGAGATCTCAGGGAGCTTGCTGATGGGAGCGTTTTACCTGAGAAGTGAAAAAGTTATAGACCGTGCTTAAAGGAACTCACCTGGGCTAGAAAGAGAGTTAGTGCCATCTGGTAGCTTCCTATTTTGTCTAATTATCCATGCTGACTAGTGTCTCAACTCAGCTGTTGCTATGTTGCTAGAGGAGTAAAAATACTTAGAAGACCATCTAAATATTGCTGTTTGGGACAAGCTCCTCATCTTAGTTATGGCCATGATTATAAAATGTAGGATCCAGAATTTTTAATAAGCAACATTCTGAACTTGTCCAAAAAGCTTGAAGATAATAAGAGAGATGTGATTATCAAGAAGTAGCTCCTGGTCCTGAATTCTAAGCCCAGCAATGTATTTTGGGTATTTTTATCAAAATCTTCAGCACATTCTGAACCATATGATACAAAAGATCCTATTCTGACCTCCTGAATTAAGTTATAATTTGTTATTTTTGGGTGTGTTGGGCTACCTTTTATCTAAAATATGGTTCTAATACCAAAGCTACCCTCTTCAAATATCGATCACTACTTCTCCTGGGTATATGGGGTATTCAGAGAGGGCTTCTGTTGTGAGAGATCACTGGGCTCTTTTATGGGATTCTCATCCAACTTTGGTGTCTACTTGTCACCAAAATCATGCTTGGAGGGCCAAAAGGTGTAACATGCACAGCAACCACACCCCAGTAAAACCATTTTGGTACATAGGCTAAACCAGGTTGAAGGTAATTTATAGGCCTCAACTTACAGGTCTGTGAGTTGGAGAGGTCTACCTCAAGCATTGGCATGGACTAATGAGGAAAATTTGTTACAGTGTCCATGAAGGCAGCTGAAGCATGTGCTGTAAAACCCTTAGAGCTTGGTCAGACATAGAAGATGCCAAGGTCACACACTGCATTCTGGGTGATTTCTGTTGTTTTGATTTTTGTCCTGCTACTTGAATGCCTTGACTCAGAAAGGAGTCTGATGATTTTCCACAAATCTGCTTCATTTAAGTCTACTTCATGTGCAAGTCACCTGCAATGTCCTTATTCTTCTTTGATTGTGTGGTTGTAGTTGTAGTTGTGGTTTGTCCTTCATTTTTGAAGAGGACCATGACATCAGGAAAATCATTCTATGGCTTACAAGTAAGTTGAATTTAAGCGAGCAAGGACTGTGCAAAGTTACCACCTCACTTTCTCCTCTGGAGTGATCTGGGACCAGTGGCCAGATTCACACCAGGGCAACCAGGACCAAAATACAGTGGGATACTGAATCCCCTTTGAAAAAGAAGGAGAAAGACAAACAACTCTTTCCCCTGGAATCCCCTAAAAAATTCTACTTGTATAAAAGATTTGGGAATTTGAATTATGGTGTTTCACATAGAAGTGCTAGTGTCTAATCCTAATTCTGACCTCTGTTTCCCAGGCCTATATTTCTCATACAATTTCCAACATTCTACAATTGTCCAACATTCTCTTCACAGTGACATTTTGTTTTTGATTTTGCTTTAGAATGGAACCATTAGAGGTGCTCTGATTTCATTGAATAGGATGGGTCTTGATTGGAAAACTACAAACACTTTCACATTTTCTAGATATGTGCTGATGAGGTGGGTTTTCATGTGAACTTTCCAAAAAAAGCAATGGAAGTGGCTTTGCAAATATCAAGTGAGAGCTTCTTCCAAATTCAGAAGAGAGAGGAAGAGATTTTGAGGAGAATGGAGAGGTTCTGTGGAACCTGAGCAGGGGAGATTACATTTTGACATTTCCATCCCCATACACAATGCAAGTCTGATTCTAGAACATATTGTATACAATTCAAGACTTTACTAAAATGACTGCAACTCCTAGCCCCAGAAGAAATACAACCATATCTCTTTACTTTGCAGATGAATCAATTCCAAAATGAGACATCTGCTTTAAGAATGAATAATCTTAGTTCTTCTTTTGCAAGTGAAATCCAAGTTACATTGCAAAATAATTCTGTAAAATGGTTTCATTTCATGGAAGATTGCCACCATTTGTAATGCACAGCCAAAAAGAATTCAGAAAAATTGGACAATAGAAGAAACACTGGCTTTGAATGCAGAAGAACTGAGTTAAATTCCCAGTTCTGATACTTACCATCCAGGTGAACATGAGTAAGTTCCTGGAACTCCCTGAGCCCCAGATTCCTTGGTTGAAAAATGAAAGGCTTCAACTAAGTGGTTTCTGAGAACCTTTATAATTCTAGTTCTATAGAGTATAGAGCAGGGGTGGGAAATCTGCAGCCTCAAGGTGACATGTGGCCCCCCCAGGCCCCACTGCCAAAGGACTGTACTTGAAAACGTAGAGGGTTACACGTCACCTCAAGGTCGTGGTAGAATATACACTATATACCACACTATACTCATGAGGTTGCCTTTAATATCTTTCCTTTCCTATTTCTTGTAGTATATTCCTTACCCAATGCCATGCGCTCATGCAACTTCAGTCTTTTTTATCACAGGGGGAAAAGTCCTATGATCAATTAAGTGAAACTTTTGCTTAGAAGTCCCAGATAGAATTCTGGCCTCAGACACATTTTGGCTATGTGACTTTAAGCAAATAACCTCTCAGTGCCCCGGGGGCAACTGTATAAAACTGTAAATTGTGAAGAAAATGTCAGTATGTATTAGCAGAAAGTGTTTCCTAATCCAGAGTTCCCTATAGCAATAAAATGAAAAGTCAGGTCAAAAAATTGATAAGCTATTTGTAGAGAAACATTGAGGGAAAGAGGACAGAACATTAGAATTGGAAATGGAAAAACCTAGGTTTAAATCCTGCCTCATATGTACTTACTGTGTGACCCTGAGCAAGTCATATAACCTCCATTGCTCTAGGTAGGTAAGTCAGTTAGTTGTAGAGAAGGTGTTAACTTGCATCAAGAGAAGGAGTTTCCTTATGTTGGGATTCCCTAGCTAGCACAGTGTATAGAATTTTAGAAGAGTCAGGAGGATCTGACTTCAAATGTGGCCTCAAACACTTACTAGCTAAATGACTATGGGTAAGTCACTTCACCTCTGTCTGCCTACTACTATTTCTTCTTCTTCTTCTACTCCTCCTCCTCCTCCTACTGCTACAGTTATCTCTTCCACATTAAGATTTTCTGGGGTAGCTAGGTGGCTCAATGAATAGAGCACTGGCCCTGGTGTCAGGAGGACTTGAGTTCAAATCTGAACTCAGACACTTGACACACTAGCATGTGACTTTGGGCAAGTCACTTAACCCCAATTGCCCTCCAAAAAGCAAAAAAAAAAAAAAAAAAAAAGACTTTCCCCATTACAGTTTTGATATATTACAGGTCAGCAGAAGAAACTAAATAGGAATTTGGGGGAGTTTCATGGAAGCTGCTAACTATGCACAAAAGCTAGCAGATGACAGAAAAAGTCTAGAAAATCAGAAATGCATAACATGCATGTATAGTATCATATAATATCAAGATATTTTACCTTTCAATGCCATAATAATTCAGATTTCTTTTCTAGTATGATGGGAGGGTCCAAAATTTTTTCACAGATTTTCCGTATCAAGGGGATGCCATAGCCATAAACTCTGCGACATGAAAGAGATAACTGTACACTCTTATTGTATTATCATTATTATAACTATTACTCTAACTTGCTTATGTAACCAGGTCTAATTGCCCACTTTTTTCAATGAATTTTGCCTTCATTTTCAAACATCCAATGAACTTCAATTATTTTCACTTCTAAAAATAGTTTTTATTGGTATGATCTGTTGTTTTTACATCACAAATATATATGTGTGTGTGTGTGTGTGTCCCTCTATCCTATACTCTCCCTTCCCAGAGAACCATTCTTTATAATAGACAAATCTTAAAAAGAAAAGGAAGAAAAAAATTAACAAAGCCAGTCAATACATAAAAACTCTGATGTTATATTCAGCATTCCTCACCTCTGCAATGAAGTTGAGGAAAGTGTCTTCTTACATCTCATCTTCAGGAACAAGCTAGTTCTTTGTAGTTTTTCAACATTTATGCTCAGTTTCCTTCAGTTAGTGTCTATAATATTTCCTGTATTCAAAAAAGGAGGCATTCCAACACACCTTGGGGTTGTGTTTCTTGGGGATCAGTAACAGATAAATTCATATCCCCAACCTACCCTATCAATATTCCTGAAGCTCTGATCATGGTGCTGAAATATTTCAAAGTAGATCATGTTCTGGCATTCTCTTACCAAAAAAAAAAAAAAAAAGATAGGGTTTCAGCAGCTCTACGAATGCCCATGTCCAGGAGACGTCTGAAATTTCAGACTTTGGCATTTAGGAGGAGGAGGGGAAAGAGGCAGATTAAATTTATTGAGAAACTGCTTAGCTTTGTCAATCTGCCAAAGCTGGTATTTTGGACAAGCAGCTTTCTGTACTCATTGATTATACCATTAGAAAAAATGTGTTCTTGTTCTACTATAATGAAGAGAGTGACACCACAATCCTTATTTTTTTCCCATAATCATCCCATGGGAATTTTCTTGGATAAAAAAGTATATATTCTAAACTAATTTAAGTTGAAAAACGTGCACTCTTATTCATATGTTTATTTGAATTTGTAAACACTAACAAAAACAAGAGAAAAGTGCTACGATGGGGAAGGTGATTTTTAAGGCACTGATCCCAATTTTTAAACATGAGATACAAGTCATCAATTTTTCTTTGACTTAGCAATTTATTTACACACTCTCACTGCTTTGGACATAACCCACCTGAGTTCCGGTTTGATGAAATATTGTTATCCACATAATTCATTTTGTACAGCTCCAACAAGGTATTTGGATTTGTGGTAGCTCCCATTTCAGGATGAAATTGAATTGAAAATTCATGTGAAGGCTGTACAGATGAGGCAAGTCTGGGTATCAGGAAAGTGTCAATTAAATTTACCTTCGAGGCTCTAGCATAAAAATCTGTTCCTGAGACCTTGAAAATAGCTCCCATTATCCTATCGATTGAAGCCAGCAAATATAACTCAAATCAAAGGTGGATATAAGTTTATTCCAAGATCTTCATAATAAATTTCCAATTTGTTTTATGACTCAGGATATGAATATTGGTCTGGATGAGTGCTGGGTAAAGTAATGATATTTACCAGGATGATTTATTGTCTCTTTTTGGACAACACACACTTATTAAAGATGTTATTGATTAAAGTGAAATTAGCAATTCTCTGATTAATTCATCCTTCATCTTTTTATGTCTATGGTAAAACATAAAAAAGGACGCTCCAGTAATCTATTAATTCCAAAGTGGGTACAGAGCTGTAGAAATCTGACAGCAGCAGCTGTTTTCCCATGGGGGACCACATAACTCTCAAAAGCTTTAAAATGAAACCACACACAAAATATCATTCTTCCTTCCAAAAAGAATTCTTTTTTTTTTAATGGAGAAATGTGAGCCAATTTGCTAAAGGAAAAAAAAAAAAACATAATCAGCGAAGGCCAAATTTGTAGTACTTAAACTTGCAATAGTATGAGAAGGCTGTTTCCTTTTAAGATACTAATCCATACTCCACACATTTTGAACATTTTGCACAGGGGCAGAGCCAGTTAGAAAGCTAAGAAGACCTAGGCTGAAGTCCCACTTCTAATTAACATATACAGGCTGTGCTACCTTGGGCAAATCACTTAACTACTCACAGTGCAAGAAGCTTGAATACTAAGTTCGGAATACGTTCCAACATGTCTTAGACACAGGGCTTTCCTCAGCCTTGTACCAATGAAATCATAGTCCCACACTCTTTTCCTATCCTATGGCTATGAAAGTCAGGTAGGTGGCACAGTGGATTTGCAGTCAGGAAGAACTGAGTTTGAATTATGCCTCAGACACTTACTACCTGAGTAATCTGTGCCATGTCACTAAAAATCTTTCATCTTGTTCCTGATCTATAAAACAGATATAATTATTAATGTATACTTATAGCACAGGGTTCTTGTGAAGATTAAAGATGATAACATATAAAGCGCCCTGAAAATCTTATAGTTCTATACTGGTGGTACTATTTACAATAAATGGAATTGTTGTTGTTCAGTTGTTTCAATGGTGTCTAACACTTCATGACACCATTTTGAGTGTTTTTTTTTGTCTTTTTGGAGAGGGAAAGTCAGGGAAACTGGGGGTAAGTGACTTGCCCAAGGTCACACAGCTAATAAGAGTTAAGTTTTGGAGGCTGGATTTGAACTCACTGCTCCTGACTCCAGAGCCAGTGCTCTATTCACTGTGCCACTTAGCTGCCCCCCATTTTGAGGTTTTCTTGTCGAAGTTACTGGCATGTTTTAAGATCTTCTTCTTTAGCTCATTTTACAGAAGAGGAAACTGAGGCAAACAGGGTTAAGTGATTTGCCCAGGGACACATATCTAGTAAGTGTCTGAGGTCATATTTGAGCTCAGAAACAAGAGTCTTCTGATTCCAAGTCAAGCACTCTATGTACTACACCACCTAGACACACTATAATAGTTATTTCTATGCTATTAATGTGATGATGATGATGATGTTGATAATGATGCAGGTTCTCAAAGGGAATTCTTGACGTTTACGTTTTTATACACACTAGTAGCTGAGTTTTACAAGACAATCTTAGAATCACAGAATCTATTAATCTGAAGGATCTCAGAAGTCAACCAGTCCAACCCATACTTGAATTCAAGAATCCCTTCAAGTCCCCTAAAATTAATAATCTACTTGTCATCTCACTCAGCAAGGTGGTGCAATGGATAGAGTGCCAGGCCTGGAGTCAGGAAGACTTATCCTCCTAAGTTCAAATCTGAGCTCAGACACTTACTAGCTGTGTGACCCTGGACAAGTCAGAAGTCAGAGCTAACAAAGTTAACTCTAGTTAACCAGTTCAGCTATACACTGTCCACTGTGCTGGAATCCCTGCTCCCTTGTGCTATCACCAGTCATTCCTTTCTATATGTAAACTTTGGATTATTTCCACTATCTTCTCTTCTCCTCTCTTCCTCTCATGCTGTTGAGCAGTCCTAAAGGAAATGACATAATCGTCCTTACTGGATCCATTAAAAAAATCATGTTGTGAACCAAACGGTAACCTCCATTGAACACCTAATCTTTTAACTTCCCTTATTGACTCCATCATAGACTATTCTAAAACTTTCCTCAAGTCTTCCATTCTGTCCCTTCCCCATTCCCACTCAGCAGAGGGTCTTGAGTCATATTTTAGCAAGGAGACTATTATCTAAATATCTCAACACAATAAATGGAACATGATAGTCATTATTTCCCCTTACATTACAATCAATTTTGCCATGTGGTAGCACCCTCTCTCCCTCACTGTCCAGTCATCTCCTCTGTGGACAAACAGAACAAATCTAATTTTTCTCATATATGATAATTGTTCAGATATGTGTAGGAAGGTCTTATAACCCCTGCCATCCATGACTCTTCTCCAAGGTAACCATGCCCAGCTTTTTTTTCCCCTACTGATCCTCATATAGCATTAACTTATTCATTATACCAACCAAATTTTATTGGATATCTTCTGAAAGGTGGCACTCAGAGCTTAACACTAAAGTTTATATCTTGTCTGAATGTGGGATTAGTGCTTGTTTTGCCCTTAGAGATCACCTACTCAAAATTTTTCATTTCATAGGTGAGAAAACCAAGGCCTAGTGAAGGGGAAGTGACTTATTGAAGATGGAAGCTAAGTTGGGGCTTAAACCCAAGTATTTTAACCCTTAAGTCCAGTGCCTTTTCACTTTATCATGTTGACCTTATGTTTTTAAGTGTAGGGTGAATAACTTTTAAATATGAACACTGATTCTATTTTTTAGCAATCAGATCAGTTTTTCCTTTTCATTTAAATGAATAGATAACTCAAAATACAGCATTCTGCAGTCTTATCAATCATTAAGATCATAGAAAATATCAGATTGACTATTGGGGGAAGTGCTAATTTTTCATTTTCTATTAGATCCAGAGGCATGAGTAGTTATTCATTCCTTCAATTATTAAAATTTCATCTTTTATTGGAAGTGTTTCCCCACTCCTCTTAATTCTGGTGTCTTCACTCTATTAGTTACTTCTTATTTATCCTGCATATGTTTGTTTTCAAGATATTTCGCCCATTAGATTGTAAGCTCCTTGAGAAGAGGGATTGTCTTTTGCCTCTTTTTGTAACCCAAAGACTTAGCACAGTGCCTGACAGGTAAGAAGTATTCACTAAATATTAATTTATTAATTCCTTATTTATTTGCTTGGGCAGCACAGAATGTTCCCAGATCAGGTGACATAAAGCATTTGCAAAATGATTTGTGTAAAGACATTAGGATATCACATTCTTTGGGAGTCTGTTTCAGAGAGTAGAGCAAAGCTGGTTCGGATCAGAAAGGAGCACATGTTAAGGTGTGTTCAACAATACAAGCTAACAAGCTATCTGGTAGTTCCTTAATTTAACTAGAGTAATTTATTCATTCATTCATTTATTGACTAATTTTTTTTCATTTATTGTAATCTAAGAACTCATCTATCTTTTTTTTCTATCCTGATGAAGGACTGAGAGCATTTTCTTCACCCTCTAAATTTATTATCCTGGGACAAAGTATTAGCAATCCCATCCTGGTTGTGTTCTGAATAAAACTTACAATCTATGGGGAAATCAGGCCTTTCTAGTGCGAGAAAGTGCAACTAATAAAAGCTCAGTAAGCAAGAGCAGAATTTCATTTGTTGTACTTATCTAACTCAGCTGGAAATATAAGCACTAAAAGTAGGCATGAACTCAGTGTTCAAGCCCCCATTTTGAAGAAGGTTTTTTTTTTTTTTTCAGTAAATGTATGCACCTTTGGGGTCAAAAAAAGCCTGACTCCAGACTTCAGGCTGTCTTGGAAGAGGTTTGTGAGCAGTTCTTCTGGCTCTCAGGTTGCTATGTGTTGTGTAAATAAAGTCTTGGTACTTTTTCTTTGCAATAATAGTGTGCTATAAGAGTTAATGGAGGGCAGAGAGGAGGGAAGTGGGAATATGTCAAAGTTAAAGAAGAAATCAGAACAACTAAAATAGAGAGCACACTTCAGTCCTGGAAACCTATTCAAAATGCACCTTCAGCACCTCTTAGATTTGTTCAGGTGGGGAGAGCAGCTGGTCAAAAAAGGCAATTGAGAAAGGGCAAAATAAGCAAAGATAAAGAAGGAAAAAGGAGGAAATACAGAAGGAAAGAAGAAAGATGGAAGGAAGGAACGAATGAATGAATGAAGGAAGGAAGAAAAGAAGGAAAGAAAGAAGGAAAGAAGAAAGGAAAGAAGGAAAGGAGGAAGGGAGAGAAGTAGAGAGGGAGAGAGGAAGGGGAGAGGGGAAGAAGAGGAAGAAAGAAAAGGAAAAGAAGCAGAGAAGGATTGAAAGAATGAAAGAAGGGAGAGAAGGAAAGAGGAAAGGAAGGAAGGATGGAAAGAAGGAGAAAAAGAGGGAAGGAATGAAAGAAGTAAGGAAAGGGAAGGAAGAAAGATGGAAAGAAAGAAGGGAGGAAGGGAAATGAAAGAAGGTAGAAGGAAAAGGAAAAAAGAGAATGAAGGAATGGAAGAAGGGAAGAAAGAAAGGTGAAAAGGGAGAGAAATGAGAGAAAGGGAAGGAAGAAAGGGAAAGATGGAGAGAGGGAGAAAGAGAGGAAGGAATAAGGAAAGGAAGGAAGGAGAGAGGAGAGGGGAGGAAAAGTGAAAGAGAGAGGGAGAGAGAGAGAGAGGAAAAGAAATAGAGAAAAGTAAGCTGAATTTTCCTACCTTAATGTCAATGTCTTTTTTTCAGACATTTGTATTTTATAATTATCTAAGCCACTTATACGATATCTAATTTCCAAAAATGATCAAAAAGTATTTAGTGTATACAAAGTCTAAAATCTCAAAAGGAAAATAATCTTTATAGGAATAAAATGCTAAGCATATTTTTAAATATACATGTATTTTTTGTGTGGAGAAGAACAGGGGTTGAGGAAAACAATGTTAGGACCAAGTACAATAAAATTTTGATCAGTTGTAATGCTTGTGAAATGAAGTATGCTGGTTACCTTAGAGTTAACCAGAAAATCGATTTTGATTCAACCTTTGTCACTGGACAAACCACTCTTTTCTGAAACATGTTTTTCTATTGTTTTGGCTTAGTAAGTGCAGAATAGTAAAGGCAATTTTATCTTTGACCATTAAGAATCAGATACCATCTCAAGGTCATAGTTGTAAATATCAATTCTCATCCCTCACTTCAGATAGAGAAGTTATAGGAAATTGGGTTGAATGCATCTTCACCCAAGCTTGTGCTCTGAAAGTTGTTTCTGTTTCATTTTTTGGTTTTGTTTTTATAATTTCTTGGAGTTAACTAATTTTCACATCAATTCTCTCCCAAGAACTTCAGCAATTGAAAAAAATAAAATATAGTTGAAATAGGCTTTCCATTCTCTGAGTTACAGAATTGTCTGTTCATTCAATAATGATCTCCTATTTGTTAGGTGCAAAACAATCCACTAGAATTGTGAAAATATGAATAAGGAACAGAGAGAACCATGCCATCACAGAGCTCACAATTTCATACATAAGTTACATGCTTAAATAACTAGCAAGTGCTTTCTGTGAGGTACAAAGTACACTGGAGATTTAGAGGAATTCACAGGCATGATGGATATTTGCACATTAATTGGGGATTCCTAAATGTTGTTTCACCTGAAATCAAAGAAACAAATTTATAATGATGTAAGCTTCAGTTCTGTGGAAAGCAGTGTGGGCATAGTTGGAAGGCAAGGAGGGCTTTGGCCATCACCACCTCCCAACTATCATATTAAGCCAACATCCCACAAATAACTTTTGTCTTGCCATTAGACTTTGATGAATCTGGAGGAGAGAGTGAGGTAAGGACTTTGAGAAGTTCTACTTCACTTAAATTCAATTGACGTGCAAGTCAAGATATTACCCTGATAAAGATGAATGAAGGATGAACAATTATGACTACCAATAAACCTGCTTCTATGTTTATAATTTCTATTCTGACTCTGCAGACATTTCTCCATGCTTCTTTTTTCATAATTATCGGACCTGAATTTTCAGAATCAATTTTACCCATAGGAAATAAGTGGTTTTAGAAAACACTTTAAACAAGACACTTTTCAAGTTGATGCTTTGGAAGCTTGAGGGAAGTTTCCAAAACCAGATGCCATTACCACTGAATAAAATGATGATTCCTTCAAAGGATTAATATATTAATTTTGTGTCTTGTTATCACACTAATGAGCCACGTCATCCAGCTGCAATCCCATTGGGTGCCAATGAACATTATCCCCTCCCAAGGCCCCAGACTGTGACCAGAACTCAGCCAATGTGCCAAAGCATACAACATCTAACTTTGCCACCTGGCTGGTCCCAATGGACAATATTTCTATGAACTTACTCTAAGGAAATGTCATTTCTTCAGTAAAAGACACGGGAGGTTTAAATGACTGGCTCCCAGTCACATAGCAATTATGTGATTTAAACCCAGGTGTTCCTGACTCTATTTTAAGACTAAATAGGTCATGTTTATAGTCAGAAGGGAAGCCAGGTAGGAGGATGTGGAGGCTAGTCTGGAACAAATGCTCCTCCAGTCGCAGAAAGACAATGAAATATCCCTGCTGTTTTTATATACAGAAGATAGCCCTCTTTGGAACTTCTTAGATGACTGAAAAGGGTATCATGTAACAATTAAAAAAAGCTTTCTCATTTTATCTTGGAATCAAAATACAAAGAATTATCTGTGAACTTACCCAGGTGTGGGAAATTCCTCTATCAATGCATGTGGCAATCTGTTTATGACGAAGTAGATGAATCTAATGACCTACTTGAGCTATACAGAGAATAATGACTTGCTTAGGGTTACATAGCTATTCAGGGTTAGGGGCTGATTTGGACCCCAGGTTTTTGTGCCTTTGATACTGGCACTCTTGGGAAAGTCACACAGGTAGTAAGTGGTAAAGTCAGGATCTTATTACTCTATCTATTTCACCACCTGGCAAAAAGTAGCAAATGTTCTGTACCCAGTCCTTGGGAAATGGACCAACATACTATGGTATGACAACATCACAGACTATTCATATGCTATAAGGAATAAAATACATGGTAAATTCGGAAAAAATACTGGAAGTGTTAGGCAACATGATGCAGAGAGAAGAAAGAGGAGCCAAAAGAACAATGTATATCTTGACCACGCATATAACTTAAAAGAGCAACAAAATTAAAATCAAAAGCAATAGACAATATTTCTATGAACTTATTCTTTTTTTTAAATTTTATTATGGTTTGCATCGTTCATTTCCACAAGATTTTGAGTTACATATTTTCTCCCCTCTTTCTCCCACCCACCACCCCAAAAGAGCCATCCCAGTGTGTCCCCCCTCCCCCAGTCTATTCTCTCCTATGTCACTTTTTGGTAGGGCAGGATGGATCTCCCAACCGTAGTGCCTGTGTATCTCAAGTTCCAGTT
>CM053590.1:32497020-32518721 GCA_028646515.1 Pseudochirops corinnae
TTGTACAATGTGAAAGTATTTGCAGATGCTATACATGACTGCACGCCACCATGGGGGGGGGGGAGGGAGGGGAGAAAATCTGAAACTCAAGTGATTGTGGAACTGAATCTTGTAAATTAAAAGTAAATGAGTAAATAAAAAAAAATTAAAAAAAAAAGAAAGAAAGGCAAGAAGATGTAATGTATAGAGAGGTGGCCTTAGAGTCAGGAAGACCTAGACTCAAGATCTGTCCCTGCAACACTAAATGTATGACTCTGAAAAAGTCATTAAAACCACCCAATATTCCAGACAAGTCTCTGAGACTATAAATTGCAGAGTAGATGTTGATCCATATAGGAAGATGTTTCCTTAATATGTCAATGAAATCTTAAGCCTACCATATCATGCCATGTCACTGAGAAGTTAAGTGACTTGCCATAGTCACATATTTTACATATGTCAAAAGGAGGACTGGAAGGTAGTTCTTTCTGATTCCAAGGCAAGCACTTTGCCCCCTACATAGTGGTCTCTTATTCAAAGTAATTTTTACTGAAAAATTATTGTTGAGATATTAATGAGACTGGGTGACCACCATGGCCCATTCAAATTCAGATTTTCTGTGATTTTATTATATCCCTAATTTTATAACTCATTAAAGAGAAGGAGTTTTCAGAGATTCAAATTGTTTCATCACTCTAGTTGTCTTATACATTCAATATCAAAGGAAGAAAATATATATTTTCTGGAAGCATAAACTCATCAATACAATAGAATTTTGTCTTTAAGAATAAGGTGCCGAAACATGGCCACGCAGAAGCATAAAATAGGAACATTCTTAGCCCTGTGTTCTTGTCCTAGTTCTGTTATCCTTTATTGCCTCTTTTATAACTGACCTTCAAGACATCTATTTTGTCTTGCATTAGTTTCAAGTATATTTAGTTAGAATCTGAGACCAGAGAAGCTAAGTTCCCCGAATGAAGTAATGGGTCACTGGAACCCCACATGGCTGGGGTAAACAAATGCATGTAATTCTGAATCAGTCTGTGAATCAGTAACCACAGGCATTTAGTCAAAATGTCATCTTTTTTTTTTTTAAACTAAGTTTGCCCATGTTGACCAGAACTCTCCCAGTGAGCCTGAGAGTGTCTGAGGCAAATTTCATCTACCCAAAGAAGGAAAGCAGACTTACCAGAGAGTTTTAATGATCCCAAAGTTTTGGAAACAAATGTTGCAGAATGGGGATGTCTGTAATTCATATATAACAGCACCTTTCACCTTACATAGGAAGTTCTTGGAGGAGTTCTTCACTACTGTCATAAATGATGAAACAAATATTGGAATAATGGACAGGAGGGAAAGGATAGGGAAAGGAAATTTCATTTGCAGTGACTGAGCATGGAAAATATGTAAATCAAGCAGTCTAGGGTTATGATCCCAAATTAGATCTGTGATTGAAGATTTATAGACTGATGAAGTCAGCTCCTTTGGAATATTCAGAAGTATCAGGAATACTTCCACATAAGATTTTGGCATGGAGCTATTGCCATGGAAATCAATATTTTAAGAATTAACATTTATTGATGCTTTTAAAAATATCACACACACATACACCTTTGTAAGAAATATAAGGGTAGGGTCTTATCCCCACACAAATGAATCACAGGTCTAGACAACTAGATTCGAACAATAAATCAAAATCAAAGGTAAACTAGGTGTAAAAAGAAAAAAAATATTTAATGCATTTGAAAGGATCATAGATGTGTTGGGGTCATTGGATAAATGCCAATGACACTACATATATTGTGAAGAGGTGAAGAAGATCAAATCAGGCCTATGGAGAAATAGTCAGCTAGGAGTCAGTCAAGTAGAAAAGGACTACAAATTTTGGAATTTAAGATTCTAGGATCTTAAGAGGGAATTACTATTGCAGGAAAGAGAATGCTTTCTTTTATCACCTACCCACTGATCGTTACCCCTATATCTATTGGACAGAGGTATGTTGATAAATGTTAAACATCTGAGTTCCTTCCCTCCCTCTCCCCAACCAAAAGGTGAGCACTTGGTTTTAAATATAATCAGAATTATTAATTTCTTAAATCCAGAAGTCAACAAAACAACAAATAAGGCCCCAATTTGCTAACTGCTAAGGAGTAAATGCTCATACTAAAAAAAATTTAACAATCAGTTCTCAGGAAAAGCCAACTAAAGTAGGTCTCAGTACAGCCTGAAATCCTGCTGGTAGGAGACAATATAATAAGCTGGGGGTTGTAAAAAAAAATAAACCCTAGGACAAATGAAATATCTCCTGAGCAAAACAACTGATTATCCAGAGACAAGGAAAATCATATTATACCCTTGGGAACTTTGAAAAGTTCTGGGAATTGGAGGTTCCATCAACATTGGTGACTATGTCTCAAAAAGCCAGTAGCAACATTCCTGGAGCAGCAGGGACTGACAACAACATCTGTATTGGAAGCTAAGAGACACATCAAAGATCATTTTATATGCCAAGGAAAGAAAGGTTCAGGACTTTACAAAGACACTGACCCTTGGAACTCAGCAAAGAACTGCATTGAAGGATAGTAATGAAGATTCCATAATGAGATAGACAACTTTCAGAAACAGGAAGCTGTGAGTTATCTCTTTGCCACATGGGCTCCCTATACATGTACCTCTCTCCATTTTACTATTAGTTTGAGCCTACTTAGGGACCTTGCATGTTTAAGAGGAGGGTCTTTGACTGTTTGGGGATTGATTTCAGTAAGAACTTTCCTTGATGTACCTATTTAGTAAATATCCATTCTGAAAGCTAATTAAGACTAGCTGGTAATCAGTGGAAAATACTAAAACCCAGTGATCTTCTTGGTTACCCCTGGAACCCTGAGGAGGAAAATAGTCCTGGGGGGATGCACTGTTCAAATGTGGTTGGGAATTGAAGGTGTAACCTAGATGGGGTGCTATGCAAAGGGGTAAAAACGTGACTGTATTTAGCAATATATACAACATTCTGTCTCCTGTGGTCATCTATTTCTCTGTTAAGAGCATAGATTTATTTGATCAGTTTATACAAATCTTCTGATATCCCTTTGAATTCATCATATTTGTCATTTCCTATGGCACAATGATATTCTACTTCATTAATTAATCAGAGTTGTTCTATCATTCCCCAGTTGCTAGGGACCCACTTTGTTTCCAACAGAGGGGAGAGAGAGAGAGAGAGAGAGAGAGAGAGAGAGAGAGAGAGAGGGAGAGAGAGAGACAGAGACAGAGACCGAGAGACAGACAGAGACAGAGAAAGAGAGACAGACAGACAGAGAGACAGAGAAAGAGAGACAGACAGACAGAGAGACAGAGACAGAGAAACAAAGAGAATAGGAGAGCATGTAGTAAGCATTGACTTTTTGCTAGGCACCATGCTAAGACAGATACAAAAACAAGAAAAAAAGTTAATCCTTACTCTCGAGGAACTCACATTCTAATGGGAGAAAATAACACACAAAAGGGAGGTGAAGGTAGGGGGAAGAGTACCTGCTCGGATAGCAAGGCAGCCTGTGTGTAGGTGGAGCAGACCACAGAATGCATCAGTGAATAATGTAGTTGGAGCTTCTGGATAGCTCAGAAAAGTGTTCCTATGAATATTTTACTATACTTTGTACCAACTCTGGCTAAAATAGCAATTTGATTGTGTCCCTGGGGACTATTTCAGTAAAGGCCAAGGCTGGAAGGAACCAAGATAAAGTCTATAGGAAGGATTGGCCTGAGTTCTAAGAGCAGGTGGCTTCTTAGCATAGATCATAAAGACCATCTTGGGAAACAGAGAACCTAGCAAGCACCCACCTTTTTTCTTCAAGTCATAACCTACAGCAAGGGGATCATTTCAGGTATCCAGAGTGGTGAAAAGGCAGAAGAGGGAAGATGGAGACTATGACTTCCTTGGAATTCCTCTGCCTCACCAACTTTTGGACTTTTTGCCCCTAATGCTTTGCCCTCCCATCATTGGCAGCCCTGGGCTTGGGCAGAAAAAAAAAACACACATTAAAAATGGCACAATCAAAAATAGAGCTGAAATAACCCAGGAAAACTAAAAAACAGTCATATCAAGAAAAATGTCCACTAAATTCAGATGAGAAAAAACATATCTCTTCCCCTTCTCCCACTGTGTAGGCCCGTCTGTTCACGACTAGTCTTTGGCCAAAAGAGTTTGTCTGTAACAATATGGAAGATAGGGTGTCTGCATGATATAGGATTGTTGGATTTGGAGGAACTGGGTTCAAATATTTTCTCAACCATTTTCCACCTCTGTGGCCTTTTACAAATCACTTTACACATCTCGGGCCATTTTTTTTTTTCATTTAGAGATGAAAATTTTGGTATGGGACCTGGGGTAGGAGTACTCCTTCCATCCCAGAATAAACTGTGAGGAGGCTATTCTCTCAGGTTATCAGCCCAGGTTGCCTTTAAGAATGGATGCTGGAGGTGAAGGTGGGAATCTAGGGGAGCATTTTAGGAATGTTAAGACAAGAAGTCATGATTTCTTGTCAGTTCCTCTTGAATCCTTAGGACTCCCTCCTTTTAAAATTTTGAAAGTTTTGTCCTCCCAAACTGCTTCAGTTTTTGAAATTGGGAGAGGATTCATGGAAATGGAGGAAGATCTTGGGGCTAGGGTATTCAAGAAGGATAGAAAGATACACTCCTTGTTAAGTCCCTTGTCCTGAGTCCTGTGACCAAGGGTCAAACTACTCTGTGAGAGTTAGGCCCTCTTTCTCCTCAAGCAGATGTTTTAACAAACCTGGAGGAAAGATCATTGGTTTCTAGTCAACATTCCTAAATTTGAGTCTCCCATCTGACACTAACTCTGCCCCTGTGAAATGAAGAGGTCAGATAAGGTGGTATCTAAGTTCCCTTCCACTTCCAGAAGCTTATGAGGTCTAAGCTCCAGTTGTTTCCACCTCAGTTCAGTTTTAGTTTCATTAAGAGATGAATAAGCATTACCTTATGGCTTGGGTAAGGCATTTTTTTCCCTCTCTGGGGCCTTAGTTTCTTCATCTGTAAAAATCAAGGAGTTGGACTAGATGATCCTTAAGGTTTCTTTCAATTCTAAAAAAAATATATATTTGATTGATTGGAAGAGTTGCTACTTTAGGCCTCCTTTTGGAACTCTCCTCAAAAGCTTTTTTTTTAAATTGAGTTACCCTTTCACCCACACCTACCAGCATTAATTAGGCTTCTTAGATACCAAGTGTGAAGAAGCAACTCAATATTCTTGATAATTAGGTGTGAAGTTTCTTTTAAATAAAAAGCTAATGGCCCTTTTCAATAGGTGTTGAAGAAGGGTGGGAATGTGTACTCTCCCTACCTATGGCTTTGTAGTGTCTTATGGGGTAAGATACACCCACCATCTCCTGTCCCACTGGTAGTGCTTTTTATGTTCTCCTTAATTCACTGTGATCTACAACACAATATAGTCATGATTCTGTTGGGCCAGAGATGGTACTTTCTTTTTATAGAGTTTTGTTTATCCTAAATGAAGTCTAATGTGTCTGGTAAGGTCTCATAAAATGTATCTCTTGATGTCATAACCTCCTCTCTTTGGACTCATGTTCTAATCAACTCTCTCTGTCTCTCTGTCTCTCTCTTTCTCTCTCTCTCTGTCTCTATCTGTCTGTCTCTCTCTCTCTGTCTCTCTCTCCTTCCCTCCCTGCCTCATTCCTTCCCTCCCTGCCCCCCCTTTCTCTCCCTCTCAAAAAACCCCAAAACTCCTGACCTCAAGAAGCTTACATTCTAATTGGGGAAAACAACAAGCATAAGAGGAGATAAAAGCCAGCGGGGATGAAAGGGGTAAAAAGGAAGATGGTGGCAAAGTCCAGAGAGTCAGAAGCAGAGCTGGGAAAGGAATGATTCAAGGCTTCCCTGAGCCCTTCCTCAAAATGAAGGTTCTGAGAGGAAATAGCCAATGGCAAAAAGGGAACATATGGGCAAAGGGATGTTTTTCCAAAGTGAGAAGTCCACAGGTTGTCAGAGTAATTCCAGAGTGAGAAAGAAGCTGCATTGAACCACACTACAGTAGACCCTGGTAAAAATATAGAGAAAGGAGCATGAAGCTCTTTAAAGGAGGCATCAGCCATGCCCTCAAACCCACCTTGAGTGAAATTTTCAAATCACTTTTTAAATAGCCCCTACAGTGGAACCCATGTGGGGTGAGGCTTTGCAGGAAGAAATCCATGCTCCATCATTCTTCTCCTTCCCCTTCTCCTCCTCCTCCTCCTCCTTCTCCTTATATCAGCAAGTACCTTAGCATAGCCAGGATGGCTGCCAGCACATGTTCTTAGATCTGCTTTTCTAAAAGGAAGCAACTCAAAATGGGTTAACAATCTTACTTTAAACAATCAAACATGTATCATTTACCTAGTTTAGGTGAAAAAGTCAACACCCTGAACTTCATAAAATGCAAACAGAATACAAACAGAAGTTACAAGCAGAAATTACAAGCAGATAAAGAAACAGATCAACAGACAGGGCTTCCAGGTGTCTGACCATTACATCCATACCTAGTCAGTTACCAGAGAGGGAAGCACCAACATCTGGGTTTTTCAAAGCCGGAGGGCTCAACAGCTTCCCAGAGTCTCATCTGGCCAAATCACACAATTCTTTCCAAAGTGAGCCCCAAAGCAAAACCTCACATCAGGGTATATATAGCTTTCTCCTGGATCAGAGAATGTCACAGCCCTCTTGACCCACTGCCCAATCCCAAAGTAATAAGGTGTGGACATTTCTGAAGAAAAACCTCCTGCCACAGGCTCCATGTGACCACATTCAGCCTATTAGGGGGCAGAGTATACTTTCAAATCAGGGAAGGTTCTTAGAGCCACTTAAGCCTATCAAAGGGCCTAGGGGCCTCCTCCTCCTCCTCCTCCACACTTGCTCCTCTTTCTTTCTTCTTCTCCAAAGTAGTCCTAGGGAATTGAGGCGTAATAGTAATGTAAGTTGATCCCTTTATATTGGCAAAGCTAACAGATACTTAGTACTTAGTAATTAATCAACCTTCTGTTAAAGAAACAGAAGGTATGAACCCCTGTTACTGATGGAACAGGAAGGGGTTGAAATAGGAAATGGCTGAAACAGGAAGGAGCTAATGCCAAGTGTGTATATAAGGAGAAGTGGTCATTTTAGTGATAAGTTGTTGTGAATGCTATATTTTGATTTTCTGTGATAAGTTGTAATATTGTAAATGTTGTATTTTGATTTCTTGAATGTCTTCCTCTGATTTGTTATTGAGCAGAGTGTTTACTATACTTTGTAATCAGAACCATGAAAGCTGTTCACAGAAGCATTCTTCTGGAAAGCTGCTTGTGCTTGGCTTTACATGAGGCAACCCATACTGGTTTAGCCAACACTGACTGGTTCTCCATCCTGCCCTGAAGTATGTGAAGATTTGAACATAGAAAATAGTGAAACATGGCCCCAGGGAGAAAGACTGAAGTCATGTCACTGTGCTATTCAAAAAACTATAGTGACTACCTATTCTCAGTAAGATAAAATGCATACTTCTCCAGTTAGGTTTTAAACACTTCACAATTAGTCACCAATTTGTATTTTGAGACTGAATCTACATAACTCCTACTCATACACCTTCACATGCTCTCCATTCCAGACAAATTATTCCCTGTACACGATATTCTTTCTTTTAACTCTGCGACTTTGTGCAGGCTCTCCCTCATCCTTGGAATTTTCTTTCTCCTCTACTCCATCTTTTGAAATCCTTGGTTCCAGTCTAGGCTCATCTAAAATGTCACATTCTTCAAGAGTCCTTTGCTTATCCTCCTAGGTGATAATGTGCCCTTATGACTAGATTAGTCATTCATTAATTTATTATATAATACGTTCTTCTATTTCTCTCCTCTTTCTATCTCTTTCTGCCTCTGTCTGCCTTTGTATGTATCTCTGTCTCTCTCTGTCTCTCTCCCTGTCTCTGTGTCTTTCTGTCTGCCTCTCCTTCTCTCTCTGTCTGTCTGTCTCTTCTTTGTCTCTCTCTCGTAATACCTTCATTGGGGTCCCTCTACCCACTCTCCATCTAGGTTTACTCAGTCACCTCAACCTACTCTCCCACAAGCAGGTCTAGATTTCAAGAAAAGGACTACTACCACATGGCTACAATTCAAATTTTCTTAGGATCCTAGGGATTAACATCCTTTTTGTGGATATTGGAGGGAGGGGAAAACAATCCCCTTCCTTGCCACTGGAACTCCTAAACCCCAACTGGTGTTTTTTCCCAATCAATCACAATAAAGACACCACTAGCTCTTAGAAATAAAAACATTTGTTCTACAATAATGCAAAAAAAAAAACCCATCATAATTACTTAATAAAAAACAATTCAGAAGCATGTAAATTTTTCACAGTCCACACCTAACCATGTATCATAATCTTCCACTATTGTAGACTTTTGGGACTGGAGATAGAGGACCCATACTGTTAGAAACCCAACTAGGAGAAAAAGTAATAATAAACCACATTCTCAGGGAAATTTTACAACTTGCTTCTGGAGGCCTTGATGTCCTTGATCCCTTCAGGAACCATCTGTTTAGCATATATTTGCTTCTCTGCTAACTGTTCTCCTTCTGGTCCTCACCACTCTTCTTCTGGGCAAATCTGCCTTTCTCCTACTCTCAGACTGTGCCAAACTCTTTTAATTCACAGTCACCCTAAAATGGATAATGAGGACGCATTGTGCTATTGCAATGATGAGATCTTCAGGTTGGTTTTCTCAATAAACCGTCAAGCCCTAACCATCTCTTCACTAAAGAGGATACTTCACTAAAGAGGATTACTTGTTCAGTAATCTTTCAGGTTTTCTCACAGAAAAAAAACAAAAACCTCACACCAAAACTCCTTATGCTGGTTCATTGAAGAATACAGACAAATTCAGGTAAGATGAAAAATTGTCTAAGTCAGTTTCTTCTAATAGCAAAATAAATATATAACCTATTTTTCCTTCCATTTTTCCATCTCCAGCCAGAGTTATCAGCAGAGAGTTAACCCATACCTCTGAGCAGTTTTATTTCCCTCAAGCTGTAGATGTTTCTTGAATGCAAAAACAAACAAAAACCAGAATCTATTTTACTCCCAATGAACTTCATACTGTCTCCAGTCAAATTACCAACTTCTAGCCCAACAGATGATGTTTTCTTGTCAGCTCATTCTCCTCTTGTATTATTAACTGCCTCTTGCTATCTTCTCAACTCAGTCCTCTCCAGGTGATTTTTCCACTCTTCTGCTACTGGTTTCTTCAATGACTTAAATCAAAGCCTCTGGATGGTCACTAACTCATCTTTACCTTATGAGGTAAAAGAAAATCCACCTTTTTTTTTAGTTATGAAGCTATGTCCTTTTTTAATCTTTCCATTGGTAGCAACTAGCTTTTTTATTCCTTACTTTGTGAATTTAACCTCACAAACTCTAAAAAGTCAGATGCAAATGATCTGAAGGACCACAATACCCTGAACCCTTAGTCATTTCTCTGTCCTCAAGCAGGTCTTCTCAGTTCTCTATTCAGTTCTCTTATCTCTCCTTTTATCTGATATTTTCTGAATTTCATCAGTTTTTGATACATAAAATGTCTTTCTACTTCTTTTCATAATTAAAATGTTCATATGTCAAAAGATCAGCATTTTACATCCCTCATAACTTGATTTAGTCTTCTTTTCTTTATGAAAAGATTTGTTTTCTAGACCATTTCAACCACCAGAGGTATGTCAGTCAAAGGGCCGTGCCTTACATACTCATCTCTATAATACTGTTTCCCTTCCAGCAGAATTTAACCTCATTGAGAGCAGGGATAGTTTCGCTGTTGTCTTTGTACCTTCAGCACCTAGAACAGTGTTAGCCTAACTGCAGGCAAATCCTAAATACTTACTGAATTGAAAGGCCACCTGGTTTTGAACACTTTCAGTTTGGTATACCTGTGGGATGCATAAGCAGAAATAAAGCACTACTGACATTTGTAGATGTGAGTTTGAAGCTTAGAATTAGGTCAATATGGATTCAATTTGGAGCCTGCTGTGTGTCTGGATCAGATTTATGCAGGGGAATGAAGAGGAAGAGGAAGGGAGAGAAAAGGAGTAATAAGTAGGGGATAGTAGGTAGCCAGAGCACTGTGTGTCTTCTGAAGTGGCTCAGAGGTGAAAAAGCAAAGAACAAAACCACAACCAGGATGAAGTTCGCTTCAAGAAGATTCTGGAGTCTAGTTCCCCCTTGCTTCTTGGCCCCTGTGTAGTGCTATGTTAAGGTAATCATACAGTGAATATAAGATGGACTTATTATTGTCTTCCTCTTAAACCCCATAGGGAGGATTAGAGGCAGGCAAGGTAGGAAGTGACCTGAAGTGTAGCATGCAGGGAGGCACAATGAGGAATGATTTCTAAACTGCTAATACATGCACATATTTTGGTTGCCAGAAAATTAATTCTGTTCTCCATGTCACATAGTACTTTTTTAATGATAAATAAAGTTGAATATGATACTTCAAAACCTCCCAGGGGACAGTGCGTAAGGGAGGCACCAGGAGGATCCAATATTCAATATTTCCCAGACTGCGCAAATAAAACACACTCAACTGAACCATATCTGATCTTGATTCATCTCAGCATGTCTAGCATAGTGACCTCTAGGAAGACAGGAAATATATGACTGACTGACTGACTGACTGACTGACTGACTAGCTGATTGGCTTTTAATTTATTTACCTGCTCTTTCTATGTCATTTCATATTCTTCCTCACTTTGCCTTTCTGTTATATTTTCCTTAAAGTTTTTATCTATCATATAGACAGACAGACAGACAGATGTCTGTCATCTATATATCTCTGTCTGCCTTTCTTTTTTCTTCCTTTTAAATTTTTTGTCTCCCTCACACCTTCTCATCCTTCCTTACTTCTTCCTACCATCTATTTCCCCTTCTTCCTGCCCTCCCTCCCCTTTATTACTTCATTCCTTTCTGTTTTCCTTTGTCCCTCTCTCCTCCCTCCATTCCTTTCCTTCCTTTTCCTCCTTCCCTCCCTCTTTTCTTCTTCCCTTCCTCTCTTCCTTCTTTCCTTCCTTCCTTCCCACCTTCCTTCCTTCCTTCTTTCCTTCCTTTCTTCCTGCCTTCCTTCTTTCCTTCCTTCCTTTCTTTTTTTCCTCTCCTCTCTTTCCCTCCTTCCTTCCTCTCTTCTCTCCCCCTTCCTTTCTTTTGATCTTTAGTTTATTCTCAAAAAAAAGAAACAAACTCAAGAATCAGATAATAACTGTAGGTACACTTACATAGCACCTTGTGGCTTGTGAAGAACTTCATGTGGGTTAGCACATTTAAGTCTCACAAACACCCTGTGAGATATCTTCACCCCCACTTTAAAGATACAGGAAGAGAAGTTCCAATGGCTTGCCCATGGTCACTCAGTGGGTAAAAGAGGGAGGATTTTAATCTCGATGTGACCAGATTCCAACTGCCTTGCTCTTTCTTCAATATCCTTGTTTTGCATAGAAGAAAAGGAATGGGTTTGTCAAGAGAAGGATGAGTACTCACTCGTTAGTTGGAGGACTTAGATTCAAATCTTATATCTTGGGGAAATAAGCCACAACCTCCCTGGTTCTCATTTTCCTCATATACAAAATGAGGAGTAGATGAAATGGCCTTCCTGGCCCTTTTTAGTTTCAGATCTGTGATCCTTTGATAATACCCCTGATTTATAGTGGGGGAAGCACCGGGAGAAACCAAAAGAAATCTTTGATCCAAGACAAACCAGCTAACACTGACTTTTCTTCAGGCACAAAATCATGGGTGTGATACCCCTTATATTTATAGCCAAGATTTGAAGTGACAATATGTCACCTAATGATTTCTGAGTGTTACTAGATCATTGCCCTTTTACTTTCCTGAAGATTAGCATATTAGGCCCAAATATTTTAGGCTTTTTGCAGACCACATTTTATGTGTGTTCATCAATAAATCTTAAGCCAATTAGTGTATTAAAAATGAAAATCTAACAAAAAGAATCATACTATCTTCCATTAACAATAAATCACTTAATGGATAAATTCCAGGGCCTTTTTTCCATTTAAAAATTCTTTTGTGACCACACCTGGGATTTAATTGATAGAACTAAGAAACATCCTCTACCAATGCAGGCCAGCACCTTCTCTGCAATTTATAGTCTCAGAGAGTTTTCTGGGACACTGAAAAGTGAAATAACTTGCCCAGGGTCACATAATCAGGATGTGATAGAGGTCTTCTCTCTATCCACTACACCAAGCGGCCGTTCTCATTGTGTCTTTTTGACATTAATATATATAAAAAAAAACATGATCAAGAAATAAGTTCTCTTGTTCATTTCCTTGCCTTGGTTTCTTTCATTGCTATAGTTATGTCATTGGCATTAATAGAAAAGCTTTTGGCATAGGCCTTATTATAAACATTGTACAGACAATAAGAAGAAAAAAAAACCTTTTCCTGCTACATTAACCTTCAAAGGTAAAAAGTAAAAAGAATTGCTACTTAGAGTACTTCCAGATGGACATGACTATTTAAATGAAGATTCCTCTTCTCTTTTTCCCTTCTGATTTCTGTTGGTCACTATAGCAACTAAAAGAAGAGAAACTCAGGCCCAGAGCTTGCCTACATTGGTATGACAAGTTCAATTTAAAGTTCGTTTAGCAGTATAACAGAAATCTAGACCATACTTAATGAGAACCTATATACACAGCAGAAGCTCAGCTGGGGTTGTGATGAACCCCTGGAAGAGGAGGGCCTAAGTCAGAGAGGCCCTAGGGATTCCTCATTAAGGACACCAGGGAAGTTTGGAGCACTGTTTTCATGAAGACAAGGTATTGTCAAATTTCTCATGGGAATGCTTGATTCTATGCATTCATGAAGCCTGAAAACCCTCCCTTTTTCTTGACATTTGGGGATTTTTAGTTCATTTAAGATTGATGGTTAGTAGCAGCAAAGATTCTGAGCTGGACTGGATCTTCAGCACTTAAAGATTATGGTGTAAACTGGATTTTTAATGGATACAGTAGGATATATTATAGTTTCACAAAGGACCCTTCTAGACTTCTGACTTTGCCAATGCTTGATAATACATAAGATGACAGAATAATGAGACAATAATAAATCCAATGGGCTTAATAGTAGTACAGTGGATAGAGCATTGGGCCTAGAGTCAGGAAGATTTGAGTTCAAATTCAGCCTCAGACATTTACTAGCTGTGTGACCCTGGTAGCAAGTCACTTGACCATTATTTGTCTCAGGTCCTCATCTGTGAAATGGGGACATACTGGAAAAGAAAGTGGCAAACTACTCCAACATCTTTGCTAAGAAATCTCAGTGGATAAGTCCATGGGGTCACAAAGACTGAACAATTGAATACCACCAACAATGGGCTTGATAAGAATAATACTACCAGAGGAAGGACCAGACTCCTAGTACCAGAAAAGTTTTATTTTCAATGGGATTGAGAGATTGTTTTACTTTGCCAAAGTTCTAAAAATGAAAAAAAAGTTTAATGAAATTAAATTAATTTAATTTAATTAATTAATCAAAATTAATTAATTTTAAAAATTTAATTTAATTAATTAATAAATTAATGAAATTCAGTATCAGATGTTTTAAAAATAAAGAACAAAGTGCTTAATAAATGCTCATTGATGGATTGATCACCTTTGGTTCAAAGCAATAGAAAAACAAATCTTAATATTTGCTTCCCTAAGTTGCCTAAGTGATGCAATGTGGCATAGGGGATAGAGCTGACCACAATAAGTAAGAAATGGGTTCCTGCTCCAACTGTGAAATCTGCTAGCTATGTGACCCTCAATTCAAGTGCTACATTAGATAATAGAGAGAATGGAGACAAGAAAAACTGAGTTTGAATTCTACCTCACAAATTTACTAGCTATTGTGGCAAGGATTTTAACCTCTTTGGAACATACATTCCTCATCTGCAAAATAAGAAGGTTAGATAACCTTTAAGGTTTTTCCAACCTTAAATTTGTGATTTAGGTTTAGTAACTTAATCTCTCTATGCCCTCGAGAAATTCTTTTAGATGTAAGTTGTAGTTCAGGTGCTAATTTGAATCAATACAGGGAACTTCATTACTGGAAGTCCTTATACCAAAGAAATTTAGTTTAAAAAATGCCTTCCTCTATGATTTTATAACTACTTATTTTAAGGGGTACTTAAAAAAACCCTTTTATCTTTACAAAGTGCCAAAAATGGGTCGTGCCTGGTTTTTTTCCAAGAATTTTTTTGTATGTGTGCCCATCTCTGTGTCTGAAGAGTTTGGGAATAGTTTCATACATTGGCAGTCAGAAATCTAGAAGGGTCTTTTGTGAAGCTTTAATATATTATCCTATTTCCATTAAAGATCCAGTTTAAAGCATCTTAAACAGAGTCTGTTATTTTTTTAAATGCCTCCAAAAAAAGAAAATCACACAAAATTTCAAGATATTTCATTCCTCTCTTTCAGCAGCACATTTTAAAATTACAAATCTCAGGTTTTACACACTCAAGATGTGTTTCTTTTGTTCTCTTCTCAGTAGAAAGTACCTGGTCACTGGCCTGTCCATGATAACTTTCATACATTGCGGGACCATGATGAAGCTTCCTCTCTGCCTTCTCTTCCCAGGTTAATATTTCAATTTCATTAACCTCTCATCTAGATTTTCATAACCCAGCCTCTCAGTCTCTCTTGTGCCTCCTGTCCCTCTCCATTTGGTTCTCCCTTTTAAGAGATGGAACCTAAACTCCAACAACTTTCAGAATAAAGGGAAAGATTCATTCTGGTGATTTGCTGCCTTTAAAAGTACAAACAGCATTGTATGTCTTACTCACATATAGATTTTGATCCAATATGACCCCTAGGCATTTGCTTTTCAGAACATTCCTAAGCAGCTATGCTCTGTTCTGCATTGGTGGGCTTCATTTTCCTTTGCTTCCCAGTTATGGAACTCAAATAAAATGAACCCTACTATTCCTACTGGAAAAGATGTTTCCAGTAAAAATACCTACCTGTAACTTTCCAAAACAAAACATTCCACCTTGCCACCGCTCTCTTATTAAAATATTGGCTCCTAAAGATTATTTGCATTTATAGCTCCAGAACTTAGAATGTTGGTACTTTGTAAACGTGTTTTTATTTTTTTTCTTTCTTTTATTCATTTACTTGTACTTACATAGTGTCATAGGGTTTGCAAAAAGCTTTATGTCCATTATTTTGATTAGCCCTTACAATAATCATAGAATACCAAGCTGGGCGCTGCAGAGGAAAGAGCTCTGGATTTGGAATTAGTGGACTTCGCTTTGAGTCACAGATTTGCCACTTGCTGCCTGAATGGGCACTTCACCATTCTGGACCCCGGATTTTCCACGTGTAAGATGAAAAGACTGGTCATGAGGCATCTTGGTATAATAGAAAGAGCTTTGGATTTAGAGTTTGATGATATGGGCTTGGATCCTGGATAAGCTTCTTATACTTCTTTTGGGCTTTGGAGAAGTCATTGAAACTGCCTGGGTCTCAGCTGTTTTTTTTTTTTTTTCTCTCTGTAATGTGAGGGGATTGGACTAGATGAACTCTAAGTATTCTTCCAGTTATAGATCTATAATCCCTGAATGATTTCTCATATTCTTTACAGTTTTAAATCTATGCCCCTATTTATTCCTACCCATTGATTGCCATGATCATTTGTAATCCTGTTCTTCTAGGTGCCCACCATATTCTACCTTTGAAGTCCATTATAATCTGCTAGTCCATGAACTAGGTCATTAAGAAAAATGTTAAACCACTCCCTGCTTAAGATCTCTGATTTTGAAGAAATTATTTTCAGATGTCAGCAACCAAAAATTTCAGATTCTTAAGAATATGTTCTATGCTTATTAATAATGATTGGAAATAAAAATGTTTATTAGTTAAAGTTGGTTTAAAGCTATAATTACCTCAGGGAAATTTGAGGCACTGTCACAATTAGAGACATGGGCAAAGTTAGAAATCTCATCCTTTCTTCTTCCTCAACAGCCCATCTATCCTCAATCCAGGCTCCTTCTTATATGTCTAATATATCTTTTCATCAAGAAGTTTTGGAAGTCCTCTATTTCATTAAAGGCCACCTGTAGTATTATACTCAGTTTTTCTGGATAAGATACTATTGTCTGTAAGCCCATATCCTCATCCTTCTGGAATATTCCAAGTTTTCTATTGCTTTTAAGTGATAATTGCTAAAACCTGTGTGATGCTGAGTGTAGCTCCTCAATATTTGAATTATTTCTTTCTGGCTACTTGCAGCATTTTTCCTTTGACCCAGAAGTTCTAGATTTTGGCTCTGATATTTCTGGGAATTTTCCTTTGGAGGGTTTCTTTCAGGAGGTGACTAATGAAGCTCTTCTATTTCCACTTGGCTCAGTGCTTCTAAGAAATCTGGGGAGTTTTCTTTAAAAATTTCTTGAAATAGAATGTACAGACCTTTTATGGTCATACTGCTCAAATAGTCCAACAATTCTGAATTTTTTTCCTCCTTGATCTGTTTTCTTAGTCAAGTTGTTTTTTTTTCCAATATACTTTCTATTTTCTTCTATTTTTCAGCCTTTAACTTTGTTTTAGTATGTTTTGTTGCCTCATGAAGTAATTAGCTTCTATTTTATTCATTCACATTCTTAGGATTTTTGTTGATTAATCAAGGTTGTGTACCTCTTGTGTGAAACTGTTGATTTCCTTTCAAATTCTTTCTTAAATAGTTCTTATTTCTTTTCCATTTTTCTCTCAAGCATTCTTATTCCATTTATTTAAATAATTAATTTTTTAAGTTCTTGCTTCATTTCTCCTGGGAATTTTAATTGTGCCCAAACTTGTCTTTTTCCTCTGATGCAGTACTTCTGCAAGTTTTGGAATTATTGTCTTCTGTGTTTGTGTCTTGAGCATCCCTGAACTATGATGGCTCCTTTGAGTGTGATTCTTTTTTTCCTGTTTTCACATTATCCCAGTCTACTTTCTGACTTTACATTTGACTTTAAGGCAGGGCTCTGTCACATTTCTGGAGGGAAGATTTGGACTGATCCTATTGCTGCTTTCTGGGGGCATTGAGAGTTGTGTTATTCCTCGATGTCAGGGATAGGCTAGAGACTTGCAAGCTTTCAGTGCTCCCAGAATGGTCTGATCCAGAGTTGTCTTATTGCTGCTTTCTTGTATGAGATCTATAAATTCCTGACCTGAGTTTTGATCTTTACAAGAGTAAATGGTTTTTAAGTTGCCCTTAATTGCCAGCTAGAAAGCTCTATTAGTTCAAGGTGGCAGAGTTGCACAGCACCATCTGGTCTGGGTTCTTTCCCTTGATGTTTCTTCTGCTGGCTAGCCTAGACAGCCAAAGTCAGACCCTGATCTAAGTTTAGGATCTGAGCCACATCACTGATGCTGATGGTTTCTGAACTTCTTCCTTTCTCAGTTCACTGTTGAGGGCCTCCCTATTGAGAAAGGCTTTGAGCAACCCATGGATCTGTGATCTAGGATTGGGTAACATAAGCTATCTGACACCAAATTCCATTTCAGAGTCACACTATGGGTCTCTGGGACCTCTTTTGGTATCTATGTGAAACCTCTACCTGGGTACTGGAGTGATGCATCCTCAATGAACTCCTGCTCCAACCCTGCTCCCAGAGTCTGCAAGCTTCTCTGTCTGTCTCCCTATGATGAACTGGGCTGGATGTAGGATTCATTGTCTTTTTCTGAATTTTCTCCATTAGGATTTGGTTTGGTGCATTTCATAGATCTATTTGGCTAAGGTGTAGATGTGAGCTCAGCTTCATTGCTTTCATCTATTTCACCATCCTGGCTCCATCCCACCAAATTCCTTGATTACTTTAGTACCTCTCTTAGTTTTCCTCTCCAACATATATT
Source organism: Pseudochirops corinnae (assembly GCA_028646515.1). NCBI lineage: Eukaryota > Metazoa > Chordata > Mammalia > Diprotodontia > Pseudocheiridae > Pseudochirops > Pseudochirops corinnae. The sequence continues at coordinate 32,514,915 of CM053590.1, forward strand.
CTTTTCCATAATTATCATTGGCATCAATATCATGATGAACACCCCATTAAACTTGACCACCAAATCCCTCAGTCTCCTCAACTTAAGGACTCCTTTCTTCAGTCCACTTCATCTGCATGCATGGCCAGCATCCTTATACTTTTGACTTCGCCATCTCCAAGGTCTTGAGTTTTGAAACTCTGTTCTTTGGCCATTGCATCTTTCTAAATGCTTCTCCCACTCTATCAGTTTGCTAATCCTACTCCTCAACCTCATTATGACCTTTGATTTCTTGATGCATTTCTATTCTTCTAGTCCCAGTGAATCTCTTTGGTTCCATTAGCATTAGTACCATGATCTGACATCTGAATTATTTATCAAAAACTACTACACTATCCATTATATCTTGACTTCCTGTCATTCCTAAATTTCCTATATATTAATTGTTAGGCAACTCTTATCTATTTTCTTTGCTGAGGCCCCCAGACCACTTAGTTTACTGGACAAAGTCATGAAATGAGCTGATTTCAACAGCTACATGTTTTGGGTTTCTAACCTCAATTGGCCTCTTATTGCTGCTTAGCAATCCATCTGCTCTGTAGATTCCTGATCTCATTATCCATGATAATTCTTCCAAAATATTCCTCTCTCTTAATGTCCCCAAATGAACTACTTGTCCCCAAATATATAGCAGATGACTTAACCTCCTACTCTACTGGGAAGAATGAGACCATCCCACTTGAGTTCCTATAATTCCCCTCTGTCATTTTTCAAAACTACTCAGCAACATCACTCATTTGTATACTTTCCTTTGATCATATCCTTATTCCTATATACCTCTATATCTGTGCTTCTTTATTTGCCTTTGAACTTTTCCCTCCAATATTCTCAACAATTTTCATATTCCAAGCATCCCCTCTCTTATCTACATCATAAATGTCTCCCTACTTTGTATCCTTCACCTCTGCTTATGGACGACATAAGTCTCTCCAAACTTGAAAAAAAAAAAGACTTTTATCCTTCCTTCCAACCGTCTGAGTTAGAAGGGTATAGTAGGTACAAAGTTAGACTTGGCATCAATGTTCAGGCCCTGCCTCTGACTCATATTGGCTATGTGACTGGGGAAATACTTACCTTTTCAGTGTTCCCAGACAACTCTCTAAAACTATAGGTTATAAGAAAGGTACCAAACTTTACTGGTAGAAGGAATTTCCTCACCTGTAATTTCCCTACACCAATTAAATCAAAGGTCCAGCCTCTCTTGCTATTCCCACTCAGAAATTACCATTCTATTCTGTGCCTGCCTCTTTCTGTAAAACATTTTGAAAAACTTGTCAAGTCCATATGGCTTCCTTACTTTTCCCTCTTTTCTCAATCTTTCAACTTGACTTCTATATCACTCTACAAAAAAATTCTGCTTCAAGATCACCAGTTGTTTTCTAATTATTAAATCTATTTTTTTTCACTTGACAAAAGTTATTTATTTCTAACACATTTTTAGAAACTTTATTTTTGACTGGACTCAGATTTTGAGGTGGAGGCTCTCAGGGAAGATGCACAACGTCTCTTAGCGATCTGTCCTGGTTGTTTTTCTTTAGCCTCCTTCATTCTCTTGGCCAAAAGCTTAGCATATTCTGCTGCTTCTTCCTTGTTCTTCTGGGTACGTTGCTTCTTCAAAGCAATGCCTCTACGTTTGTGCTGCAAGACACAGGGAGTCACCAGGTGCTGAATTTTAAGACCCTTGGTCCTAGTTTTCTTACCTTCCTTGTTGACGGGTTTACTCACAACATACTGTCAAACAGCATCTTCTTTGGACAAGCTGAAAAGTTTTCAGATTCTGCTAGTTCTTTTGGGCCCCAGGCAACGAGGCAAAGTTGTATCTGTCAGTCCTGGCATATCTTTCTCACATTTCTTCACAATAACAAAGTTGTTGGTTGAGGACACTCAGGTGGGCGTCCACAATACAGCCCCTAACAGATTTACATTTTCTTTCTCCAGTTCTTCTAGGGCAACTGGTCTCAACCTGTGGGTTATGTTCAGTTTGTAACAGTGAAAATACATCCTGCATATCAGATAGATTCATAACAGTAGCAAAACTACAGTTATGAAGTAGCAACGAAAATAATTTTATGGTTGGGGGTCACCGCAACATGAGGAACTGTATTAAAGGGTCACGGCATTAGGAAGGTTGAGAACCACTGTTCTAGGGCGATAGCAAGAATGACCCTTATTGAGTGGCAGGCAAACTCGTCAGTGAGCCAAATCACCCTGCTTCATGGGAAAGCCTTGTTTGTCATTCCCACCACTGATTTGGACCACATAACCTTTCTATTCATCACCCAGAGCATCAGCAGAAACTTCAGTGGCCATCCATTTCTCATAAAAGGTCTGTAGCTTTCTCTCATCATTGACTTCGATGAGTTTCTGACAGCCAGTGGCTGGGAAAGAGATGTTGAGCTTCATCTTTGCTCAGTGGCTGCTCCAAACATGACATGGAAAAGAGACCCAACTTCTATTCCCTCCAGGTCATATAGGCTCTTGCAAATCCTGTCCATTTTTTTTTAAATCATCATCTTTCTCTGTACATTTAATGCTATTTAATACTCCATCTTACAGATATTTGATTTTTTTCTACCTTGACCTCAGAGATATCTCATTTTTCAGCCTCCTTCATACATCTCATAATTCCTGCTTCTTTCTCATTTAATGTAGGTACTTCCATAAGGTCTCTCTTTGGCCCTTTTCCCCTTTCCACACTCTTATCTGTATTTATTCCTAACTTCAAATATCTCTATGCAGATAACTTTCCAATTTACATATTCAGCCCCTCTTCTGGGATCTTTAAAGCTAGATGTCCAGTTGCCTATGTATTCTCTAGAATCATATCTGGATTTACTAACAGTACCTCAAGTTCACCACATCCTAAACTGATCTTATTAGGTTTTCCCTTGGACTACTTCTTTTTACTTCAATTTTTCTGCTGGTCTCACTACAGAGTGCCCCGTGATTGAAATCTTTGAATTATCTTCCATTTCCCTAATCTCTACTTTGAATCAATGATCAACTTCTATGTATTTTACCCCATCATATCCTTTCCATCTGCCCATTACTTTTTATTATAGACCTTCCTTACTATCTACTTTAATCATTGTAAGAGCTTCCTAATAAGTCTTCTAATCTCTAATACCTTCTACTTCCAATCTAACCTTCAGGCTGCTATAAGAAAGCCATTATTTATACATAAATTTGATTACATTACTCCTCTACTCCATAATCTTTAGTGTTTCCCTATGGATTACCCAACCAATGAAAAGTTTTTCTAAACCCACCACAATTTGGTTGCATCCTACTTTTCTCATCACATCTTTTATTGCTAGTCTCCATTTACACTACAGTCCAGCCAAAGAGAATTATTTTCTTTTTTTTTTCCATAATCCAAGATTTTTTTTTATTATTGTTCTTTTTTTTTACAGTCATTTATGCCATGAATTCATAGGGGATTGGTTCCAACAGCTCAGGTTCCTCGCCATTGGTTCTCACAAAGTGTGCTTCTCTGGGTGGAGCAGGCTGGCATTTCAGCTGAACCCAAGTGCCTTTTTCTTTGGCTTCCTTCTTCTTCTGATCATTTTCCTTTACCCGCTTGAGGAAGCTATCTCTGCTCTTGGAATGCTTAATATGCTCAATACGCACATTAATTCTCTTGGCTAGTATCTTGCCCTTAACCTATTTGTTTACAACGATGCCTACAGCGTGCTGAGTAACGTTATAGACCCGTCCAGTCTTGCTGTGGTAATATTTGTGGGGCATTTCTTGCTGAACTGTGCCCAT
>CM053590.1:32519221-32546386 GCA_028646515.1 Pseudochirops corinnae
CTTGTCTTTCCAGTGGGCATGGGTGGTGAGGGAGGAGGAGAAAGAACCTGGAATCTGGAGTTCCATAATCAAATGTTATGAATATGTATCTATCTTTCTATCTATATATGCAATTATTATTGTTATTATTGACTACACCCAACTGGAGCTTGAGATACACAGGCACTGTGGTCGGGAGATCCATCCTGCCCTACTGAGAGGTGACATAGGAGAGAATAGACTGGGGGATGGGGGACACACTGGGATGGCTGTTTTGGGGCGGTGGGTGGGGGGAAGAGGGGGAGAAAATATGTAACTCAAAATCTTGTGGAAATGAATGATGCAAACTATAATAAAATTAAAAAATTAAAAAAAAAATAGAAATTGAAAGAATCCAGAGATTACCTGATAAAAGACATCCCAATATGAAAACACCCAGGAATATTATAATCAAATTCCAGAGCTCCCAGATGAAGAAGAAAATATTGCAAGCAGCCAGAAAGAAACAATTAAAGTACTGTGGAGTCTCATTCCATATAATCCAATATTTAGTAGCTTCTACATTAAGGAATCAGAGGGCTTGGAATGTGGTATTCCAGAAGACAAAGGAGCTAGTATTGCATCCAAGAATCACCTATGCAGTAAAACTGAATATTATTCTTCAGGGAGAAAAAATGAATATTTAATGAAATAGAGGACTTTCATATATTTTAGATGAAAAGGACATAGGGCACAGGTATAAGCTGAATATGAAGGGATGATATCTAAAAAAAATAAAATTAAGGGGTGAGAGAGGAATGTACTGGGAGAAAGGAAAAGGGAGAGGTAGAATGAGATGAATTGTCTCCCATAAAAGATTCAAAAAGAAACTTTTTCAATGGAGGGGAAGAGTGGAGAGATGAAGGAAAATGAGTGAACTTTACTCTCATCAGAATTGGCTCAAAGAGGGAATAACATACACATTCAATTGGTTATAGAAATCTATCTTAACCTAGAGTACAGTAGGAGAGGAAGTGGATAAAAGAAGGGTTGAGGGGAGAGGGTAGTCAGAAGCAAAACACTTTTGAGGAGAGACAAGGTGAAGAGAGAGAGAGAGAATAGAATAAACCAGGGAAGGAGGGAATATGATGGAGGGAATATGATGAAGGGAAATTCAATTACCAATAGTACTGTAATAGTAACTGTGAAAATGCTAAATCACAACTATAAAAAATTGTATCAAGTTTCTCTGATAAAGGTTTCATTACTCAAACTTAGAGAAATGGGTCAAATTTATAAAAATAAGAGACATTCCCCAATTTATGAACGATCAAATTTATGAACAGATTTCAGCTGAAGTAATCAAAACTGTTTATAGTCACATAAAAATTCTCTAAATCACCATTGATTGGAGAAATGCAAATGAAAACAATTCTGAGGTAAAACCTCATACCCATTAGATTGGCTAATAGAACAGGAAAGGAAAATGACAAATGTTGAAGGGGATATGAGAAAAAATGAGACATTAATGTTCTGCTGGTGGAGTTGTGAACTGATTCCACCATTCTATAGAGCAATTTGGAACTGTGTACAAAGGGCTATAAAACATGCATATTTGACTTAGCAATACCACTACTAGGCCTGTATCCTAAAAGAGAAAACAAAGGGGAAAAGGACCTATATGTCAAAAATATTTATAGCAGCTCCTTTTTTGTGGCAAAGGATTGGAAATTGAGGGGATGCCCATTAATCAGGGAATGGCTGAACAACTTGGTGTACATGATTATGATGGAACAGAAATGATGGGCAGGATGCTCCAGAAAAACCTGGAAAGACTTACATGAGCTAATGCAAAGGAAAATGCACTATGTACAAAGTAATAGAAATATTGTAAGATGATCAGATGTGAATGACTTAGCTATTCTCTGCAATACAAGGATCCAAGATAATTCTTTAAGGACTTATGATGAAAAATGCTGTTCACACACAGAGAAAGAACTGGTGGTGTCTGAATATAGATTGAAGCATACTTTTTAAAATTTATTTTTCTTGAAGTTTTTATTTGTGTTTTCTTTCACAACATGACTAACATGGAAATGTTTTGCATTACTATACATGTATAACCTACATGGAATTAATTGCTTGTCTTCTCAAGGAATGGATATGGGGACAGAGGAAGGGAGAAAATTTTGAATTCAAAGTTTGAAAAACAAATCTTAAAAATTGTTTTTACGTGTAACTGAGAGAAAGTAAAATGCTAAACAATTTAAAAATAGATCCATGTCTGTTTTGTAGTTTGGCATAACTATTATGACAGTAAGACAATTTTTAAATGTAACCATATAGAAAAATTGAAAATAGAGCTTAGAAGACGGAGCAAGAGTTTTATTAGGACATGTTTAGCATACCAGGGTTTCAGAGATAATTCTACACAAAAGTTTGAGAAAATGAGGGGAGGGGGTACTCTCTGTTATAACAGTTACTTGCTGAATTCAATTCAGTTCAATGAGTATTTGTTTGATAAATCATACATTTGTCACTACATATAAAAATGGAAAGTTAGTTCAGAGTTACTTGGTTGAGTAGCAGATCTCCAAGAAGAGAAAAAAAAAGGATTTGCCTTAAAAAGCAACAGAATATTCAGAGATGGGATGGAGTAGCTTATTAAAGGTCAGAAGACTTGAAATTTCATCAGTGCTGGTAGCGGTGTCCACTGAAGCCTGGATCAGTGTCCTTAAAACAGTATCTAGATATCTAAGGGACTTACCATGGACGAACGATGCTCATAAAGGATAAATTAGACACATTCAGGAAGAGCACCTTCAAGATTCCATGAGGAAAGCTTCATGAGCATTCCACAAAGAAAGAAGACTGCCAGTCACTAGCTGCTGGTTACCACTTTGCCACACAAGTTCCTTATACGTGTTCCTCCCTAACATTTTCCTGTAAATGTAAATCTACTTTTTCTGGGGAATTTGTGTGCGAAAGGGGAGAGTGAGCTATCAATTTGAGAGAAAGGTTTCTATAATAGCTCTCTTTATTATACCTACTTGGTAAATTACCTTTTCTAAAAGCTAATTGAATCTGTCTGATAATTGATGGGAAGCATACAAGTGGGGGCTAGTACTAGAAATGTCAGCAATCCTTGGTTACCCCTAGAATCCTGAGAGGAAGAATAATCAGGTTTGTTCTTGGCTAATGAGACTTAGAATTGGGGAAATAGCCTTAGCGAATTAGCTAAACATACATTATCTAATTTTATCTTCATAAAAACCCAGTAAGATAAATCTTATAGAATTAATATCCCCTGAAATTTACAAATGAGGAAACTGGGGCTTAAAGAATTTGTAATATAGCTAGGGTCACACAGCTGATAAATCTCTAAGGTGGGATTCAAACCCAGGTCTTCCTGACTACAAAACTGTGCCGTGATTCCATAATGCTTCAGAAAATGTCCTATTGATTGGAGGAAATCTGAAACTCAATTGAAATCATAACCAGGGCCTTTAAAAAGAGAAGGACAATAATCATCACATGGTGTACATGTGTGAATGTGTGTGTATGTGTACAAACACATTTCTAAGTGTGTGTATATATATAAATACGCATATATATATATATATATATATATATACACATATATATTCACATTCTCAAAGCATTCTCATTTAAGAGAATATTATATCTCCTTGAAGAGTTTGCATTACTGGTCTCAATTAAATTGGACTTTTTTCACTTGCATTTTTTCCATTATTTTGGGGAATCCTAAAAATAAATAGAAGATATGATCTTTTCCTTGAAGAAGTAAGTAATCTAGTTGGTGGAGATGAAATTCACACATGTGAAACATTGAACTCGAAAGTGAAGAATAACTCGGTTCAAATACCACTTGTGACACAAGTTGTGTCAGACTTCAACTCTCTGAATCTCAGTGTCCTCATGTGTAAAATAAGAATGATAATATTTATGTAACTAAGCTTCTGGGTTTTTGTGATCCTCAAGATAATGTATGAGGTGTTCTTTGCAAAACTTTAATTCTAGCTGTTGTTATTAGCATAATCATTGTTAGATGCTAACTGAAGAAGTAAGGACAAAAAGAATTTTGCCTCATCAACCTGACACGTATAATGTTCCCATGAGAAAATCAGCTTAATGTGCACTGAACCTTTTTCCTCTGGGCTACTTGCCTAATACTTGCATTTTGTAGATGAGAAACCCAGAAATGAAAAGGCCAATTAAAGTGTTGAACACTCCATAGTGAAGGATTCAGGTTTCTGGCATGGATGCTTCAGCTTTCACTTTTACCTAAGAATCAAGATTAAAGAAAAATAATGCATGTAGTTACCACTACATACCCAAGGAGAATTTCTGGACTATCTTGTGAGACTGAAGTTGAACCTTTAGCTGGATATTGGAATAAATTAAAATAGCTGTATTTGACCTGGGGCAGGGGATTCTGAGAACCACAATAAGATTCAAACCACCTCCCTTGGATTCTGTGACACATTTCTCTCTATAGATTCTCTTCCTAACCTCACTGTTTTCTACTGGACCAGAAACTATGTATTACTGATTTCGTTGACTCCCATGGTCCGGTTACCATCTCTATACAAATTACTACCAAATTTGAATGTCTCACTCAAACTGCAGTCCTACAGTATCAGCCCACTGCTAAACAACTCCAACTAGAGCATATCAAACTCACCATTTGCAAAATGGAAAGCAACACTTTCTCCTCTAAAAACATCACTAACTCTCAAACTTCATTCTTTCTGTTGAAGACATTACTATATTCCTAGTCTCATCCTGAGTTATCCAGAGTTCTTCACTCTTCCTTTACCTCACCTTATCCTACAAAGTCAGTAAGTTATTAAGTCTGGTTGAACCTACTTCTACAAAATTATCTGAATCTGTCCCCTCTCTCTACTCATGTTGCTACTCCCCTACTTCAGACTCTCTACCATTTCTTATCTGGACCAATCTATTGACTTTCCAATGGGTTTCTTTCCCTTTATCTTCTCACCTCTCCAATTTGTCCCTCACAAAGTTGTCAAAATAATCTTTCTTATGCAAAAGTATGACAGTCATGCTACTCTCTGTTATACTATTTCTACAATAAATATCATCTCCCCTGCTTGACAAAAATCCTTCAGAGCACAACTCTCAAAAACTTTTCTAGATTTATTTCATGCTATTCCCCATCCTTTATTGGATAGTAGTCTTAGAACTGGGGTGTGGGTGTATTCAAGGATGACTAGCACCTCTAGAGTGAGGGCTTTTCCAAGCTCTTTCTAAGGCTGCTTATCCATCATTGTTATGCACTTGATTCACTCAACGCTCACCTGTGGTTCCAAAAAACTATAGCATGTACAGAGGCCATAATCCAGTAAAACTGTCTCAACAGATGAATTAAACCAGTTTAAGGGTAACTGACAGGCTTTAGACATGTTGGTGAGTTGGAGTGATGTCTATTTCAAGTATGTGAAGGCTACCTCTGGCCAAATGGGTTGATGAGTACAATTTGCCCCAGTGGCCATGAAGGTAACTGAAGCAGGTGGTGTAGAGAACTTAGAGTTTGGTCAGACATCAAAGACACCAAGATCATCCATTGCATTGCAGGCCATCTCCAGTCACTTCACTTTTATCTTGCCACTAGCCTTTGATGATTCTGGAAAAGATCATGAGATTAATGACTTTGGGTAACTTTATGTCATTTAAATCTAATTCACACAGAAGTCAAGATGTCACCCTGTGATGTCATTGGCCCTCCTCAAAATTGAAGGTCCAACAACAATTCTTAAAACTCAATGTTCCATATCTTATCTTTCTACTTTCAAGTTGGTTGTTCTCCTTGTGCTTGGCAAATGCTCTCTTTTTTTCCTGCACCTTTCAGAACATTCAGTTTCCTTGAATGATCAATTTCAGTGCTATCTTTTACACAAAGTTCTATGAAAGTCTCCTATTTGGTTCTTTCTGTTTCCTCAAATGACTGTACATTTACTTGTTGGTTCCCCTAGTGTAAACTCCTCAAGGGATGGCTTTCTTCACTTTTGTCTTGATATCATAAGTTCCAGGAAAACACCTTGAATACAATGTTAATAAATATTTGTTTAATTAAATTTATTAAATTAAATTATAAAGCAAATATTTAAAAACAATAAAAAGAACCATTATTTCCACATTTTAAGATCCTCACTGCATTAAACAATTATATTCAATAGATTCAATGTTGTCTCTAGGTAAAAAGCAAAGTAGATGATTTTAAATACTGTAAAGGAAAAGCTTAAACACATGAGACTAGTCTAAGAGAGAAAATACACCACTCATAATAATTATTTTAGACTGTAGCAGATCCCTCTAGTAAATCACCTCTGCCAGTGAATTTTAGTGTCCTGAAAGGATTAAGGTACATAAGTATATCAATTTCCCTCTAATAAGAAATGAATTTTAACTTTAATGTTTTGGAATTATGAAAGTTCAGCAATTCACCTACTGGAATGGGATCTAAGACTGATCTTCATTAAGCTATACTTTACTCTTAAGCACATGGCAGTGTGCTAATCCAACTGATTTTTAAAATTATACCATTTGCATGATCCATTCAACTGAAGTTTTATATTTAGATTAACTATAGCTATTACTTTTTATCTGTTTTGTAAATTGAGACTTGTTAGGCATTTCTGCATAATGTAATAAATGTTGAAAAATCTGGCTTGAGTTCCCCTGGCTAAAAACAGCATTTTCACCAACTTCAAAAATAATTAGATGGACATGAAATACAGGAACTGTTAGCACGATTCAACCAGGCAACTGCAAGATTGTTAGCAATGCCTTAAGTTACATTGACAAAGACAAAACACTTTTCTTGATAACTTAGCTGTGATTTCCCCAGAGTAGGGAACTTCTAACATGAAAACTCCCTCCTTTGCTGAAATTTCCCAGGTCACTGAAAAGTTTAGTGATTTACCTAGGCATACACAACACACACCAAATGGAGTTAGGTCAAATTCTTTGAAAAAAAGCAATACGACATTAAGTTTTTTTTTTTTTTTCATTTCTAGTTCCCTATTGCATAAAATCTTTCAAATTGGCATAGGAATTAAAACATAATATGATGCTATCCTCTTGAGTTTACGAAAAGAAAGGATTATCAAAATGATCATTCTTTAGTGTTAAGAACCATTGGCAATAATGTGTTTGTGTGTGTATGTGTTTACATAAAATCGGTAGCCTTATTTCTCATGTCTAACTGCACTTTCCAATCTGTGTGACCTTGGGTAAGTTATTTACCCTCCCTCAGCCCGTATTTCTTCATCTATAAAGTGAGTAGGTTGACCTAGGAGGCCTCTGGCATTCCTTCCAGCTCCAGAACTATAAACCTAAAAACTTAGCTTTTTGGCTCATGATTGTCTAGGAACATAAAAGAAAATACTATAATAAGCAGCTTTTCAACACTCAGTGAAGATATATAACTAATCATTTTCTACCTCATTCACCATTCCAGAAAATCAATGAAAAGGATATGAAGAAACAAACACATATGCTGAAGAGTAGCTTTCTAGACCTCCATCATTGCAAAATAAAATCACAGAATAAATCAGCATACTGGGTGGAGGCTGAATTTGGGGGCTCAAATTTGCCCTGGGTAATTTGGATTCTTCGATGTATATAAATCCAAGACAACATAGTAACTTGGAAAAGGGAAGAAAAAGTGAAGGACATGTTTGACAATATACTCTTAAATTTTCCTTGATGATTCTAAACCTTTTGGTACCTTTATTTCAGTATAATTCCTGATTCTTGGTATTTTATGTCTGTGCATCTCAAAATATTATTCTGGGAAGTCCGTGGTAAGTACTAGACCCAAAGGAGTCAATGCTACAAAAACTATTGATAAAACCCTTTAGTTTTGGACATATATTTTGCTCAAACCAGCATAGATGAGGTTGGAGCAGTATTGTTGACATGGATAGGTAATGGGCTTCATGTGAACTGTAAGTGATTAGGTGTGCATCATTTCTTGACACTTGGTGGGAAGATATGCCACCAAAGTGCTCATGGGATCACTGCTAAAACAAGCGTCTTTCACAACAATGACTAAAGTGCTACAAATCTGTCACATTAAATGAAAAGAAGTGCACTGTGACTTAGATATCTTCACAGGGTTTTATGTTGTAGGAGGGAAAAGAACAAATGTTTTAATGATTAGAACAAGGGTGTTAGTCAAATTAAAGTGGATAACCCATCAACCTCACACAGAAATTTCAAGAGTATGCCATTCTTTTTCCCCCTCCTAATGTGTAGGAGGAACAAAAATTAGCCTAGGAAGATTGAAATACAGAAGGTGACCATTTACTTTTCTTTGCATCAGAAAAAAAATTGAGGCAGAAAATTTGGTTGTTGTGGTCCAGTATCAATGAATGTAAGCTTCTTTGCTTTCTTGAAAAATTTTGAAAGCTCATATGTGAAAATCTAGCATAACAGATGTCAGGTTGAAAGAAGGGGAAAATCATATAACATAGGATGTGCCAGATTTAAAAAAAAAAGCAGGTGGAGCCTCCCGTATGAATGTATGAAAGTAAAATACAGGAAAACTTTTAAGACCCAGTATTTGATTTTTTCCTAATGCTTTCACTTAGGTTTTGAAAACCAACTTTCCTGTTAAAATATACCTTCTTTCAAAGGAGAGGTGGGGACAATGAGAGAATAATGTAGCCTGTACTATAAGCTAGAGTCCCTAGGCATCTTGGTTTTCCTTATCTATTTTTTTTTGTTATAAGGGAATGTCTAATGTATAAAGGAAATATATATTAGGAATTGACTAACAGAATAACAAAAAGCTTTAATAAAATTGCAAAAAAAATAATCTCCAAGTCACTTTTTACACCAAAGTCATGAGTAATAATCCATATCCCTCTGGTTCATAGATATGATTGTTTCAACCAGCCCATTAATGCAGCATTTGCTGCAGCTTATAGCCAATGGTTTGATGCTGAAAACCTGACCCTGAATTAATCATCCAGAAATGACAGCATTAGAAATTTAACGCTGAGGCTTAATGTTGAGTCATACATTTTGTGGACAAAGTACTTGAACCAAGGGTCACAAATACATCTCCCCAAAAGAGATCTCCGGAAAAAAAAATGGTTGTGAAATTTATTTTGGAAAGCACTATTTAGATCGTATAACTGAGGCAGCTGGATTTCTATGACTTAATTTGTGATGTGAAAAACAATAGCTGATTGGGAATATTGGATGAACCACTAAGCGATTTCCATTTAAAAAGTTGTACAGATACACTGATGTTTCCAAGTGGGGAAGCTTTGTCTTCATCTCTTTCCCAGAGTTAATGAAATCCTAATTTTATGGCAAACAGTAGTACATAAAGAATCAGATACAACTGAAATGACTTAACAAAAATACACCACCACCCTAGTACCTGTCTTTCAAAGTTATGCAATTGCAAACAATGAAACAACATTAAAATTATCCACAGATTCATTTAAGTATAAATATGAGATACAAATTGGGTTCTTGTGCTGTAAGACTACAATTTTTAAAAATACTCAATAATTCAAGGCATCAGTTCACCATATTTGGATGAAATTCACAGACAAACTAAAAATTATTAAGGAATAGTAAGAAGTAAAATTTTCCTCTAGAATACTCTAGAACTTTAAAAATACAATAAAATGATATGGTTCTTCCAAACCCAAGAATTGTTTGGTACATGTATACTTTATTTTCTGGTCAACATTTTCATTTTGGTCTAGACCTGTGATTTTGTTGGTTTCAGGGAGCTCCCACTGTGAAAACTCCAGATTTGGTTCAGTAAGCTATCTGTAATTCAGGCTTAGAGAGTTGCCTGGGTTATTGTGGAATTGAACGAGATGGGTGAACCTGAAGCTAGACCTTAATTCCCAAAGCTAGGTCTATATCAATTCTGTCATGCTCCATCATGCCATGCTAATGTTCAACTCATAGCAAGTTCACAAATAACAATTCAAAGCTACTTTAACCTTATGTGGAAGCTGAGGATAGTGCACAAGCTATGTATACATTTAATTCCCAATTTTAAAAAGTAAAAATGAATTCCTATCAATAGTTACCCAACTTAGATTAACAAGCATCTCAAGATTGTACTGACATTATATTTTATTTTACTTACATTCACAGAAGATTGACTCTGCTTGTCACATGTTTAAAAATCAGAGCCAAACATATGGCACAGATACCTATAAAATCAGTGCACAAATGATTCAGAACTCAAAGGCATTCCACCCAGTATGTGATTGTAACCATGAATGAATCCTGGTTAGTCTTCCAGAGGAACTGTTTTTCTAATATTTGACTAAAGACAATGTTAAGAGGTCACCAAAGACAACAAATGGTAGAAAAAAAAATAAGATTTATGTTCCCACTAGACTCCAAGTCATAACAGAGATGTGATCAAAGTGTCATTTCTTTGCATTCTAACATTTTTTTTCTCCCTCCACCCCTCCAATTTTGTAGCAGAAACTGAAGGCAGGAGAAAAAAAATCTTACAAGATGACATACTGGGCACTGAAACTATTTTCTGTACAGATGGAAACTTGTTCTAACTGGTCTGTATGTTCTAAGCATAGCTTAAAATAAAAACTGAAGGCTGATTTGCACCCAGAAAAAAAAAAACTGTGCCCAGAGCTGAATAAATCGGCATACAATTTAAATTTCCAATATGTCAGTTCACTGTTGGGTTTTTTTTTTTTTTTTGGTGGGGGTAGAGTTTTTGTTTTAAGAATCCAAAGAAAGAATAATATAGCCAAGGTCTATATTTGCTTCCCTTTGAAATCCACACATGCATTTCAACTATTATACCTGCTTTAAATCTTTCCTAAAAGACCAAATTTGAGGGAGAAAAATCAACTACAACATTATCTAACATTTCTCCTACTCAGTAGAAGGCTATAATTTGAAATCATGTTTAAAATTCATAACAGGATAGTACTAAGTTACCATGCATGTAAGCAATCTGTCATTTTATATCATAGTACACTACTTAAGAGAACATGAGCAAACTTTGAAATTGAAATGCACATTACAACGATCAGCAACAGCTCATAGATTTCGGTAACAGATATCTACTGACTGTCCTTGCTTCTTTTCTTTTAAAACTCCTTCAATGATTCTTACTCTGGTTTTCCTTCATAATTTCTTATTTGTGATGCAGCCTGCTCATGTCCACCATTTATCTCTCCTTTGTTCCCTTTGAGTCATCCCCAATTCAATTCTTCAGAGATTTGATGTTCTCACAGAAATACAAGGTCAGAAGAATATTGGCATTGAAAAAAGTGATCCCATATTTCAGCAAAAATCCATGGATTATTAAGAGAACTTTTAAATTTCCGAAAGACAATTCAACATACTCACCTACTCTTGTTTATTTTTAATATTTGTCCAACATTTTTCTCTCCACCTTTCTTTTTGTCCTTTCTCTTTCTGACTCTCTCTAGCCAATTTCATAAATCAAGCTGCAATTTATTTCAGAAATTATTGTTGCTTTTCAATCATTTTAAAGTCATATTTGACTTTTTGTGACCACATTTGGGGTTATCTTGGCAAAGATACTAGAGTGGTTTGCACTGTCCTTCTCCAGCTCATTTTTATAGATGAGGAAACTGAAGCAAACAGGGTTAAATGACTTGCCAGTCATTTAACTCATCAGTTACACAACTGGTGAGTATCTGAGGTTGAATTTGAACTCAGGAAGATGAATCTTCTTGATTCTGGTCCATCACTTTATCCACTGTGCCACCTAGCTGCCTCTTTGTAGTTGTAGGCAACCAGAAATAAGAGAGCTCATGCCCCAAGAAAGATGACAACTTACACCACCTAGGTGAATAATGAAGAGAATTATGTTGACGAAGAAATGTGGGAGAGGTAACAGGACCAAAGCCAAAGAGAAGTAAAAGTAATATTGTTGAGTGCACGAACTGTGTTTATTTTTCCTTTGTATCTCTAGCACTGCCCCTTGCACATATTTGGTACTTAGAAGTTAGTTAAATTTCTTTACAAACTGAAGAGAACATCATAAAATATCGAGAATAAATAGAGATAGGCAAGTCAGCAAGATATTTCTATAATAACAATTAGCAAATGATTACTAATATGTATATACAGATTAAAGCATGAGTTGGGGGAGGGGTAGTGATTTACCAACAGCTAGAAGACCATGGCATTGACCACTAACATATAATAAGAGTTCTTAGACATCCTTGATGGGAGCCTAAACAAGAGCAGTACTGTGGGAAACAAGCTATATATAATTTTTGGAGAACTTTGATAACTAGATTAGTTCTGTGGAGTCTAAGAAGAATTCTGTATCTTTTCTTTAACTTGTCATAATCCTTTTCATGCTTCTAGCCTTGTGAGTTTCTGTGCTTGTAAGGGGGTTCATGCTACATGATGTCAGATATTAAATTTCTCAGGTAACCTATAGGGAAAATGAAAGAGACAAATGAGAATGTTTCCACAGATTACTTGGGGACTTTGCATCAGGAAATAAATTCTGATGGTGCATAGTGAAGCCTTAATTAT
Source organism: Pseudochirops corinnae (assembly GCA_028646515.1). Taxonomy (NCBI): domain Eukaryota; kingdom Metazoa; phylum Chordata; class Mammalia; order Diprotodontia; family Pseudocheiridae; genus Pseudochirops; species Pseudochirops corinnae. The sequence continues at coordinate 32,531,756 of CM053590.1, forward strand.
ATAGTAAGTAATGCTCCATGAAAAAAAAAAAAGTACTGGGAGTATTGGCATGATGGCACAGAGGTTGTTTCTACCTTTCAATATAACAATATATGCCAAATCTATTTTCTTAGAACTGCATCAACAAGGGAAGATAACAAAAGTTTGGATTTTGGGGTGCATTAACTATTATACTTCTTTCTACGTAGTTATTCTCTATGGGTATCTAATATAGGGGAAATACCTGCAGTCATCTCCTTCCCCCATTTTTTGTAAATGTGAAAACTTTCCTTGATTCTAAGTGTCTTATTGGCACATTCTTCCTGGCCTTTGGAAAAAAAAATGAGATATTTGTAAAATATTTGTAATACTATCTAGCATAGAGTAAGTACTTAATAAATACTTCTTTCTTCCTCTTTTCCTTTGTTAGGTATACTCCTTCTTTGGCTAGGAATCTATCATCCTTATATTTGAACTCATGGTCTGGAAAGTCCAAATCTCATTCTTAGATTCTACTTTCTTAGAAAGTTATTCATTTTCCAAATTACTTTTACTGTTCTATATCCCTTGTCTATAATGGGCAAGAGTGAGAAAAGCACAACCTATATTCCTTTGGTCTCCTGTTTCTTGTCAAAGACTTCATAATAATTGGCAATACTTCTGAGGTTACTCCTGGAAGCATCATTTGTTCCCATGTGAATCAATAGAAGTGGATACTTGTCATTCATTTTGATTAGTTTCGGAAGCTTCTCTGCTCTATCTTGAACATATCCTCTGGGAAAACCACAGATCTCTCTATTACTGTTATCACATTGACACATAGCCACTGCTTCAGTATCCCTCAGTAGGAAGTCACCAACTATTCTTCCATTCTTCCTCTGATCCTTAGTGGATGATTCCTTACTTCATAGTTTTATTCATTCTATTATATGGTTTTTCTAAAGACAAGCCACTTCTTTCTCCTAGATCATCCAGCTTATCCCTTTTCAGGAAGAGTCATAATTTTTAAAAGCTCTAATTGTATGGCTGTTCCTTCTCTTTCTCTTCTGCATAAGAGTCTTCTACTTTTGAACATCCTTTCAAAGTTCATCTCCCCACATCTTCTTCAGATCGTCTTTTCCTCTGCCCCAAAGCCTCACTTCTGTTTTCTTTAGGAATACTTCATTCTCTCTAACAACATGGAATGTGAGGAGACCTTCTTTGAGTATCTTAGCCCGCTTCTCCAGGAAGGGGATTAGTATACACCTGGAACATGGATAGTAAGCACTCATCTGTGGAAGAAATACACAAATTGAGTTACTTAGTTTAAGTCACTGGATAATTTACTCTGTTCTCCATACTGGTTGAATTTTTCAGCCTCTTCTTTCTTTAAGAAACTATTTGTGAGTATTTACATCTTATCCCTAATCATCCAGCTATAACTGTATGGCCAATTATCACCTTTTAAAAATATGGTAAGTTATCTCAACTTTCCTTTTTACATCTCAAAAATTCCACAGCTTCACTTACCTCCCCTTTTACCTTTAACCAACTTTCTGTCTGTTTCACCAATATGCCCTATCCTCCAATCCAGTCTATTGTCTCTATTATTCCAACTTGTTTCACCAATTACCTTGTCCTTCCTCCTTGAGGATGCTAGTATTGAGGAATCATAGCAGGAATAGAAAAGAGAAAATACATGTACCGTTATTGTATAATTAAAATAGAAATTAGTTTTGCCACTAATTCAAGGTAAATAAATGAAGTGATGGGAAGGGTTTTCAACCATGGATGATTGAACTGTTAGTAAAACAAAAAGGAAAGTCAAGGTGAACAAGTTTAAGAGATAAGGAGCCAAAGATTGAACATGTTGAATCTGAGTAGTAAATGACACATCCAAGAGCAAATATTCAAGAGGCAATTGGAAATATGGAGGTCTGAAACTCGGGAAAGTTGCCAGGGCTAAAAATATTGATTTGGGGATTCATTTGCATAAATATAGTCACTGAAGTTTGAAGTGTAAATAAAATTTGATATGGGAAAAACTGTATATAGAAGAGTGGGGAGGGTAAAGGAGATCATTCTAGAGAGTTCCACATAGCAAATAGAGGAAGAAAAATTAAGCATTGAAAGAGACATACAAGGAATAATTAGAATTATAGGAGCACTCATTGGAATGAAATTTATGTAAACTAAGGGAGTCAATGGCATCAAAAATGAACTGATTAACAATGTCAGCTGCAATAGAAGGGTCAATGAGGTTAATATAGACTTAGAAAAAGACATTGGATTGTATAATTAGGAGGCCATTGGTGACCTTAGAACAATTTCAGTTGAATAATGGGACCAACATATAGGTTGCTTGGGAATGTGGAATGAATGACTGATAAGGAAGCATTCCTAATAAATATATACTAATATTTCAATAAATTTAGCCCTAATAGGAAAGAAAACGCATGGTAGTTCAAGGCATTGCTTTAATTTTGTTTTGTCCTATTTTGGTTTTAGTTAAATTTTGTTTTAGGAAGGGTAGACATTTGTATATTTATGCACGTGGAAAGGAACCAATGTAAAGGAACAGATTTAAGTTTCATGTATAAACAAAGGAATTGATGATATAGCAACTGATATGTCAGAGAAGGAACAAGAGGAAATCAGAGTCAACATTTTACAATTCTGCTTTTGATCTGTTATGAGGTTTATGATATCAAAATAGAATTCTCTGTACTTCCAACTCAATTATTCATGGCAATTGGGAAAAAAGAAAGTGAAGTTATATGAAATTTGCGTTATCATTTTCAAGTCATTTTCCATTCATTTCTAATTCCTTGTGACCTCATTTGGGGTTTTCTTGGAAAAGATGCTGAAGCAGTTTGACTTCTTCTTCTCCTGCTAATTTTGCAGCAGAGAAAACTGAGGCAAACATGGTGAAGTGACTTGCTAAGGTCCCCCAGTAAGTATCTGAGGCTGGATTTGCACTGAGGTCTTCCTGACTCTGTATTAGTTGAATTCTAATTTACCTCTAGAAATCTTAGCTAATATCCAAGCCATGCTTGTATGATTTTATACTACAGACTATTGTTGGAAATAAATTAATGAATTCCTATCTGTAAATTTTTAATGAAGAAATTAAATTTAGTATGCAAAACTTAATAATCTAAATTTCTTCTAACAAACTAGAGTAAAACATTGGGTTTTCAAGGTATCTGTTAGATAGAACAAATTTTTATATATGGAGTTATAAACTCTACAGCATCTTCCCTTATTTTAAAAAAGTTTTTAAACTTCTCTTATAGAATAATTTTGCAGTAACTTAGTACTCTTTTAAAGAATATAGTCTTTGGCAAAGACCAAACTAGAAAATCTCTAAGAGGTCTACATTAGTCAAGGGGAGGCATTGTATATAAATTTAAATTAATTGGTAAAAGTGAGTTCTAGTTCCAAAGGGCAGAGAATTAAGATTAGTAGACAACATCAAATGGAGAAAATTATTTTCCTTTTATTAGAGGAAAGAATAGTCACAGAAAATTCAATCTGGGAAAATTGGGGTCTGATCTTTGTATTTCCTTTTCTAGGCATTAATAGGAGAAGAAAGCAGATATGCAGCATGACCTAAGAATTTATCAGGGTTTCAGATAGATGAGTAGAAAGCTGTTCTCAAAAGGACAAAAAATAAAGTCATGAATAAAATAGAATCTTTCTTTAGGGTGGGAATTATCTCATTTTTATATTTGTTTTCTTAACATCTAATATGGACACTTGATCATAGTAGGGGTTTAATACATGCTTTTTACTTGATAAGATTCCTTAGCTAATTTAGTTAGCATTACAGTAGAGGTAAGACATGATTTAGTTTTGTGAAGAGGTGAATTAGATAAGAAAGCACAATGTCAAGAAATTTTTGGAATAGTAAACATGCCTCATTAGGAGATCCACAAACTTAAAGGCATTCTGAATTACAAAGATGGAAAGGAATAACATAGGGGAGCAGGGAGGAAAAAAGAGAAACTGGAAGAAATTTTACTTCTCTCTATTCAAATGCCTTCCTCCACTATCTCCACCTTCACCTCCTTATCACATGAAGAAATAGTCTTCCTTGCCAGGCAATCCCCTCCACATGAACAAGTGGCCCCATTCTATTCTATTTTCTCCAGTAGATTGCCCCTTCTATCACCCCAATTCTGTCACTAATCTTCAATTTCTCCCTGTATACTGTCTGCTTCATGGTTGTCTATGTCTCCTCAATCTCTTAAAACCTCTCATTTGATCTGTCCATCCTTGCCAGCTTTTGTCCCATATCTCCCCATTCCTGGATAAATTCATTGACAAGGCCATCTACAATTGATAGTTCCACTTCCTTTCATCTTAATTTCTTCTTAACTCTCTGCAGTCTGGCTTTGGATTCATCATTCAACTGAAATAGCTTTCTCCAAAATTAATAAGGGTTTTTTTTAAAGTTCCACATCTAATGGCCTTCCTTCAGCCCTATCTTTCTTGACCTCTCCATAGCTTTTGACACTATTAATCACCCTCTGCTCCTTGAATACTCTCTTCTCTCTTGGTTTTTATTACATTATTTTCTCCTGGTTCTCCTACCTATCTTACCATTTCTCAGTCTTTGCAGGATCTTCATCCAGTCATGTCTCTTAATGATCAATGTCACTTGAGGCTCTGTCCCCATTCTCTTTTCCCTCCATATTACTTCATTTGGCAATCTCAACTGCTGTGGTTTTAATATCATCTCTATGTGGATGGTTCTCAGATCTATTTGTCTAGCCCTAAAGTGTCTCTTGACCTCAAGTCTCAAATCGCCAGTTGTATATTAGACATCTTACACTGGATGTTACATAGATACCTTAAATTCAACATGTCCCAAACTGAATTAATTATCTTTTCTCCAAAATATGTACCTTTTTCCTTGCTTACTTATTACTATTGAGGACACTCTCAATCTCAAGATTTCTTCTACTTGTAAGCTACATGCCATCCTCAACTCCTCACCTTACTTCTCTACTTCATATCCCTTCTCTTGCCAAGTCCTATCAATTCTATCCTTCTAATATCTCTTATGTACTCCCCCTTCTCTTTATTGACATTGCCACCATGCTTCTATAGGTTCTCATTAGCTCACACCTGGATTATTGCTGTATCTTGTTGGTTGGTCTCCATACCCCAAATCTTCCTCTACTCCAGTCTTTCTTCAACTCAGATGCCAGTCTGATCTTCCTAAAGGGTAAATCTGATCATGACCCCATTCCCCCCACTATCCAACAGATAAAAATGGTCCTCTATTACTTCCAGGATCTAATATAAAATCCTATTTGGCTTGAAGCCTTCCATAACATGGCACCTTTATGGTTTTTTTTTATTTTTATTACACTTTATTTCAGATACTTCACGATCTAATGACACTGGTCTCCTTTTCTCTTAAATAAGATATTCCATTTCCTAACTCCAGTCATTTTTATTGACTGTTCTCCAGTCAGTGAAAATTCTCTCTGTTTTCATCTCAACATCCTGACTTCCCTGGCTTCTTTCAATTCTCAACTAAAATTTCATGTTCTGCAAGTATCTTTTCTTGATCTCTTTTAATGAGGATACCAATGCTCTGGAACATCCCTCTATCAGATTATTTCCAATTTATCCTGTACATATTTTGATTTTTTTATAGTTATTAGACCATGGACACCTTAAGGGATGGGAATTACTTAACACAATGCTTGGCACACACTGGTATGTAATAAATGTTATTGACTAGATTTCTATCCCATGCCAAGATAAATGCCTCACCCCAAGAGACAATATTCCACGATGTTCCCCCAGCCCCTACTTTAATACTTTATGATCCTTCATTTAACCAACAGACAACAAATAAGGAGTTTAATACAAAATAATGCAATAGGTACTATAACATAACAAATACGGTGACATCCTTACAGTCAAGAAGATGGTTTAGGTACTGCTGTCAAAAGAGTAGTATCTAAGAAAATTCTCTAAGATTATAAGGTGCAGACAAGTGGAAAATCTCCATTTGCTGGTGGTATTTTTGTGCTTAGGTATAATGGGTAGATTATATATACTTTAAGGTGATATACATTCCTATAATTCTATAAAACCATTCTTTGAATTTCTTATTAATAACCCAACAAGCATTAATTAAGCTACCATTATATTTTAAGAAATATAGGTACACAAATAAAACAAAAATTATTTCTTTCCCTCAAGAAGCTTACATACACATATAATTATTATTACATACTTACATACTTATTACATACATTAGTAGTAGTCATGTAGATTGGATAAGAATTGATTCTTCAGCAGTTATAATAATACCTTGTATTTTTTCTGCATTTATTGCCTTTTCAAAATGCCTCTGCATGTCTTAATTCATTTGTGGAAATGATACCATGACATAACAAGAATTGCTCCATTGTCCTCATTGAGCAACTCTGGGACATCCTTATATCAAATTTCACTGATGAGTTAGCTTCTCAGAGCTTAGCTACAACTCTCCTTCACAGTTCTAAGGGCACCTCTGAGGATTCAGGCTTAATACCTGAATAATAATACCTTTTCTAATACCAATGGCTTGAACTCTCACTTGTGTATCAGTTAGGTATCAATTTAATCAGATAGCCTTGAAGAGCTTTGTGAAAGGGATATTTGCTAACCTGGCACAAGAAAACCATTTGCTATAAAATAATCCCCTAAATGGGAAATCTAACATCCCCTACACCTTTTGAAGTTAGAAGATTCTCTTCTGACAAAAGATTAGTAGGGATGGAGGAACAGGTGATTTGGCCAAAGATTTGGCCAAAACCAGAACTGAGACTTCTCTTCCCTTCCCTCCCCACCAGGCAATTCCTTTTCAGGAATTCAGTTAGAATTCCAAACTCACTCTGATTTCCTCAACTTATAGGAATACATTTCTTGTGCAGCATTTTCCTAGTTCCATTCTAATCTGATAAAGTTTTGATTAATTGTTTAAGACCTGTTCTCACCTAGTTAGAATATCAGAGTTAGAATTCAGTGGAGTGATTTAGACTGCCCATACTGATACAATAATTAAGAAACAAAAAAGTTTCTGGATTTACTCAACATTATACAAATAATTAGCACTGAACCAGGATGAGAACTCAGGTCGTCAGGCTCCAAGCCTTGTATTTTTCCATTACTCCTCAATGACACAACAAAACATATTTTTGCAGAGTGAAAATCTTTCCATTGGTTCCTCTGCAACATTCATCTCAGTTGTCATTTAAGTGAAAAAACAATTCTAACAAGATTTAAGGTCTAGTTGTTGTTAGAATTTTCTCTGGTATCTGGGATCTTGAGCTGACATATTAGGCATATGCTGAACACACTGATTTTATAATTCAAACAAGTTTTACATTGGACTTGAGGCCACCTAAGAATAAGCTTGATAATAATTCGATATATTTAGGTTTTTTTTCCCATTTCCCCCATTTCTAAAATAAAAAAGGCTGTACTATTTCTCTTCCTTGGCAGATGCTATTTCTAAGCTTCTACCTCTGAGAGAATAGTCTCTTAGGATAATGGTTTCTTCATTTATATGCTACTTTTTTCATTATATTAACAGAAAATCTAAATGAAAATACAAAATGAAACATCTTCTTCTCCTTTCCCCTTTGGAGGAACTCGGCTTCTAGTTGCTCCCATGACAAAGATAGTACAGAATATATTGCATTGAAAACACTTTGGGTTTATTTTAGATTTTCAAAATTAATATCAAATGTAGAGGAATGATATTCCCAAGTCTTTTCATAAAAGGAAGAGAAGAGCACTGACATATTTCATAATGATCTGGCTTTTATAGATCATTCATCATTGGGGTCCCAAGAACTTACAAGCACAATGATATTTAGACTTGCAAATTGTGGGACAATGATTCTGGTTAGTAAATATTTACCTGTCAGATAGATAAAATTCTTTCCAAGTCTCTTATTCAGTAACTTCTAATCCCTAGTGTGGAGATACACATAGTGTGTTTATGAGGACACTAATTCTGTGTCTTTTATTGTCAAATGTGGATGATAGAAAAAATTATAGAGTCATTCATTCACATCCAGTTCCAAAGACAAAGTGTAATGTGGATTGTTTGGGCTGAAATTTCATTAGTAAAGCACATATATTCTATTTTCTGAGGAGAGAAAATGTTCACAACTGTGTTTCCTTATATTTACATATGTTACAATTAATGATTAGCTAAGGATCTAAAAATAGCAATAACTTCAATCTTTGATTCAATTGAAGAATAAGTTTCTGGATCAGTCAGTCGAATTGATCAACCATGAATTGATAAATTTCTCTGAGAGCTTACAGGATAGTCCTAATTATAACTTATATAATCTCTATTAAGATACATGTCAAATGAAAGTTATGGCAAGTAGGCATCTAAACCATGGTTCCTATGAAGTCAAAGAACACACACATCAACACCACATGTGACCATCTTGCACATGCAAAAGCATCCCTGATCATCAAGGAAATCTATTTGTTCGAGATAAATATTTTAACAGGGACTGTAATACCTGGGTCAATTTGCCGCTGACATTTTGCTAAATGGTTTGGATAGAAAAATGGCACCCAGAGTAGAACAGACAGTTGTGTCTTTGCCATTGTCACAGTTAGAGTTTTTACTCTCCTTGTGGGTATCCTAGTATTTGAATAGTTCTTCTTTTTAGCACTTGGCTTATAGAGTCTCATGCAGGAGAATAAGACAGATCCTAGAGTGAGGTTCCTAGGATCTTGGAGGCCTAGATCCTGCAGTCTTACTCACCTATGCAGCAACAGTTTTGAGAAACACTAACATAGTGCCTTGTGGTCTCAAATCCTAGTATGGACAACCTGTGAGATGTTTTCCTAGTATGGACAACCTTTTCTTCTTGTTCTTAATTCCCTAGGATATGGGAACTCAATTATTAGGCCCTGAGTTTTTGAATTGGCTCTCATCTTGGGAGACTGAATGTGATGGAAATAGACTCTAGTCTTAAAATTTTGGAAGCACTATGAGGACTTGAAATTAGATAGTAATAATCTGGAAAGTTGCACTTGCTAGTTTAGGCCTTGATTTGTTTCCCTTTGTTTGGTCATATTCTTCCTAATCTTAATTATACTCTTGTTGGCAGTTATGTGGTGCAGTGGACACAATGCTGGCCTTACCTTGCATAATTTCTTTGTGGCCTTGGGTCACAAAGATTTGGTGACTGCTTACAAGCCATTGATGACTCCACAATAGCTACAACTTACCTTAAAACTTTATAGTATAAATGCCAGTTCATATACTATATGCTTCAATCTATCCTGTTAAATTCAATTTAGCTAATGATATATGAAGTCTTCATTAAGTGAAATATATTATTTTAAGTCCTACAAATTAAAAAAAATGTAATATTCACAATACTTGCCCTCCAGAAGCTTAAAATATAATGGGGAAGTGTTATATGTGTTCATTAAAAAGTATTGAAAGATAACATTTAGAGTGAGTTGGAAAGTAAACTTGGTCATTTAGTCTAATCTTTCATTTTATAGTGAGGAAACTGAAACTCAGAGAGACAATGTGACTCATCCAAGAATACATGGCATACAAGCAAAAGAGTTGAGATTTGAAACTATGATTTCTGTCTCCTGAATTAAAGGCAGTTAGATGGCAAAGTGGTCAGGTACACTCCAGTCAGGAAGACCTGAGTTATAATCCAACTTTAGACAATGACTAGCTCTGAATCTGTACAAATCATTTAATCTCTGCTTGTCTTAACTGTAAAATGCATGTACCTACCAGGAATGCTATGAGGATCAAATAAGATCATATTTGTAAAAAGTGCTTAGCACAACATCTGGAACACAGAGTAGCCACTTCACATATGCCTATTCCTTTTCTTCTTCTCAGGTAAAATTTGATAGGTCCAGAGGAGAGATTCAAATGAAATCTTCTAAGACAATCTGAAGAGGAAGAGAACACTGTCAAGTAGAATTGCAAGTGAGGAGTGATCAGGAAAGGGTTGAAATTGCATCTGATCTGGACCTTGAGTGAAGGGGAAAAATTTAATATGCAGGTATTTGGAGATAGTGCATTCCAGACGTGGTGGGTGGCCCATACAGATTTTTAAAGATGTTAATGTGTTTAATAATACTCAATACTTAATGATACTGAAGAGTTACTAGTAATCCATTTTGACTAGAATGTGAAGTTAAGAATGGAAGCAAGACAAAATGTTCCTGGAGGGTTAGGTTGGAGACAGATTGTAGAGAGTCTTAAATCCCAGCCTTGAGTATTCAAATTTTGTCCTCTGAACACTAAAAATTTTTGATCATCAGAAAAGCACACGATATAATTATAAAAAGAATAGATTTAAAACAGGGTGGGCATAGAGGCAAGGATACCAGTTGTGAGGTCTTTCTAATAATCTGGTGAGAGGTGACGCCAAATAAAGTTACATCAAGAATTTAAGTACAAGGGCAGAGCCAAGATGGTGTAGTAGAAGCAGGAAATTCTGTGAGCTCATGCCACAACCACTTCCAATACCTATAAAATATGACTCTAAACAAATTTTAGAGCTACAGATCCCAAAAAGTGACAGAGAGAAAAAAAATCTCCCACTGAAGGCAGCCTGGCAGGCCAACAGGAAAGGTCTGTAACAATGCTCTGGGTGCTGAGGGCAGTCACAGCAAGCCTCAAGGTTCTGGCCCCAGGGTGGCCCCAGTCAGTGGTGGCCCCAGAAGACTTCAGGAAAGTGAAATACCAGCAGCTGTGGCAGTTTCCAGACTTCTCAACCCATACATGCCAAAGGGAAAGTAAAAGGTCAGTGGAGAACTCTGTTGGAAACAGGTGCCTAAGAACAAGGTCCAGCCCACTTCCCTGGGGTGAGAGGTGGCAGAGATGACCCTGCTGCAACCCCTGCTTGGCTGCCTCTGGAGCTCCTGGCCTGCAGAGAGTAGAGGGAACAAGCAAACATTCAGAGGGTAATCACTCTTGCTTTAACCTGCTTGGATCTGGGTTGCTGTCTTGGGTGGTAGTCCTGGGGTGAGAAACACCAGTGTGCCAGTGTGGTGTCTCTGGAGAGGGCACCCATCTCAGACCTCTGAGAACATTTGTGAAAAACCCAGTGATTTGGGACAAAGGTCTCTGCATTCTAGAAGCAGAGTTCTACCATGGCAAAGAACTCAAAAGTCAAGAAATTGGCTGGCAAGATAAGCAAGCACAGGAAGTGCTATCAGCCCATAGAATCCTTTTTTGGGGACTAAAAGGATCAAAGGCTGGAACAGGAGGAAGACAATGAAGTCAGAAATCATGCATCAAAAGCTTCCAAAAAAATATATGAGCTGGTTACAGGCCATGGAGGAGCTCGAGAAGAATTTTGAAAATCAAGGAAGAGAAGTGGAGGAAAAATTGGGAAGAGAAAGAGAATGATGCAAGAAAATCATGAAAATCAAATCAACAGCCTGCTAAAGGAGACCCAAAAAATACTGCAGAAAATAACACCTTAAAAAAGAGACTAACTCCAATAGCAAAAGAGGTCCAAAAAAGCTAATGAAGAGAATGCCTTAAAAAGCAAAATTTTCCAGATGGAAAAGAAATCTCAAAAACTCTGTGAAGAGAATAATTCCTTCAAAATTAGATTGGAGGGGGGCATCAAGGTATCATAGTGAATAGAGTACTGGCCCAAGAGTTAGGAGGACTTGAGTTTAAATCTGGCCTCAGACACTAAACACACACACACACACACACACACACACACACACACACACAAAATAGCCATGTGACCTTGGGCAAGTCATATAGCCCTCATTGCCCTCTCCAAAAAAAAAAAATAAAGCAAAAAAAAATAGTTTAGAGAAAATAGAAGCTAATGGCTTTATGAGAAATCAAGATACTATAAAACAGATCCAAACAAATGAAAAAATAGAAGGCAATGTGAAATATCTCATTGGAAAAACTACTGACCTGGAAAATAGATCCAGGAGAGATAATTTAAAAATTATTGGACCACCTGAAAGCCATGATAAAAAAAAAAGAGCCTAGAAATTATCCTTCAAGAAATTCTCAAGGAAAATTGCCCTGATATTCCAGAACAAGAGGGCTAAATAGAAATTGAAAGAATTTACCAATCACCTCTTGAGAAAGATCCCAAAAAATAAAACTCCTAGGAATATTATAGCCAAATTTCAGAGTTCCCAGGTCAAGGAGAAAATATTACAAGCAGCTAGGAAGAAACAATTTGAGTATTGTGGAAACACAATCAGGATAAAACAAGATCTAGCAGCTTCTACATTAAGGGATTGAAGGGCTTGAGCTAGGATTAAAACCAAGAATCCCCTATCCAGCAAAACTGAGTATAATGTTTCAGGGGAAAATATGGTCATTCAATGAAACAGAGGACTTTCAAGCATTCTTGGTGAAAAAAACAGAGCTGAACAGAAAATTTGACTTTCAAATACTAGAAGCCAGAGAAGCATGAGAAGGTAAACAGGAAAAAGAAATCATGAAGAACTTATTAGAGTTGACCTATTTACATTCCTATATGGAAAAATGATAATTGTAACTCATGAGACTTTTCTTAGTATGAGGATAGTTAAATGGAATATATATGTGTATATATGTGTGTGTGTGCATGTGCGTGTGTGTATGGATATATGTATGTATACATACATTTATATGTTTACATAGGAGGGTGTATGTGTGTATACATATGTATGTGAGTGTGCATATATATATGTGTACATGTATACAAAGACAGAGGGCAAGAGGGCACAAGATTAGTTGAATAGGAAGGGATGATATCTAAAAAATAAAATTAAGACGTGAGAGAGGAATATAATGAGAGAAGGAGATAGGGAGAGATAGAATAGGGTAAATTATCTCATATAAAAAAGGCAAGAGAGAACTGTTACAATGGAGGGAAAGAGCAGGAATATGAAAGGGAGTGGGTCAATTTTACTCTCATTGAATTTTGCTTGAGGGAATAACATATGCACTCAATTGGATATCTTACCCTACAGGAAAGTAGAGGGGAAGGGGATAAGAGTAAGGAACAATAAAAGGGAGGGCAGAATGGGGTGAGGGAGTGTAGTTAGAAGCACACATTTTTGAAAAGGGACAGGGTCAAAGTAGAAAATAGAATATGTGGGGGCAGGATAGGATGGAGGGAAATATTTTTAGTCTTTCACAATATATCTACTATAGAAATATTTTGCATAACTACACAGGTACAACCTATATTGAATTACTTATCTTCCCAGTAGGCATAAGCGATGAAGGAAGAAGTGAAAGAATCTGGAAATCAAAGTTTTAAAAACAAGTATTAAAAATATATTTTTATCACATGCAACTGGGAAATAAGATATACCACTGCTGAGTGTAGAAATCCATCTTGCCCTACTAGAAAGTCAGAAGGGGAATGGGGGGAGGTGAGGTAAGAAACAGTAGAATGGGGGAAGGAGTATTCAGTGGTCTCACTATCTTCAGATGGAGGTGGGGAAAGATGGGGGAGGAAATTGTAACTCAAAATCTTGTGGAAATGAACACTAAAAACTAAAAATAAACAAATTTCAAAAAAAAAAGAAAAAAGAATTTAATTACATACAATGTGTCAGGCACTATGCAAAGTACTGGGGATGCAAATAAAGGGGAAAATGAATCTCTGCTCTAGGAGCTCACAAACTTATGGTAAAGACAACATGCAAACAACTACGTGCAATCAGGATACAGACAAGATAAATTGGACATGATGTTAGAGGGGAGACACTAGCATAAAGGGGGATTACTATGATTATTTGCAAAAGGTAGAATTTTATTTGACACCTGAAGGAAATAAAGGGATCCAAGAAATGGAAATGAGGAGCAAGAGAATTCAAAAGATGGGGGACTTCCCATGAAAATGCCTGAACTCAAGAGGTAGAGTATTTTTTGGAAGGAACAGAAAGGAGGCCATTGTCACTGGATATAAAGGAGATTAAGGTATAAGGAGACTGAAAAGGTAGGAAGGAACCAAAGTTATTGCAGGTTTTAAAGTCAAGTTTGAATTCCATATTTGATTTTAGAGGTAATAGGGAGTCATTGAAATTTACTGAATAGCGAGGCCCTGTGGTCAGATCTGGGGAAAACATTTTAGTAATTGAGTTGAAGATAGACTGGAGCAGACAGGCTTCAGACAGGGAAAATAACCTTACAATAGTCCAGGCATGAAGTTATGATGGCACTCACTAAGGAGCTTGCAGTGCCAGAGGAAAGAAGAGGGCATATCTGAGAGATGGTTTGAAGGTGGACTGAATGGGGTGGATAAATGTATGAGTAGATAATAAGGTAGATATTGGGGAGATATAATCAATAGGATTTGCCAGCATTTATATGATAAATGAATAAGAGGAATACATCAAAGTGGATCCCAGACTTTGAATGACTTAAAGTAGGATGATAAAATTTACAAAATAAGTTGGATAGGAAGACAGGGATTGGTTGAAAAATCAGGAGTTCAATTTTGTACATATTGAATTGGGGGGGGGGGGAGACTAACTGGACAGCTGAGTAAAAATATCCAACAAACAGTTTGACATGAAGGAATGAACATGACAAGGTATGGGGTTGAGATGTATATATATATATAAAAATCATCAGCAGAGAGGTGATAATTGAAACCGCAGAAATAGATG
>CM053590.1:32546886-32560712 GCA_028646515.1 Pseudochirops corinnae
AAAGATTCCAAAAAGAAAACTCCTAGGAATATTATAGCCAGATTCCAGAGTTTCCATGTCAAGGAGAAAATATTACAAGTCACCAGGAAGAAACAATTTGAGTATTGTGGAAACACAATCAGGATAACACAAGATCTAGCAGCTTCTACACCAAGGGATCATAGGACTTGGAATAGGATATTCCAGAAGTCAAAGGAGCTAGGATTAAAACCAAGAATCACCTACCCAGCAAAACTGAGTATAATGATTCAGGGAAAAATATGGTCATTCAGTGAAATACAGGACTTCCAAGCATTCTTGATGAAAAAACCAGAGCTGAACAGAAGATTTGACTTTCAAATACAAGAAGCAAGGGAAGCATGAGCAGGTAAACAGGAAAAAGAAATCATAAGCAACTTATTAAAGTTGACCTATTTACATTCTTATATGGAAAAATGATAATTGTAATTTATGAGACTTTTCTTGGTATGAAGATAGTTGAAGGGAATATATATATATGTATATATGAATACATACATATATATGTATGTATAGGAGAGTGTGTTTGTAAATATATGTGAATGTGTGTATATGTGTGTACATGTATACATAGACAGAGGGCACAGGATCAGTTGAAAGGAAGGGATGATATCTAAAAAATAAAATTAAGAGGTTAGAGAGGAATATAATGAGAGAAGGAGATAGGGAGAGATAGAATAAGATAAATTATCTCATATAAAAGAGGCAAGAGAAGACTGTTACAGTGGAGGGGAAGGTGAAAGGGAATGGGTCAACCTTACTCTCATTGAATTTGACTTAAGGAAGGTATTTTACCCTACAGGAAAGTAGGAGGGAAGGGGATAATAGGGGAGATTATAGAAGAGAAGGAAGATTAGAGGAGAGGTAGTTAGAAGCACATATATTTGAAGTGACAGGGTCAAAGTAGAAAATAGGATGTGGGGGGGGATAATATGGGGGAAAATATAGTTATTCTTTCACAATATAACTTCTATGGAAACATTTTGTGTAACTACACATGTACAACCTATATTGAATTGCTTATCTTCTGAATATGGGGTGGGTGAGGAGGGAAGAAGGAAAAGATTCTGGAAATCAAAGTCTTAAAAACGAATGCTTGAAAAAATTGCTTTTTTACATGCAACTAGGAAATAAGATACACAGGCAATGGGGTAGAGAAATCCATCGTGCCCTACTAGAAAGTTAGAGGAGGTGTGGGGAAGGATATAAGAGAGAGCAGATTGGGGGAAGGGGTATCCAGTAGGTATTCAGTATTCAGAGTATCCTGGGGTGGGGAGTAGGGGAGAGATGGGGAGAAAATTTTTAACTCAAAATCTTGTGGAAATTAATGTTAAAAACTAAAAAAAAATTAAAAAAAAAAAGAAATCAGATCCAGGAACAGTTGTTGGAGATTTATTCACAAGGGGACTTATCTTCCAGCACAATGTGGTTTTCTTGGTAGCCAGTGGTTCCCCCTAATTGGAAGTCTTTAAGGAAAGGCTGTATTTTCACTCAGCAGGTGAATCATAGAGATTATCCGGAGTTTAAATTTTGTTGGACTAGATTACCTCTAGGGTTCAGCCCAGCTCTGAGATATTGAGTTTCTGCATAATTCTGTGGTCAATCATCACTTGATATCATTGTCCAAAATATTCTGTTAATGTGAGCAACTTTTAAGAAATTAGGTAAGGATCATCTATTAGACGAAATGTAATATTGCACAAGGGAAAGAGATTTGACCTCAGCATCAAACTTACATGGATTGGTAGGATTACAATCCTACCTCTGATGTATACTGGTTATATGACCCTAGACAAGTTATTTTACTTTCCTAGGACTCAATTTTTTCCCCACTGAAAAATGAGAGGATTGGATTAGATGGCTTGTAAGGTTCCTTGCAGCTTTAAATCTATGGTTCAATGTCTACTATCTTATTTTTATCTTCAGACAGGTATGTTTAGGGCTGCTTATCCATTGACTCTTCTGTTCCTTTAAATATTATTATTACTATTATTATTTACCGTGGCACATTTATTACAAAATATGCATTGCAACTGGAAACTGTGGCCAAGGATGAGAACAGATGGGAAATAGGGCAGGCTCTGCCCCTGAGGCCAAACAACATGCCAGGTGACAGGGTGCCTGTCTTTGCTGTATTTTGCCCTCTGGTGGTGATTTGTGGGAGTGCTTGGTGGTGGAGGGAGCTAGTCCCCACTAGAGCGGGAAGGTGGGGATGGGGACATAGCCCATCAAAGGTCCCTGATCAGGCTCAGGATCTCCTTACACAATCTCGTCAGTCACAGGAAGAGAGTTCACCTAGGGGCCCCCAAAGGGCCCTGCGGCTTCTTCAGGATGCATCTGGGCTGGGGAAGGGGCCAAAGTGGGGGGTTGCTTGGTTGCAACTTGATGGTAACCTATACCTGGAGTCATTCCCTGGGCTTCTGCTCAGTGAGCCTCCACTCTCCTTCCTGGATTGCAGCCAGGAGATAGATCCCACTTGCAACGGCCAGACATACCATGCCGAGAATGGTGGCTAACAGTACCCCTCCTGCGACAGCCAGCCAGAGGTGCACCCAGCTCGGGTATGGGAGCTCTTAGTCAGGGGCCCGAGTGCTTTCACCACAGTTGTCAGGTACTTCTGACCACAACACTCCATGGTGAAGCCTTTTTACCTCTTGCCCCCAGAGTATTCCAGAAGGCAGATAAAACACCCCAGCTACAGTTAAGTAGGCACCAAACTGCCACCAGATAAGCTGTCCAGCTGTTGCCACAATGCTACCAATTAGGAGGATGAGGCAAGATGCCAGAGCCTGCTTGTTTACCCACATGGCCCATTTCATGTGCCCCATCATGGTGGGCTGCGGCCTGGAGAGAGTGGACAGTGGGAGAAGGAGGAGGAGGAGGAGACAGTGGCAGAGGGTGCCCTGCACTGCTCCTTTAAATATTATTACTTATTTATCATTCATGCATCCATTTCTTCATGCTTTCATTCAAGAATAATTGTAAAGCATTGTAAGTGCTACTAAAGTGGGATTTTTGTTGTTTTCTTTTTGGAGTTCACTTTCCCAGGCCCAGGCTAAATTGTAAACATCTGAAGGATTAATCTCCTTTGAACCCTGATAATTCATAGCTGTGCTGAGTCAAGTAGATTTCATGCCTTCTGGCTCTGAGCAAATCAAGAGCCAAGTCTTTGTTATATATTTTGGGATGTTGGCATTTTGCTTTGGGGGTTCACTCATGAGAAGGAACTTTTGATTTCCTGGTTGAGACTCTGAGTAGCCATTTGCTCAGAGTCCCCTGGCTACTCAGATGTCTGTGCTCCCTAGATCCAGTGATGCATATAAAGTGTATGGCAATGTTGGTATGTTGAGAAAGCTGTAGCTCTGTCTTTGTGCTAATTTCTCTACTTGCATTTTCTATACTCATTTCTTTCTCTGTAATTAAAGAGGATCATTAACCCTTTAAAGCAGACTTTCCTTTATAAAGCAGATCAAAAGAACCTATGCTAGCAGTACATCCTACATATGCTAAGGTGATTGCTTTTACAAGCATCTACCATGAAAAAAACGCTGTGCTTAGCACTGAAGACATCATTATTATCAACAAAATATGGTATGGTTTGGATTTTCTCTTGTAGTCTAGCAGATTAGAAATAGTGTCAGATTTGTGCATAGGGAAGATTACTCTGCTATCAGTGTGAAAGATAAACTGGGGTTGGGCAGACAGGCTCTGAGTTTGGGCAACTCAGGAGGCTGTCACAAGGGACTAGACAGATAGAAAATTAAGTCAATGCCAGGTGGTTGCCATGATAGTTAAAAGTAAGAACAATTGTGGGCATGCCATTGTAGAAATAGAATCAATACAACTTGATAAATGATTAGACATAGAAAGCAAGGGATAAGCAGTAGCAATAGTTTAGGACATAGAAATTGAAAAATAAGGAAGTAAAGACAGATTAGGAGAAAAAGGAAACTCTCAAGAGAGAAACTTTTAAGTTTCAATGAAAAGCAGTTCTAGAGAGGAAGGCAAATGGGATTTATCTAAATAGACCAAGATGCCTGTAAAGAGAGAGAAATCTCTAACCATCGTAGATTTTTAGAAGCCATGCATAAGATGGAAAGAAGGAGAAAGTAACAATGAATGAACACAAACATATTACAAGAGTAACATTAGTAGTGCTAAAGCTCAGAATGAACAGAGACTGGAAAAGAAAGTTGATTATTTTAAAATTGTTTTGTAACTATACTGTGGAAAAGACAAAGGTGAAAGGAGGGATAGGAACACCTCAATGGATGGATTAGACAATGAAAACTGACAACAGAGAGAAGGCATAACCACTCAAGCCTTGCTTTCTTCTGTTTGCTTTGTGAAGGAGAATTATTTTTTTTTAATTAGAAAGGACTGAGAACATATGGTTAAAGGGTTAAAGTTTGCAAAGTGCCTTTTCAAGGCAACTTTAAAGGATTCTATGAGTATCAGCTGTAAGTTTTATTTCAACTATTTATTATTATCAAAAATGGGAATAGTATGGACAGCTAGGTGGCACAGTGAGTAGAGCACTGGCCCTGAAGTCAGGAGGATCTGAGTTCAAATCTGACCTCAGACACTTACCACTTACAAGCCATGTGACCTTGGGCAAGTCACTTAGCCCCAATTGCCTGTCTTCCCCTTGTAAAAACAAAACAAGACAAAACAAAAAAAAAATGGGACCAATAGAGTTGTTTGGAGGTAGCCACAGGAGAGCATGGGATTGCTGGAAACTCGGGGAATTAGGGAAGTGGAATAAGAGTGGGAAGATAGGGAAAAGAGAGATGAGTGCTAAAGGAAAGACAGAGTGGTCCAGTGGACAGTTTCTATTTGCAATCAGGAAGACACAAGTTCAAACTCTTCCTCTGACACCTACTCATTGGGTGACTGAGCAAATTACTTAATCTGTCTGAGTCCAAGTTTCTTCATATGTTTAGCAAAAAAGTTCTCTAACGTGTCTTACAGCTCATAATCTTTGGTCCATGCAGCTTGATCTGGGCTGTACTATGAAATAACAATGTGTGAACTTAAACATGTCACCTCAGTGGGCTGTGGTTCCCTTTCTGATGAATGAGGAGATTGGAATGGATCACCTCTAAATTCTCTGGCAGTTCCAGAGCCAGGATTCCATGGAATTTCACAAAGCTCAAATTTTTGTTTCAAGGTAACTCTTCCTTTAGTAACCAAAGGGAAACAAAACTAAGATAAAATACTGAGCAGTTATAAACAAATGAATCAAGTCATCAAAATGCTAAAGCCAGTGTGGAGGATGAATTGAGATTAATTCTTATCAAGGCCAACCAAATTCTGGTTTAGTGACTATATTAACAATAATTTGTACCTGTACAGACAGATGGAACATTTATGAAATGTTTTCCTTCTTACAACCCTAAAGTTTTGCAAGTATTATTATCTCCATCTTACTAAAGAAAGTAGACAAAAAGAAGTTAATTGATTTGCCGAGGTCATATGGTTAAATTATTTGAGCCCATATTTCATCCTGGGTCCCTTGACTCTAAGTATAGCTGTATTTCTCAGTATTGGACCTGAAATAGTGGATGGCTTCATTTACCCAATGAGCTTGGCAGGTAGCCCTTATCATTTTTTCTTTGTTCACTTGATATCTAAAGAATGTATTTTTTTCCTCTTACCTCTGCCCTTCAATTTGTTCCATTGATACTTGCACTGGAGTTGAAATTCCTGCTGTGATTTATGTGGAAAATTCCAACCCTTTACACCAACTGATCAGATTTTAATTAGCTGGAGCACCTCAGGGGGGGAAAAAGATGTAGGTGTTCTTGAAGGCTGCACTCTGCATATATCTTCTCAGGGCACTGCAGGACTCAAAACCAGATAACATTTCAGCTGTTTGTTTGGGTTTTTTAAGAAGGAAATGGGGTCTACAACTGAGAAGATGACAATGGAAACTTATACATGGTTTGAGCTCATTGGAGTTCAGTGTTTGGCTTTTTGCTACCTTGGGTACGAATCTGGCTTGAGTTATGCACATATTTCTGGAATAGAAAACTCTTCTTCTTTATCTGTCTTTTGCTCTGGGGCTTTGTGTCCCCTTCAAACTAGGTATCCACAGTGAGCTAGCAGGATAAAGGGTAAGTGGAATTGATGCTGTTTCTTATGAAATGCCTGACACTGGCCTCAGTTGGAAACTAGATCCTATCCTACACTGACAACTGTTCCCTTCTGATAATGGCCATTCTTATTTTATCCTTTTCAGGCAACCAAACAGTCAGGGTAACCTCAATCCAGTAATAGCTAGGCTCTTTCATTCTTTCCTTTACAATACAGTGTGTATAAATTCAGAAAAAGATGGGAACTTAATCAGATGTCTGTAGCTATTGGGATACCATGGTGAAAACACAGATTATAAGTTGTAATTGCATCTCTATTCTTATATTTAATGAGCAAAATGCCAAGGAAAAAGAAAACCTCTTCATGTAGCACTGATTATTTCATACCTACTGGACAAGAGATTACATTCTTGATAAAGGTAATATTTTTACAAGAAAAAAGCACACAGGCCATTTTCCCCATGAGTAACAAGAATAAGACCCAAAAAGATAGGTAACAGAATGTCAAACAGAGAAGAAAACCATATAGCTCTGGTCCAACCCATCATTTTATATCTAATTACTAAATTTCATTAATATTTTCAAAGAAACTTGAAGTCTCCTTGAAATTCCTTGGCAACCTGTAATATTTCTTATCCATTATAATGGATCTCAGATTAATTATCAGTTTGACTAAAATATTTACACCCTTTGTCCTAGAGCTGCCCCTGCTAGCAATATATCCTTTGGAAGTCACTTAGTTAAAGAAAGGCTCCATATACATCAAGTCATTTACAGCAGTGCTTTTAATGTTATCAAAGAAGTGGAAACAAAGTACATGTCCATCTGTTGGGGAATGGCTAAACAAATGGTATTACATCAATATAATGTAATATTACTTGATCTTCATCAAGGTCATACCTAACGAACATTGGGTGACCCCAAAGTTTTATCCTTCTTCTTCTTCTTCTCCTCTCAACTCTCATAGGTTTAATTAACATATTTATGCAGGTGATAATCCCAGATCCATATGCTCATTGGAAAAAATAAAGATTTTGTTGTGTACACAAATGAATCTCAATCTCGAAAGGGAGTCCCAGCTAGATGATAGGGAGTTAGATAGGAAAGGTCAAATGTGCAGTTTGCTGTAGCACCAGGGCTGCAATCTTTCTGGGTGGGGATGGGGAGTATCAAACCAGATTAAAATATAGTTGAGAAATATTTTTAAAATAAGTAAAAAAATATTGTAACATAGATAATGTTATTATGTGGTTTTCTAAATCAATCCCTGCCTTCTGCAGGGATTTTTACGTACAGTTTAACAGCCACCGTTTTAATTGAGTTTGACCCCACTGGTTTAGACCATTTCATGAACTGGCCTTTACAGGAGAGGTTGTCCAAATGTTAACCTAGGGCTGTGTGATAGTGGAGATGATTTCAAAAATAAATTCAGCTAACTTAATTGCTTCAAGCTAACCAAGATAGGGTTTAGTGAAACAGTTCCCTATAGATTAGTGCTTTCAGACAAGAGTATCCTTTCCAAGGAGAAGGTTTCACTGAGTTCATGTGCCATGGTCTTCCTCAATGGGGAAGCAGATAGCATATACAATATTCCTTCCCATGTCTTTGTAAATAGAGTAAAGAAGAGTTAAACTTGAAGACTGAATAAACAAAACAATACTGTGCAAAGGAGGGAGGTGGTTATAAAGAAGTGGAAGCCTCTTGCTTTTTAAAATTATCAAACATGTACTTGCTCTTCTTCCCACTTCATTTCCTCTCCAAGTTGGATAAAAAATAATAAAAAAAATAATTGTAATAAATATACATACTCAAGCAAAATACCTTCCTACATTGAACATATCCAAATACCTATGTTCCATTATGTATATCAAGTCCATTATCTCTAAGTTAGGAAGTAGAGATTGTTCTTTATCATCTATCCAGAGCTAAAGACTGAAGAAAACATGGATCACATTGTCAAATGAAACCTTGGTTTGTGAAATCATCTCAGTCAGACAACTGGGAAGATTTTAAGAATAACACGTTTTAATAATAAAGGATAGGAACAAGAAGAGGAATGTAGGACAACATGGAATAATTCAAAAGGTCAACGTAAACTTTTTCTAATTTTGATCATAGCTTTAACTGCTTGACATCTCTTTTCTTTCAGTTTAATAAATTCTTGCAAAACACCTAAAAGAAGGACCCTATGTTATTGTCAAAAAACAATGATAAAATATAAGACTGTAACTCATCCACTTGAGTGTTGAGGAACCCAGGGTTAACAAGGAGAGTCAATGGTGTCTAGAAACAAAGAGAGGCCTGCCAGTAAGCCAAGTTAATGGGCTCAGTAAAAGCAAAGAGTAGTACTCAAAAGACGATGAGATGTAGACACTAGCCTGGAGAATTTAGTCCACTATTCTGTTTCCTAATATATTATTATATCCCCAAGACATTCCTTATTTCTCCTGTCTCATTTCTCTTTCATGTTGTGGTAGAGTGCTGGATTTGCACACTGGAGAACCTGAGCTGAAACCCCAACTTCATTATTTATTATCCATATGACCTTAGAAAAGTGACTTTACCTCTTAGTTCTTATTTCCTCATCCTAATCTACAAGATCCCTTTGAATTCTAAATCTATGAACTAATTACAAATATCAAACACCAAATCTGATAACCTTTTCTCAGTCCTCATCCTTCTTGACTTCTCTGTAGCCTTTCATACTATTGATCATTTCCTCCTGAATGATCTCCCCTCTCTAGATTTTCATCATTCTGTTCTCTCCTTATTCTCTTCCTCCCTGCCTGATCACTCTTTATTCATCTTCTTTGCTACATTTTTGTCCATGCCATGTCTATTGATTTCCAGTGACCTCCAAAATTCCATCCTCAGCCCTCTTGTCTTCTTCTTTACTCTCTCACTTCGTGAGCTTATCACTTCCATGTGTTCCATTATAGTTTCTTTGCAAGTGCCTCCCATATTTATATATCTAGTGATTACCCCTCTCATGAGCTCTGCTATGTCACCACCTGCTTTTAAGAAATCTCCTATTGAATATCCCATAGGTGCCTCAAACTCATCATGTCTAAAGCAAAGTTCATCATCTTTCTCCCAAACTTTCTATTTTTCCTAATATTCCTATAAATGTTGAAAGGCACTGTTATTTCCCAGTCAATCACCCATCTGTGTCATTCTTCATGCCTTGCTCACTTTCCTCAAATATCTAATCTGGTATCAATCTCATCTCTACCATCACAACATCTCTGTTATGCTCTTCTTTCAACTTATATAAAATACTACTCTAGATGCCACTCTAATACAGATCTCTCATTGCCTCAAACTGGATTTTTGTAATACCCTTAAAATTGGTCTCTTGCATCAAGTATCTCCCAATTCTAATACAGGCTTCACTTTGCTACCAAAGTGATTTTTTAAGTATAATGATCTTACACCTTTCCCTAACTCCCTACTTAGTAAACTGCAAAGGTTCCTTTTACCTTAAGGATCAAACATAAAACACTCTGTTTAGCATTTCAATCCTTTCACAGCTTTGTCTCATCCTACCTCTGAGAGTCTTTTTTACTCTCCTTACAAACTTAAAGATACAGCTACATTGTCCTACATCCTGTTTCTCACACACAATATTCCATCTATAGACTCTTGACTTTTACAATGGCTCTTCTCTGCATTTTCAATGATTTCTCCCATCTTTGCCTCTGAGTTACCCTATTGCTCCTCAACACTAAGTTCAATAGGATGCTCTCAGGAAAACCTGGAGGCACTTACATGAACTCATGCAAAGTGAAATGAGTAGAACCAGGAGAACACTGTATACAATTGTAAGATGATCAACTGTGAATGACTTAGCTATTCTTGGTAATACACTGATCCATGCCAATTCTGAAGAACTTATGATGAAAAATGCTCTCCATTCTCAGAGAAAGAACTGATGGTGTCTGAATGTAGATAGAACCATATTATTTTCACATTTTTTTTTCTTTGTTGTTCTTGTTCTTTTTTTTCTATGTTTTCTTTTACAACATGAATAATATGGAAATATATTTTACATGACTACACATGTATAATCTATATCAAATTGCTTGCCTTCTCAATGAGTGGGGGTAGAGAGGGATGAAGGGAGAAAAGTTGGGATTTAATTTTTTTTTAAATGTTAAAATTGATTTTATATCTAACTGGGGAAAAATAATAAAAATTTTAAAATACTCAGCTCAAATCCTGCCTTCTCCTGGAGGTCTTCCTAGCCCCTTTCTTTCAACTTTTAGGGCCTATTCTGTATCTATCTTAGTAGATATATAGTTATTTAATTGTTTCCTTTCCCTTTTCCATGTAATGAGACACAGGAACTATTTTTTCATTATATTTCCAGTATTTCACATAATATCTGGCACATAGTAAGTCTTTAATAAATGCTTACTGATTGATTAACTGGCTGAAAATATAAACCCTCTACAGTACCAAAAGCAGTGCTTTGCAGCCAGATTTTATTGAATCAAATTTGTGAAATATTTTATATGACTTTCCTCTTAAAAATCAGTTGTCTACATCACCAGCCTGAATGCTTCCATCAGTTTCTTGTGATATGATGTTTAATTCTTTTCTTGCCCTTGTTTCAATCTTCTCTCATGCCATCTACAAGTAGGTGTGACCCTTCCCTGAAGTTGGAGATGGTAATTGCATCTTTCATATTCCTCTCAAGGTTTCTCTTTGAAACTTTAATCATAATTTGCTTTCAATATCTTATTTCCCTGAAGGACTTATAGTTTGATTTTTGAGTCATTAGATTATTTTTTTCAGTGCTTGTTTGCATATGTTTATTCTTAAAGAGAAGTGTGATTTAGCCAATATTTCAACATCACTAGGTACAGAGGTTAATGAATTAAAACTATGAAATTTGTCATGTAAACACATCCTATGACTTCTTCCATAAAAGCTTCAAGATTTTATGGTGTTTATAAAAATTAAAAAAAATAACTTGGATAATGTGATGAACCTGAGCTTTGAAATATTATGGAAAAAATTGGCAAATGAGAGCACAAAGCCTAAAAAGAACAGAGATTTAAAGTGGAGAAAACTTTTATAAATTCCCCAAAGAAAAAAAAATAAGAGCATTAATTTCAACTCATTAAAAGCAAATCCTCATTATATAGAAGGAATATCTTTGGTAAAGGACAAAAATAGAAATAATTTGACATTTCTTCCTATAGAAATATATAGGTGGAAATCAAATGAACCAATCAACCAAACCATGCCTCTCCACTTACAGTACTAACAAAATGATAGTCTTTGATACCTTTGTATTGAGTGGAATTGTGGTTATGGGAATGTAATGTTCCTCAATTCACTCAAGGTTGGATAAAAAGGAGGGACACGAAAGATATTATTCATGATGCCAAGTGCTATAGGACCATCTAGTCCCAGATGGATATTTCATTAATGAAGTTACTATCTGACAAAGAGCAAAAGACTTCACTGAACTTTAGGTAAAAGAAAAAAAAATCAAAGAACAGTAATACTTATAAGATACATAGCTAGTATTTGTGCCAGATTTTAAGGTCTGTGGAGGGATTTGCAAATATCTCATTTTATCCTCTCAACAACGCTAGGAGTTAGATGCTACTATTTTCCCTATTTTACAGTTCAGGAAACTGAGTCAGGCAGGGGTTAAGAGACTTACCCAGGGTCACTCAAATACTGTCTGGTGATAGACGTGAAATATGGTCTTCTTGACTCCAGCTCCAGTGCTCTATTCACAGGCAAGTAACAAGAGAATAATTTTTAAGTGAATATACCCCTCATGATTGTACATAGGCAATGCTAACTCAGATTATATGAGGGAGAAGGGATAGTCTTCCCATAACAAGGAGATAAAAAGAAAACTCTCTTAGTAATCTGGCTTTATGTGCAACTGTGCATATGCATCCATACAAGGTGTTACAGAAATTCTTAATGCATTTTAAGTTCTAGTAGCTCAAACTAAGATTTTTGGGATACCCCCTCTATTGTACAGCAAGCAAAAGGATTCACTTGTATTTATTTAGCATCCCTCACAAGGAAGTCTAAATAAATTTACAAAATATGAAGAAAAATCACATATAGAATAAAATGGGATCATTAAAATTACAAAACACCAAACATTATCAAAAGAAATGCAAAAGTTACAGATTTGCATTCCTTGACATGTTCCACTGCCTGAAATTTTGTTTAATTGGGTATCATTGAAATCATATTGAAGGGTATAAGACAAGGTTATTCTGGGAGATTCTGAGATAATAGCAGAATCAGAACAGAGAATGTGGAGATCCTCCAAATTGATTCACAGACAAAAGCTAACCACTGTCTTCTTTGTTTAAGCTTCACAACACTATGTAGTAGCACAAAAAGTCTGCAGAATTATGAGTTCAGGGATGTATGGCAATCATGACACCAAAATTCATAATAAAGTATTTGGATTTATCCTGCAGGGACTAGAAGGATTTTCTCTGAAAGGAGGAAGAAGAATATGGTGGTATGAAGAATCCAATATTTCTATGAGGTCTGTGTCTGAATGCCACAGACTGACCTATAGGCATAATAGAAATAATAATAATAGCATAAGATGGCAAGTAAAAGCAGGAACTTGCTTGAGTTCCCACTCCAACCACCCCCAATACCTATAAAAATTACTCTAAACAAATTTTAGAGCTACAGAACCCACAAAGTGATGGAGAAAAACAAATCTCCCACTGAAGGCAGCCTGGCAGGCTGACAGGAAGGGTCTATCACACCAAGCTGGGACTAGAGTGCAGTCCTACATAGACCAGGTGCAGCCAGACCAGACTTCAGAAGAGTGAATCACTGTAACTGTGGCAGTTTCCCTGTCTTCTCAATCCATAAATGCCAAAGAAAAAGTCATAGGTCAGTGGGGAACTCTATTGATCCTTAGTGAGAGAAGAGCATGGTCCAGCCCCTGCTCTAAGGGTGGTAGAGGTGGTGGTGGCTACAACTGCTGCTGTTGTGGCTGCTTCTGTCTCCAGCCTACAGATCATAGGTGGACCAAGTGACTCTCCAGAGTGCAATTGCAGGAATCTCTTTGCTAGCACTGAAGCAAGGTTCTCTTGCTTTGCCCTGCTAGATCTGGATCACAGTCTTGGGTGGTGGTCCTGGGGAGTGGAGTGCTGGTGCGACAGAGTTTGTTGAGAGAAAGTCCTCCTCACAGTTCTGAGGCAGGTGCCTGGAAGATGCTCTGTTTGGAAAACATCACTCACCACCCTGGAAGTAGAGTTCTAACATGGCAAAGAACTCAAAAGTCAAGTAACTGGCAGACATTATGAGCAAACAGAGGAAGCACAATCAGACTATAGAATCTTTCTAGGGGGGCAAAGAAGATCAAAATATAGAACCAAAAGAAGACAACAAAGTCAAAACTTCCACATTAAAAGACTCCAAGAGAAATATGAATTGGTTGCAGGCCACAGAGGAGCTCAAGAAGGATTTTGAAAATCAAGTAAGAGAAGTAGAGGGAAAAAATAGGAAGAGAAATGACAATGATACAAGAAAATCATGAAAAATGAGTCAACAGCCTGACTGAAGAAAATAACACCTTAAAAAATAGATTAACTCAAATGGCAAAAGAAGTCCAAAAAGCTTATAAGGAGAAGAATGCCGTAAAAAACAGAATTGTGCAGATGGAAAAAGAATTTCAAAAGCTCACTGAAGAAAATAATTCCTTCA
>CM053590.1:32560812-32581803 GCA_028646515.1 Pseudochirops corinnae
AGAGATAATTTAAAAATTATTGGACTATCTGAAAGCCATGATAAAAAAAAAAAAAGAGCCCAGACATCATCTTTTAAGAAATTATCAAGGAAAATGTTCCTGATATTCTAGAACCAGAGGACAAAATAGAAATTAAAAGAATTCACCAATCACCTCTTGAAAAAGATCCCCCCCCCCAAAAAAAAAAACTCCTAGGAATATTATAGCCAAATTCCAGAGTTCCTAGATCAAGGAGAAAATCTTACAAGTAGCCAGGAAGGAACAATTTAAATATTGTAGAAACACAGTCAAGCTAACACATGATCTAGAAGCTTCTACATTAAGGGATCAAAGGGCTTGGAATAGTCAGAGGAGCTAGGATTAAAACCAAGAATCACCTACCCAGCAAAACTGAGCATAATACTTCAGGGGAAAATATGGGCATTAGATGAAGAGGACTTTCAAGCATTTTTGATGAAAATCAAAATTCTCAATGAAATTTTCAATTCAAAATTTTCAATGAAAATCAAAATCAGAGCTGAACAGAAAACTTGACTTTCAAATACAAGAAGCAAGAGAAGTATGAAAAAGTAAATAGGAAAGAGAAATCATAAGGAACTTATTGAAGTGGAACTATTTACATTCATACATGGAAAGATGATATTTGTACCTTATGAAACTTTTCTCAGTATGAGTATAGTTGAAGGGATTATATATATATATATATATATATATATATATGTTTATACATACATATATGTATGTATATTGGGGTATATGTGTATACATGTATACATAGACAGCAGGCACAGGGTGAGCTGAATGTGAGGGGATGATATCAAAAAGTAAGATTAAGAGGTGAGAGAAATATATTGAGAGGAGAGGAGGAGAGATAGAATGGGATGTATTATCTCAAATAAAGAAGGCAGAAGAAGGCTGTTATAATGGAGGGGAATAGCAGGAAAGGGAAAGGGAAAGAGTCAACCTTACCCACATTGGATTTGGTTTAAGGAGGGAATAAAATAAACACTCAATTGAGTATCTTACCCTATAGGAAAGTAGGAGGGAAGGGGATAAGAGGGGGGATGATAGAAGGGAGGGCAGAATGGGGGAGAGGATAGTTAGAAGCAAACATTTTTGAAAAGGGACAGAGTCAAAGGAGAAAATAGAATAAATGGGGGTGGGATAGGATGGAGGGAAATATAGTTAGTCTCACAATATGACTACCATCAAAATGTTTTGCATTACTACACATGTATAACCAATATCAAATTGATTGTCTTCTCAGTGGGGGGTGGGTGAGGAGAGGAGAAGGGGGAGAATCTGGAACTCAAAGTTTTAAAAACAAATATTAAAAAATTTGTTTTGTACATGTAACGAGGAAATAAGATATACAGGAAATGGAGTATAGAAATCCATCTTGCCCTACAAGAAAATAAGGGGGTTAGTTGGGGGGTCACATAAGAGAGGGCAGATTTGGGGTAGGGGTATTCAGTATGCTTGCCATCCTGGGGTGGGGGGTAGAGGAGAAACGTGAAGAAAATCTGTAATTCAAAATTTTGGGGAAATTAATGTTGAAAACTAAAAAAAAAACAAAACGAAACAATAATAACAACTAACTAGCACTTATGTAGCCTTACTGTGTGCCAAGCACTCTGTTAAGCTCTTTACAATTATCTTCTCATTTGATTCTCACAAAACCCTGGAGCATAGAGTGTTGCTCTTATCTCCCTTTTACAGAAGAAAAAGATGGAGGTAAATGGGGGTTAAATGACTTGCCTAGGGTTACACCACTCATGAATATCTGAAGCCAGATTTGAACTCATGCCTTCCTCATTTCAAGTCCAGTGCTCTAGGCACTGATCCAACTAGCTACATGATGGACAAAACTCCCTCAGGTCAGTTTCATCCTGGGTAAGATCATAAATACCTTTGGGACCAACTTATTACGGCAATAGCATTGTACATTATTTGAGGAATGTGAAAGCTTGGAACATGGTTGTAACTCTGTTCTTCAAAGGAGAAGCAATACAATGGGGAAACTAAATAAGAAAAGATCCTACCATTATTTTCACAAGACAGCCCTCTTTCATCTTCCTCCATCCATTGGGCTGATTGTAACATTCAGAGTTACTAAATAGCACTCCTTGTGGGCAGCTGTTGGCATTTTCTATGGAATAGTGGATTGTTTACTCGACAGTAAAAACACTTTTACTTGGATTCAACCAGAGATTATCCATGTGATAGATCAAAGCCAAATTTACAATCTCAAGAGGTTCTACCTCATGCTACACATTCTACTACTACAACAAAAATGCGGCCTAATTATTTTCAAGTTAATATTAATATCACTAGGTATTGGAATTGGTTTACAACTGTAGCATACTGCATGATGGTCATTGAAAGTATTTGTCTTCTATGTCCATTGGGGTTACACAGGCATTTTCCAAAAGCTCCCAGCTCATATCTGCTCATTCCTATATGAATTGTCATGTTACATTCATAACAGATTCTGCTACAAACAAGAATGATAAAAAATTAAAATTTGAAAGAGAACATTATATAGTGAGATCTTGTATGGAAATAATCGGAGAAAGTCTTATAGAGGCTAACACAATAGAGTTCTAATTTTTATAAAGGTAGCTTTACAAAGTGAAGGCAGTTCTGGCAAGGCTTATATCTAACTGAAGAAAACACAGAGGGTTTCTTGAAGGCCTTCTAAGGGGAATAGAATAGAGGGGTTATGCCACTGTAAACCACTCTAAAGGAGATGAAATACATAATATACTCCACTGCCCATAGTTCCCTATTTATACTATCTACCCATAAGGCTTGGCAGATAGCTACATAGATCATATGGACACTGTTTAATAGTTGTGGCACTGTGTAATCCAGAAGGGACAAGATTTTAATCAAATTAATGGTGAAGTTAACATGATCATGAAAATCACAACACATTGTGATTTCATACAATTTCATCCTCACCTAAGAGTAGGCAGGTTCAAAGCATAAAGCACTGGGCTCAGAGTCAGGAAGATGTGAATTCAAGTCTGTCCTCAGAAACTCACTAGCTGGCATGGCTAGTGACTCTGGCATGGCATTTAACCTCTGTTTGTCTCAGTTTCTTTATCTGTAAATGGGATTAAATGATAGCACCTACTTATAAGTGTTGTTACGAGAATTAAGTGAGACAATATTTATAAAGCACTTAGTAGAGCACCTGGCAACCAGAAGGCATTTCATAAATGCCTGTTTCCTTCATTCCTGGTATGTTCATTCCATGTTGAATTTTGGAAGGAGATGGTTACAACAGCAATGATAACGGAGGAAATACGGTTCATAGCTTTGGGAAGTTGACGTGGCATTTTATAGCCACTCTTGGTTAAAACCAAACAATAATAAATGTCCCAAGTCTTCCAGGCACTTAGGTCATAGCCACTCCTGTATAAAAGGAAATACTTCCATATCCTTGTGGGAAAGATGGGAGTTGGAACCTGGACAGAGACACTATGAAGCCATACTTCTAGTGTTCCCATTCACTAGTCTAGATATTCTAAAAGAAGACACTGCATATACATTATTACAGAGTAAAGTCAACAGAAGGCCTGAGTGAATGTAGGATCAAATCAACTCTTAGCAAATTACCATAGGATTACTATCTTCCCATATGGCAAAGGAACAAGGATGGGATGAGGATTGGGAGCAAGACACTCATAGTTCCTTTCTTTGAAGGAAAATTGTTAAAAAAAATAAAAGCCCTAATATTTTGTAAAAATATATAAAATTCAGAGGGCCATTCAGTCACAAGTAACTTGGAATTATACATATATATATATATATATATATATATATACATATACATACATACACACACACACACACACATATATATATATATATTCAGAGAACATTTTTAAAACATACCGCAAGCCGGAAATTTGTGAAGACTATCTTATTCTCACAGACATTTCTTCACAATCAGACTTCCTAAAGTCTTTTGCATTTGTTTTTTTATTTTTGTCCAAACCTAACTCTTGACATATCATGGAAATATCAGACCATCCTTTATCAGTGAGAAGGGGCACCATGAGAAGTGTTTCTTCTTTGCAATGGCTGCAGGGACAATTTAGGATCATCGTATCAGAGAGATTAAGCAGAAAAATTGCAGAAGTTGCTGCAAATCACTGGTCTGGGGCTGGCTAAGTGGGAATTACTATAATAAGGGGCTTTTGTGGGCTTAGAGTCATTGCTCCTGATACAATAAGAGTTTCAGGAAATAAAATCAAGTAACAGAGAATGGAAAAATGCCTTTGGCTAGACTAGACACTTTATAAATGTAACACACAAATCACAGTTAAAAAAATGAAAATTAGTTCAATCAGGTAGCTGCTAGCATAAAGGAATTAACTTAAGCAGGTCTAAACATAAATCATTCCCTAATACAGTTTTGCTTAGAGGTTAAATGCCTTTCTTTATTTTAGGGCTTACTTATTTTAGGTCTGCAGAAGGAAAGACATTAGAAACATCAATGCACTTCTGTGCTCCACAAACACCATCCCTATCACAGTGGCCACTTATAGTTTTGATAGGAGCAGATTAAAAAAAAGAGAGGGGAGATGGAAGGGGAGCAAAGAAAGAATGCTACCCAGGCTGGATAGATTTGTACACAAATTTCAAAAGTTCCCCAATCTAAGAATTCCTGCAAGGGTATAACAAAGACAACTTTGCTAGGATAATGCAGCATATAAAAGCAGTCAAAATTCATTCTCGTCACAATTTAGAAATCCACGTTAATAAAGATTGTGTCTGACTTGCTTTTGAGTCATATATTTTGTCACTTTTTACTTTTAATGCAACAAATTGTGGGGACAAGAGAGCTCTTTTTTTTCCTACATTTTTACATTATATTTTTTCTAGTTTTTTCTCTCCTCCCTGACTGGTCATATTAAAAATTTGCAAAAAGAAAAACCAAAACAACAAAATGTGCTTTTTATGCAATCAGATATTTCAGAGAAGCTTCATTTATGAAAATTTCACGTTTAAAAATGAATCTACTTTAATTAAGGGCTACTTCCCCTTTGTGCTGTACATGTTTAGGTCTTATTGCGTACCGTACCACACCCCTGATAACCCACCCCCAATGCACAAAGAGAATCAAGAACAAAGTTAGGCCAATTTTTACTCATTCTAACAAGAAACACAAAACATTAAATCAACTTTACTGGAGTGCATTCTCTGCTGCTTCAGAGGGAGTAGGTTTAAGGGTTGTTATCTTTTCTGTTTCATAATTCCAATTTTGATCGTGGCAGTCTCTAATCAGTAAATTTAGCTATTTGAGCTATTTCTGTTGCAGGAAGAGATAGCTCTACTTTTAATAGACAGGGGAAGTTTTTTTTTTTCATCTCTCTCTCTCTCTCTGCAACCTTTGTACTTGGTCATTTCTCCCGAGATTAGAAACTCAAAAGAAAGAGAGAAACTTTGCTCTGGAAATCAGGAGGCCTATTACAGACATATTCCCAGAATCTTCACTCTCCATTTTGCTCCACATATCATTGGTGTAAGATCTTGGATGCATTCAGGGAGCCTCTGTCAAATCAGACTCAAAACCACTTACCTAAACCTGTCCTGGCCCTAGGTTCCCTAACTGATAAAACTAATGACCTGGCAAAACATATTGATAGTTACTGACTGACTTCTAGACACCTAAATACCTCACCTAGAAAATATCTAACATCCAGCTTAGTTTTCCAAGTTAAATGTCTAGCTCTCTTGACAGGCTAACTCTGGTTAAATTATTATCAACCAATAAACTCAACTTCCAGGAGACTTTCAGTGATACCTCTCTAAGGTATTAGTAGAATGCCTAACTTTGCACAATTCAGATGCAATTTAAAGATAAAACCCCAATCTTTTGTAGTTTTGTACTAGGTTTTGTTGACAAGGACTTCTCCTTTATACTTTTCTTTTAAAATTATCCTTCATTTTATTTTTCAATTAGTACCATCTCACCTTTTTATCCTCCCACTCCCTCCTACAACTGGGAACAAAAGAAAAACAAAACCCATTCCAAACAGGTATAGTCAATTAAAATAAATTTCTACTTTGGACATGTCTGAAATACATATTTTGGTCTCATTCTATACTCAGAGTCCTCTTCTCCATTTTATTTTGGTGGGTGATGACTTAGTACCATGATATGTAGGGTTGTCAGTGTGAACTGCTAGTGTTGGATTCAGAATCTCTACTCATCCCAAAAAAAGCAGTCTAAAGAGACGTGATTCATAAGATTAAATGAGTAGTTGGATTACTCTCACTCATACAAACTAGTGTCTACAGTAAGAGCTACTCAGCAATCTCAGCACCAGGGGAGATAGATGTTTGAACTTAACTTGATTGGTATTTGCAGGATCCTATATATGGTGTCCTCCTTGATTTCTTACTATCTGTGTTACCCTGGGCAAGTCATTAACCCATATTTGCTTCAGTTCCTCATTTGTAAAACGGGCACACATTGGAGAGAAAAATGGTAAACCACACTGTTATGTTTGCCAAAGTGCATGGGGACATGTAGAATTGGATATGACTGAACAACAGCCACCTGGATTTCTACCAGCCATTAAGAGTCATCTCCCAGAAATCTACTTATATCTTTATCCAACATTAAGGATATCACTCTTCACTTTCAAGCAGCTCTGCTTGATTTCAACTCTACCAAAACAAGATGCCCCTTTGTCAGATT
The DNA here is from genome assembly GCA_028646515.1 of Pseudochirops corinnae. Lineage (NCBI taxonomy): Eukaryota > Metazoa > Chordata > Mammalia > Diprotodontia > Pseudocheiridae > Pseudochirops > Pseudochirops corinnae. The sequence goes on from CM053590.1 coordinate 32,567,531, forward strand.
CTGGCAATTCAAACATCTATCTCCCCTGGTGCTGAGATTGCTGAGTAGCTCTTACTGTAGACACTAGTTTGTATGAGTGAGAGTAATCCAACTACTCATTTAATCTTATGAATCACGTCTCTTTAGACTGCTTTTTTTGGGATGAGTAGAGATTCTGAATCCAACACTAGCAGTTCACACTGACAACCCTACATATCATGGTACTAAGTCATCACCCACCAAAATAAAATGGAGAAGAGGACTCTGAGTATAGAATGAGACCAAAATATGTATTTCGAACATGTCCAAAGTAGAAATTTATTTTAATTGACTATACCTGCTTGGAATGGGTTTTGTTTTTCTTTTGTTCCCAGTTGTGGGAGGGAGTGGGAGGATGAGGTACATAGTTTCTTCTGTTGTTTTCCACCTTCCTCTTGTGTTGTCTGTACCTTGAGGGCAGGAACTATCTTATTATTTCTATCCCCAGCACTTAGCATGGTGCCTGGCACATAGTAGGTATTTAATAAATATTTATCAAATTGAATAGAATCAAAAGTTGGAAATAGAATTGTAAATATAAAATACTGGTCAAAGGTCAAGAGTGAAGAATTCCACATTACTTGTCCTTTTTCCATCTGCCCTATCCCCTGCCTCTACTTCCCATTTCTCAATTTAGAAACAGCAATAAAATCAATACTACCATTACTTTGGGAAGGAACATGACAATGAGCTTCCCTGTAACTTCATTCATTTTTATAACTCTCCTTACAATTCCATTCTCAGGTCATCACTCATCAATATGAATTCTCTCCCCATTACACTGTAAGCTCCATGAAAGTAGGTGTCTTGATTTTGCTTTTAAACAGTGTACCTTCTAGTACAGAGAAGGTACTTAATACATACATGTTGAGTAATTGATGAACATTTCAAGAGTGGGAGATAACATGTAAAGATCAATTGTTGCACTGAGATCCAAAATATATTAAAAGACCCTAAAGATCATCATCATTACATTGGGTAGAATTGTGTTGGAAGATTGACAAAAAGATGTGAGTAACAATGGCACAGGATGAGAAGACCTGGATGAAGCGCCAGGGTATCACTGAGATCACATATCCTTTAAAATACTGACAGAAAACAGCATTCGCAGAACTGGAAGTGTGTAGAGAGGTGATGGCATCAGTAGAGACAAACAGCTTTTATTTGATGATGTTGGCAAGTGAAATTAATAAGGGAGAGAAGGAAGGAAAAAAGGCTTCAAGGGCATGTGTCAAACACAGCTGATATATCCACAAACTATTGAGAAACAGCAATAGACAGAGACCAGTCTGACACAAGCTCTTTGCCAATGCTTTCTTTCCAGCATACAGTGGGTTAAATTCAAGTCCAAAGGTCAATGTCTTAAATATCCATTCCAACCATAAACTAAAAAAAAAACAAAGTCGACACACCTCCATCTGGGAAACCCAATTTGGAAAGTCCTGGTCCTCTATTAGTCTTCTTGACCACACATAGTAATCACTTCCTAATCAGGAAAGGAACCTTCATGTAGATAGATTTTTCTAAAGCAATAAAACAATGCTTGACAAGATGTGGAGCCAGGTATTTAGCCACACATCCATTTTCATTGTTCTCACTGACTGAAAGCCCAGAACAAAAGGATGGGGCAGGAGGGAGAAATGTAAGTCTTTAAACTATGAATATGAAATATTTAAAGGGCTCAAATGCTCAAGCTTAACTATTAAAATGGGACTACTTGTCCTGAAGCCTACAGCATGCAATTACAAGTCAGAATATATTAATAAATCATTGGTTATTTGAATTAGACAGCGTATTATTCCCTCAGCCAATAAAAAAAAGAAAGAACCAAATTGTAGAGTTCTTTCTGAATCCATGGAAGGGTATGTACTTGCCTACTAACAGAAACAGAGCAGCTTAAAAAGAAGCAGTGTTTGTTTTTTTTTTTAATTTGTTATTTAGGGAATGGGGGTGAGAATTGACCTATTGCTGTGGGGAACTCCCAGGGAAAAAACTCCTTGAGACAATGTTCATTAGTCTCTTCACTGCAATTCATAATCTCAGAAAAGTTGCTTAGGGGCACTTAAAGGTTAAGTGACTTGCCCTGGGTCACACAGTTGGCATGTGTGGTAGGAGGAACTAGAATTACGTTGTCAGGATTCCAAGGCTGGCTCTATGCATGATGCCATGGCTTAGCTCTTGAAGCAGCCCAAGCATCTTCATATGGGACATCTATCTGCTTATTAGTCTTGCCTTAATTAAGGCAGCTGCATTCTATAATTTGGGCATGGGATTGCTGGTTTGACTTCCAGTATTAGACTCAGGCACAATTTTTTCATTAAGAGAAACAATACTTGGGGCATTTATTAAATTTATTCTTATTGGTTTACATCAGTTATTTCTTTCCAATTGTTGCCATGCATGGAAGGATAACGTCCCATGCTCTGGTGACCTTTAGAAATTCCTCTGATTAAATGCTGCTTGACTTCATTATGGCATTTCTCTCTTCGTACTACTCGATTTGATGTGTACAGCTTAATAATGCAACTAGACAGAAATGTTAATAACTTTACAATTCATTTCTTTGCTATTTTTTTAAAATGTAGCTGAAATTTAGCACCAGTTTCATTGGCTGGAGGCTTCCATGAATCATATGAATTAGAAGGTAACAAAGGAACATATTAGCATTTTTTAGCCTGGATGCTTGAGTTTTGTAGTCACCATTTTAATATGTACTACAACTTTTCCACCCTCAAGTTAAAAAGCCTTTCAATTTTTCAGCCAACATCATAATTGAATTGCTTCTCTTTCAGCCCAAGGATAACGATTCTGTACCGATGGAATCTTTATTAGATTCTGAGGATTAGACGAATGTTGCCAGTTTTCAATAGTCAAACAATTTCACCCTGAGAACAGAGAATTAAAATCAAATCACGGCAAAAAGTTCAATTCATCTTTTTTCCTTCCCATTTCTCTTCCCCTTGCTCTTTCCTTTTCTAGTGTGATAAGAATTTTCTTTTTCTGAGTTAGGTGGCATACTGCATAGAGGGCTGGAAATGGAGTCAGGAAGAACTGGGTTCAAATTCTCCCTCAAAAATGTACTAGTTGTGTAACTCTGGGCAAATTCTTTAAACCTTTCAATCTAACAGTACCTACTTTGAGTTTTGTTGTGAGAATGAAGTGAGATAACATATGCAAAATACTGTACAAAGTCTAGAGTTCTATGACAATGGTATCTATTATATCTATGAGTTTTTTATATTTATTTGAGAATTCATTGGAAAATAAGACCTCACACGCAGAGGAACACACAACTCATTATTTCATTGAACCAAACTGTCTCCTAAAATTCAGCCTATCCTCCATGTGTGGCCTTCTATGGTATATTGAAAGATGTATAGACTTTTAGGTTAGTGTTTTAAACTATGTCTTTTAAATGAGATAAAAATTATTTGGTCATCTTCCACTAAATTTCTTTGACCTAGAAAAGTATGAGTTAAGTGGTATAGGAAAAAGAGTCCTAAGTTGAGAGTTCAAGAACCAGGTTTTACATTCAGGTTCTCCCACTTAGTACTACCCATAAGAACGTGGATAGCACCATGAATTTTTCTGTGTCTGAATACCTCTATCTACAAAATGAGGTCATAATAGTGCTTATTATTAATTTCCCCATTTTACAGATGAGGAAGGAAACTAAAGCAAACAGTGTTTAAGTGATATGCTTAGGGCCACACAGTTACTGAGTGTTCAAGGCCATAATTTTGTGAATCTAGGCCCAGAGTTCTACTGCACCATTTAGCTGCCTATATATGGTGGGTTACTTTCCAGCTCTATAATTCTGATCTCTGGAAATGGAGAGCAGTTATGTCATCTCAACTTCAATAAATCTAAGGTACTGGACTTTCAGGGTATGAAAGAGGCTTTGAGAATATCTTTAAACACCACAGAGTTCAGAGCTATTAACATGGTGAGATCATAAATTTTATGAGGATCATGAATTTAACAACAGAAGGTATCTTTGAAGGAAGTCTTTCTTTTATGAATGAAGAAACTGAGGCCCACAGAGTTTGTGACTCATCCAAACATGAATGTAATAAGTAGAAGCTGGCATGTGAACTCAGGTCCTCTAGTGCCAAGTACAGCCATTTCTCCATCACACAGCACTGTTTCTCAATTGTAGGGAGCAGTGTGAGTAGGAGATGATTGGACCTGGAATCAGGAAGCACTGGCGACAAATTTAACCTCAGAGACATACTAGATCTGTGAAACTGAGTTCACTACAACCACCTTTGTGACAATTGGAGAATATATAATAAGGATATTTCACAAAATTTCAAACACTATTTAAATGTCAACTTACTCCAATTGATAAATGGTCAAAAGATATGAATAGGTGGATTTCAGGTGAAGAAATTAAAACTATCTATAGTTATATGAAAAAAATGCCCTAAATAGTTATTGATTAGAAAAAAATGCAATTAACACAACTCACTCATACCTTTCAGATTACCTAATATGACAGAAAAGGAAAATGGCAAGTGTTGGAGAAGCTATGGGAAAATTGGTACACTAATGCATTGCTGGTGAAGTTGTAAACTGATCCAACCATTCTGGAGAGCGGTTTGGAACTCTGCCCAAAGGGCTATAAAACAATATATACCTTTTGATTCAGCAGTACCACTACTAAGTTTCTATTCCAAAGAAATCATAAAAAATGGGAAGGGATCCACAGATACAAAAATATTTACAGCAGCTCTTTTTGTGGTGGCAAAGAATTGGAAATTGAAGAAATGTCAATAAATTGGTGAATGGCTAAACAAGTTATGGCATACAAATGTAATGAAATATTATTGTGCTATAATAAATGATGAGTAAGTGGATTTCAGAAAAAGAAATCTGGAAATATTTACATGAACAGATGCTAAGTGAAGTGAGCAGAACCAAGAGAACATCGTACACAGCAGCAGCAACATTGTGTGATGATCAACTATAATAGACTTAGTTTTTCTCAGCAATACAATTATCTAAGACCATTCCAAAAGACCCATGATGGAAAATGCTATCCATATCCAAACAAAGAACTATGGAACTCTGAATGTAGATTGAAGCATATTATTTTTATTTTTTTTTCTTTCTTGTGGTTTTCCCTTTTGTCCTGACCTTTCTTTCACAACCTGACTAATTTGGAAATATGTCTAATATGATTATACATGTATAAACAATATCATATTGCTTGCTGTCTTGGAGAGGGAAGGAGGAAGAAAAAAATTAGATCTCCAAACTTTTTGTTGTTATTAATTAAAGAACTCCAAATCTTGTACAAGTGAATGTTGAAAATTATATTTCCATGTAATTGAAAAAATAAAATACTATTAAGTCAGAAACACAAAATTAAATAAATGTCAATTTATTATTAAATAAAAAAGAGGACTTAACATACAGAGGCAAAATATTTAATTATTACCATCTAGATCCATGCCAGATATTACCAAAACAAACAAAACAGAAACAAGAAATAGATTTTTATCTTACCCCTGTTCACAAGCTTGACCGTCTTAATTACCCCTTAATTTTTTATATCATCACATCAAAACCAATTTATACCCAAACCCTCTGGCTATGTAAGTACTCTCTCTAATTGCCATAATAGAGATATAGTTCCTAAGAGTTACAAGTCTCATCTTCCCACATTTAGATTTAAACAGCTTAACCTTATTGAATAATGTTTTTTTTCTTTCCTGTTTACCTTTTTATACTTCTCTTGAATCTTGGATTTGATAATTGAATTTTCTGTTCAGCTCTGGTCTTTTCATCAGGAAAGTTTGAAAGTCCCTTATTTCATTGAATATCCACTTCCCCCAAAAAAGATTATGCTGAATTTTCTGGGTATTGGATTTTTGGTTGTAATACAAGCTCCTTTGCCTTCTGGAATATCATATTTAAAGTCTCCTGTAGCTTTAATGTAGAAACTGCTATGTCCTGTGTAATCCTGACTGTGGCTCCTTAATATTTAAATTATTTCTTTCTGGTTGCTTGCAGTATTTTCTCCTTGACCTGAGACTTCTGGACTTTGACAATAATATTCCTTGGAGTTTTCATTTTAGTGTCTCTTTCAGGAGGTGAATAGGGTACTGTATCCGTCATCTTCATTCCTTCCCACCCCTTGTCATCTAGGAGCTTGGACTTTGTCCCAGGAACTCCATTGAGCTATTTATAAGTGAGTTTTCTCTTTAGCTTGCTGTAGTGGCAACCACTGTGGCATACCCAGGATGGCTGCTAGCATAGATTCTTTGATCTGCTTTACTGGGAAAGACAGCTGTATAATGCTTTACTGGGAAAGACAGCTGTATAAGGGGTCAACTGTCTTTTTTAATTACATCCACTAGTTTGGGGAAAAGTCAGCACCCTGAACTTCAGAGAAAATACGAGCAGAGAAATAAAGACCAACAGACAGGGCTCTGACTGCCTTAGTCAACTATATACCTTATATACATCCTTGGATCAAGACAGCCTTTACATTTGAGCATGTGGGGAGCTCTGAACATACAGCCATTCAGAATCTTGACCAGGAAATCACAAGATCCTTCTCATAAATGATCCTCCAAAGCCAAATACCAGCTCAGAGTACATATACACTTCTGGAGCCAGAGGGCATCACAAACCTCAGTGACTCAGTGCCTAGTTAGAAAACATCTTAGAATTAGAATTATTAGAAAAAAACTTAACAAAAGGTGTGAAAGCCTTCCTAAAAACCAAGCCTATCCTAAGCAAGCTTCCCTTAATTGGCTCCACTTGAGGTCAATTAATGGGCAGGGACGATCTTATATGCCATTAGCATTGTACTTGCCCTCTAGTCACCATTTCCAAACTTTACTTTTCTGTTGGTACTGTTCCCCTCCCCATTTCAAACTCTCCTTTTTAAATAATCTTGACCTTATTATAATGTAAATTCTTTGAGGTTAGAAATTGTCCTGCTTCCTTCCTTTGTATCCCCAGCATTTAATATGGTTTCTGGCATACAATAAGAACTTGACAAGTAATCTATCCGTCTGTCTGTCTATGTATGTATATATCTATCTATCTGTCTATATCTATCATCTTGTTCTTTCTATGTATACTGTCTCCAGTTATTTGGTCTTTAATCCTGGGTTGATGGGGACAAACATCTGGCAGACTTTATCTTCCATACGTACTATATCAAGAGTAATTAGATCTAGGTGAATCAGAGTAAAATATGAATTTTGGGCCATTAGTAGCAGGGAGAGCTTGTCTTCTGGTTAAGTTTAATTTGAGAGAAAGTAATTTCATTAACAAATAGCTCAGGGATTCTTTTCTCTCTCTTTTTCTAAGAGTTTTCTTTGGTTCCCATTTCTGTAAGTGAGAGATTTGGTGCTGGCATCATTGGCTCACATGATTTAGAGCCTGAACAGAATTAGTAATAATTTTGTCCATTTCCTCCATTTTATAGATAAGGAAAATTGGGACTCGAAAAATCAATATGCCCAAGGCCACAGAATGTATAAGCAGTAATCCCAGGTAGGGAAGGCACTTCATTTTACTGTAGTTACATACAGTGCTCTTTCCACTGAATGCAATCCATTCAGCAATGTATCGATTAAGTGCTTACTATGAATTAGACAAGGTGATAAGATATACAAAGATCAAAATGAATGAGCCCTGTTCTCAAAGTGCTTATATTCTGTAGTGGGGCAAGTGAGCATAGTGGGTTGTGTGTGTGTGTTTGTGTGTGTGTGTATATAAAACAACATGCACACACATAAGGACATCCAAAGAAACTACAAAGCAATTTGGAAGGGGGAGGAATGAGAATTCTGTACTTGAAATTCTAAACGTGGTATCACAGGCCCTGAGTTCACATTCCAGCTCTGCTACTTCCTATCTTTGTAATCATTGGCAATTCATTTAACTTCTTTGGAACTCAGTTTCCTCATTCATAAAGTGAAGGAGTGTGGTAGACTAGATGGCAGCTCACATTCTTTCCAGCTCTAGATGTCTGCTTTTATGTTCTCTGAGGAAGATGTCTAAAGGACTTTCTAGCCTAAAATTCTGTAACTCTCAACAGGATAGGAGGTCTGAATCTTTGATATTATTAGCATGTAGAAATCTCAGACAAGAAAATTCCCTATATACACATAACCTGTTGTCTTAGAAAACTCTCTTGAGTTCTGGGAATTTAAATCCCTTAATTGTGGTAGTGATTCTCCAAATTTTGGCCTCAGGACTTCTTTATCCTCTTATAATTTATAGAAGATGCCAAAGAACTCTTGTATTTGTGGGTTATATTTTTTAATATTTATAATATTAGAATCTAAAAAGTCTTAGTATTTTTATGAAAAATGGTTTTGAACTTGTGGCACCTAAAAAGCATCTCAAAAATTCCTGGGGGTCCTCAGACCATACTTGCAAATCACATTAGAAGCAACTGGTGGCTGGTACAGTAGATAAAGCCCTGGGCTTGGCTTCCAAAAGAGTTCAGTCCAAATTGGGCCTCAGACACTTATTAGTTGTGTGGCCCTGGGCAAGTCACTTAATCTCTGCTTTGTTCATCAACTGTAAAAATGAAGACCTCACAAGGTTGTTCTGAGGATCAGATAAGATATCTGTAAAGTGCTTAGTACAGTATATATAGTAAGCAATATTTAAATGATTATTCTCCCTCTCTTTCCCTCATCTTTGCTTTGGGTTGGGCCTAATACATGTCAAATAAGTAACTTGAACCTAGACCTTCCTAGCTGACTATCTCTCCAGTCTGCCATGGCCACTGCTTACGATTCCCAATGTTCATGACAAATAAAACATAATGATTTGGAGTGGCCAAGACTGAACATGAGTCATCTCTGCTTTTGAATGTCTTACTGTAGCCTAAAGCTTTCCTCAAATCCTTTTGCTCACAGGATACTTAGAAATTGCTTCTTTATTTGAGTTTCCTCTAAGAAATTTACGGTTGTATGTGGCTTCTCAGTCAGTAAGAGTCAGGTATTCAACGTGCTGCTGTTTTATGGGTTTTCAAATCCTCCTTCATGCTTCATTAAAGTGGATGGACATACCTTCAGAGGTCATAAAGCACAACAGCTTTCTCACATTGTGTTTGAAAAATTGTTCAATCAGCTTCATTCACCACAGTCAACAACCCATCAGAGAAGAACAAATTGAAACCTCCCCTTACCCCACTACTTGGAGATAGAGTGATCAATACAGAAACACAGATGCAATAACCCCACTGCATTAAAATATCATCTGCTAGACATGACCAGTTTATTCTTTACTGTGCCCTGGATGCCACATCATCATTCTCATTAAGTATCCATCAACACTCCCCTCATCTTTAGAGGTCAATATGGAAACTAAGAAATGTATAGAAAATGTTCTGGAAATGACTTATTTTTTTGTAGCTTCCCTCACAACACCCCATGTGAGGGAGGTAGTGTGAATATTATTATCCTCATATTTAATTTTTTTAAATTAAATTTTGTTCACTTTGTTACATTTTAAGTTTTAAACTACATCCCTACCTCCCTATATCTAATTTTTTTTTTTAAATAAGGGAGCAGGAACTAGAGGTGACTTCAACTGGTATAGAGACACTCCCAACAACACAAATTGGCCCTTGCTTTGCAACTGAGAGCCATAGCATTGTCTGGACCACCAACTGACAAATTAAGTGACTTAAATGGGGATACACACTGAGTATGAGTCAGAGGGGTGACATTTGAACTCACATCTTCTTGATTCCAGGGTTGATTCCCTATCCAGTGTGTTATATAATCCCTCTTCTTCCTCATGTCACAAATAAAGAAGTAAAAATAAATTTGTCAGGTTTAAATTTTTGTTATAATGGGTGGTCAAATTGATTACAATGGTAATTAATTAAAATGGAACTTAATTATTTGGGTAAAAATATGCTTAATGAATATAAGATGGGGGGAGATATAACTAAAGAAAAGTTTGAGAATGATTTGGAGAATTTAGTGCACTGGAAGTTCAATGGTAGCGCAACAGTGTAATACAGCAGCAAAAAAAATGAAACTAATGTGATCTTTGCCTACAAAGAGAGGCATGGCCCCCAGTATGAGGAAGACCATAATTTCATTGCAGTTTGCACTGGCCAAGCTGCATTTCAAGTATTGTTCTCAGTTCTAGACATGACATTTAAGGACAGACATTATTGATTAACTGGAGAGCATCCAAAGGAAGGCAACCAGAATGAAGGCCTTGAAAAATGGTATATGAGAATTAGTTGGGAAAACTACTGATGCTTAGTCAGGAGAAGAGAAGATTTAGGAAGGGGTGTGATCATGGTCACTGTCAACAAGTATTTGAAGCTCTGTCATGTGAAAGGAAGTCTCAATTTGTTCCACTTGGACTCAAGCTATTAGGCCTAAGAGAAATGGGCCCACATATCAGACAGTGACTCGATGTAAAGAATAACTTCCTCCTAGTTTGAACAAGCCAAGGGGGAGTATGATGCATGAGAAGCAGTGTCATGCCTCTCACCAAATGTGCCTTCTTTCTGTTGATAAATTAATGGTAATAATAATGAATAATAATAATAATAGCAAAAATTAATAGCTATATCAGGAGCCATATAAACGCAAAGCCAGTTATGTGCCTGATATTATGCTAAGCACTTGGATCAGCCATAGGAAATAGATGCTACCATTATTCCCATGTTGGAGTTGAAAAAACTGAGACAAACAGTTCTCACGTGACTTGACCAGGATCACACAGCTAGTAGGTATCTAAGGCTAGATTTAAATTCAAGATTTCTTGAACTCTATTCACTGTGCCATCTTATTTTTTTTTTGCTTTTTTTTTTTGGAGGGCAATTGGAGTTAAATGACTTGCTCAAGGTCACACGGCTTATTTTTGTGTAAAGTGTCTGAAGCTGGATTTGAACTCAGGTACTCCTGACTCCAAAGCGGGTGCTCTATTCACTGCGCCACCTAGCTGCCCCTGTGCCATCTTATTTGTAATTGTTTAATTTGTACAGATTCTTTTCATGAGGTTTCCCCTGTCAGACTGTGAGCTCCTTGAGGGCAAGGACTGACTTTTGCCCTTTTTTGTATTCCTAGAGTTTAGTACAGTGCCTGATATATAGGGGGTGCTTAATAAATGTGTGTTAATTGATTCACTAGGTATTTTCAAGCAAAGTCTGAATTATCTAATACAGAGTAGGATATATAGTAGAGAGGATTAGTTTAGAAGACTTCTAATATCCCCTTAAATTCAGAAAATCTGTGATTTGTTGAAACTGAACTGCAAAAGAGTAAACTAATGAACCCAATCCCACAGCTAGTATCAGAGCCAAGATCTGTGTTATAACAAAAAGGCTTTTGGACCTGGAAGCAAAGAACTAAGGTACAAATACAGATTCTGCTGCTTGCCACCTATAAGACCCTGGACAAGTCACTTATATCCTGTGAGCATCATTTTCCTCTTTTGTAAAATAAGTGGTCTTGTCAAGATAGGTTCCAAAGTATCTTGGTTCTAAATCTATAAACCGAGGCAGCAAGGTTGCAGAGTGGACAAATGTTGGATTTAGGAAAACCTTAGTTTTAAAGCTGCCTCAGATACTTATTAGCACTGTGACCCTGGGCTATTCACTTAACCTTTCTCAGTCTCAGTGTCTGGATCTGTAAAATGGGAATAATAATAGCATTTATTTCATTGGATTGTTATGAAGATGAAATGAGAGGACATATATAAACTCCTTTGCAAATCTTAAAGCACTGCATACATTTACCTGTTGTTTGTTATGGTTACAATTTTGTGCATTTTTCCTTGACCCTCTAAACTATAGTATAATGTATATAGTATTAAGTTACTTTAAATCCTTATTAAAAGTCATATGATGTCTGACTTTAGATAACCCTCCCCCACCATTGCACCAGGCGCCATCAAATTGTTCACTGTTGTATTGTACTGTTTAACATCCCTCAACAATGTATCACCAACCAAAGAAACAAATGTGGCTGTTTGTTTTCCACCATATGTCAAAGGGAATAGCTATTTCATTTACAGAGCTCTGACTGAGTGACATTTCGATGTGGTGTCAGGCATTTATACATCGACCTGAGCTTCCTGGAATGATGAGCCTCAAAGCCAAATATTAGCTCTATTGTTCCCCAGTCTGTTTCTTAACAAGTTGGTGAATGCTGGGATCCATTCCAAACAATTTCATGGAATGGACTGTTATGCCTCATCAACTAAATTGCTTCATAATCTTAAGTGCTATTCACACTAAGAGGACCAGAACCCAATTCTTGACGCTTTTCAAACTTCTGATTTCAAGAGAATTTCCAAGGTTCTGATTCAAATTTCTACGTGAGGTCTTTTTAAAAAATTATTTTTAAGTAGAAATGTGTAGACACTCCCAGCATATATATTATTTTCTTATTGATATGATTGCATCTGCAATAGGGTAATTTAAGTTATATTTACAAATTGTTTTCTAATAATTTAATATTTATTAACTCTTCCTCATGGCAGCATTCCAATGCAATGTGGTTTTATGCTTCTTTTACAATGAGAAAAAGACCCCATGAGTTTCTTCCTATGTTCCACAAGTTAGAAACTGGTTCGAAGATAAATCCTTCATCTGCTGGAGCCTAGTCAAATTTATTGTTATGAAGGGCTTTGTCTTTTGCCATAATGATATCAAGTATATAATGCTTTAATGTTTAGAAAGTGCTTTACATATGTTCTCATTGGGTTCCCATAGTAACACTAAAACATTTAATAATAGGTTACTATTATCCCCACTTTACAGATGAGGAAACAGGCTTGTGGAGGCAAAGGGACTTTCCCATCATCTCTTAATTAATGAGATTCTGAGGCCACATTTAAATTCAGGTCTTCTTGACTCAAAGTAAAAACTCAAAACACTGTACCACCTAGCTTCCTCTAATCCATTTTCCCCCTAAACAATCTGATTAGTTAACAGTTTTAGGCATTTTATGGCATGAGAAACAAAGTAAATCTTTAAAACACATGGGCCTTCTAGCTCTCCAGGGAAGCATCACTTTCAATAATCATTCACTTTCTTGGGAAAAAAAGGTAACAGGGAGTACAAAGGAAGAGAGAATGAATTGTCAGCATTTGTCTGTAGCCTGAATGGATTTCGGCAGAGTATGATTCTCTTCAACATGACTTCAGGGTGGTAGCATGCTCCATGCGGAAGTAGCAATCCTCATGTCTTCACTGCTTCTACTTCTGTGCCTGTGGTTTTTCCCCTTTTTTGCCCCAGTTCCAAAGGATGGGAGGGGTGAGTTTATCAGTCAAAATCAACCATTTTCCCGAGTCTTGAAGGGTCAGAATAAACCTCCTTAGAATGGAGAGCATTGAAGAGGAGGAGGAGCAGGAAATGGAGATTTCTGTCCAAACCAGTTGGGATTCAGCGCTAGCATTCTGAACTTCTAGGTGATGACTGCTGTAAATATAGGCATGACAAAGCTGCACATGCATGATTAATACAGGTCAATTTTTCACGTGGTAAGTGTATAAATGACATCTATTGGATATTTAGTGGACAGTCTAGTAGAATCTTTAGAACCCTTCTCAGAACAATATTTGCAAATAATGGGATTACAAGGGAAACCAATTATGTTGAAATGGTTGTCAAAATATTTTTAGATGACTGTGTAGAAACTCTACCTTAGTTAAATGTTGAATGCACATTCCTAAAGGCAGAATTCCGACTAATAAAGATTTCCTGAAATAGCTCATTTTCACATATGGTCAAAAATTATCTCAACCACTATAGTTGAAAATGAAGAGAGAAAGAGGATATAGTCATTTTGAAATGAGCTCTTGACTATGTTTTAGAATTGGAATATGGAAAATGAGGGATAGAATGATGAAATTGGAACCATGAAAGCTTGGATTCAAATCCTACCTCCAACACTTATTAATTGCAAGCGACCCTGGACAAGTCACTTAGATTTCTGAATGACTGTTTTACAATGGAAAGACCACTAGATTTAGAGTCAAAGGGCCCAAGTTCAAATCCTGACTCTACCTCTGTTTTTTTTAAATTTTATTTTAGTTTGCATCATTCATTTCCACAAGATTTTGAGTTACATATTTTCTCCCCATCTTTCCCCTACCCACCACCCCAAAACAGCCATCGCAGTGTATCCCCCCTCCCCCAGTCTATTCTCTCCTATGTCTTCCCCCCTCACCCCTCTGACTTTTTGGTAGGGCAGGATGGATCTCCCAACCACAGTGCCTGTGTATCTCAAGTTCCAGTTGGATGT
>CM053590.1:32582303-32609453 GCA_028646515.1 Pseudochirops corinnae
GGTCTTTTGTCATTTGAGTTAATCTATTTTTTAGGGTGTTGATTTCTTCAGTCATATTGCTGACTCTCTTTTCATGATTTTCTTGCAACATTCTTATTTCTCTTCCCAATTTTTCTTCCACTTCTCTTATTTGGTTTTGAGACTCCTTCTTCAGCTCATCTCTAGCTTTAAGGCAATCTTCATGTTTATTGGAAGCCCCTGGTGGGGGTGCTCTGGCTGCACTCTCCTCCTCCCTCTCTTTGCCATGATCCTTCTTTTCCTCAAAGAAGGAATCTAGGGTTTGGTTGCTGTTCTTGCTTTGTTTCTTATGTTTATTCTTACTCATGGTTCGTCAGTCCATGATTTTTTTTTTTAAATCTTTGTGGGACTCTGCTTCCTGAAGGGAAAGCTCTGTCCCAAATCACTGGGGTCCTCCTGGCTGCTGTAGACCTCAGAAAGGTGCTGGCTCCCTTTCCTACTTACTTCCAGCTCACTGGATAATGAAGACTCACAGGACCGAGGCCCAAGACCGCAATCTGGATCTAGGCCGATCAACACGAGAGCACTTGGCCTCTGAACGATCGCTTAGTCCCCCTGCTGTCAGCAGGCCAAGGGCGCGGAAGCTGCAATGGGTAGGTGGGTGCAAAACCTCTGCCTTTCACTTTCCAGCCCTGGAGGTCTTTTGGCTGGACCGCTTTTCTTCCCCAATTTCGCAAGGCCCACTGACCTAGTTCTGAATGCTGCTGCAGCTGCAGCTAATCAGCTCACCAGAGGCTCCTCAGCTCCTCCTGTCCAGCTGCCCCTGGGTCTCAGCCAGGGCTTCAGGCCAGGCTGGTTTTGGTTCACCGTGCTGATATGGTTCCTCATAGCCGAGCTGACTTTAGTGGAAAGGATATTTGTGTGCGTTTTGGAGTTCTAAGATTAGTTTAGAGTCATATTTTATGGGTATTTTGGGGCGGCTATGTGAGAGCTGTGATATGTTCCTGCTCCTACGCTGCCATCTTGGCTCCGCCCTGCCCCGACTCTACCGCTTACTAACTGTGTGAATTTTGACAAATTGCTTAATGTCTTTGGGCCTGAGCTTCCTTATCCCTAAAATGAAGGGTTGGACATGATGACCTGCCAGACTCCTCTCCATTCCAAATAAATGATGCTCTGGACAACTCCTTAAGACAGCCTTTTAAGTAACAGGAAGGTTTGGTTAGATCTTAGTGAAGCAATTTTTTATCCTCAGCACTCCCTAACTGGTACTGAGCATAATAACAAAAATGCTTTTAGTGAAATATATTCTACAATTGGTTTCAAAACTGAGATAATTGTTTATAATATATAAGACAATGAATTTTCTTTGTATTTTATGAATCGTGGGTTCTTTTCATTCTTTACTTTATCTATTATATCCTTATTCATTCTTTAAAATCCAACATATATGTCATTGCCTCTATGAACCCTTTCCTGAACACCTCCATCAGCAAACACCTTTTCCCTTTCAAACTCCAATGTTATTTTCTTTTATAATTCTTTAATAAATTTATCATATAAGAATATATATGTATGCATGTACATATATATGTATATTCTGTTGATACATATTTATTTTTTCCCTTTCAGTTGTAAGCTCCATAAAAGAAAGGGGTAAATACATCTTTTCCATCATCAATTTCATAGTGTTCATTCAAAACTAGTACTTAACAATTGTTGAATAGAAGAATTAAAAGAACAATCAATCCATCAACAAACATTTCTTAAGTACCTACTATGTGTCAGGCATTGGGGATACAAAGATTAAAAAATGAAGTAGTTCCTATTCTATAAGATAGATACTAAGATAAATCACATAATTAGAAAGATGGTAAGATAGATAAATAGAAGATTAGACAGATAGATGATAAATGAATAAATAAAATGGAGAGATAAATAGATTCTATATTTATGTTTATATGCATATATATGCACATGCATATATACATATACGTATATACATATATGGAGAGAGAGACAAAGAAAAACAGAGAAACAGAGAGAGACACACACACATAGAAAGAGAGAAACTGTGTTAAATTCTGGAGATAGAACAAGTCAGTATTTGGCTTCAAGGAGCTTACGTTCTATTGAAAGACAGCTATAGCTATCATCGTGCTTAGAGAATTTTATGTATTCAATTAAAGATGACACAGTGCACATTGTATTGGACTGGGGATCAGACAAAATTTGGCTCTAATTCCATTAAATTTCTCTGTGAAAAATTGGCTTAATAACCTCTACAGTAACCACCTCATTCGTTCATTGTGTGACTCAAATAAGATTGTGGACATAAAGCACATTGTAAACTTTAATGTACTATACCAATATCAGTTATTATTTCTCAGTATGTTAGCTCATCCTAAAAGATTAGTTTTCCTTAAGAATGAAAGATCTCATTGATAATTTCACAGATGATTAATAGGATAAGCCATTTCCTACCTTGCCCAGATCATCTACATTGCAGAAGAATATCTGATTCTCAATAGAATGTAAACTCCATGAAGAAATGAGTAATTTTCATTTTTGTCTTTATAACCGAGGTGCCTAGAAACATGCCTGGTCTATGCTCTGACCCATATTCTAAAAGCTATTTGATATATTCTTATTAAATTATATTCCCTCACATAATAATAACACTAAATTTTGACTCATACTGTTATGTTTCTAATTGAGAGTTCTAGTTTTATGCCCCAAGAGAGCTGATTATAGGTTATGTGATGTAGAGGGAGGGGGTGCCAAGAGTTTCTGTGATCCAGAATGTGGCCCTGCTGATGCCTGTAATTAAAGTATCACAGCTTTGGTTTAAATAATCTTTCTAGACAATTTTTAAAGTACAAATATTACAGCAAGTGGGAACAAATTGATTCCCTGATTCTTGATACAATAATTTTATCAAGAAGCTTCTCTCCAGAATTGGTGTAGGCCAAAATTGGTGTAGGCCAACAGAGGAGAGAAAAAGAATTTAAGACAGAGATTCTTTACTTTGTTCATGTCATGGACCTTTTTTATCAGCTTGGTGAAGCTCATGTATCCCTTCTCAGAAAAATGTTTTTAAGTGCATAAAATTAAATATATAGAATTACAAATGAAACCAATTATACTAATATAACTCTGTAGGTATGTGTGTGATGTTCAGAGACCCTAGTTCAAGACCAATTGATTGAGGGATTATCCCCCCCCCCCCTCTTGTTTTTCTACCTAAGCAAAATAAGTGTATTGTCCTGGAAAGCTCACTGGATTAGTAGTCTTGAGCCTTGGGGTCTAGTCCCAGTTCTGCCGAAAACTAGCTCCATGACCTGGGGCAACTCACTTTACTTCTCTGGGGTTTGGTTTCCTCATCTTTAAAATAAGGAGGTAATGAACTTCATAATGTCTAAGGTTCCATCCATCTACAGA
Organism: Pseudochirops corinnae; assembly: GCA_028646515.1. Classification (NCBI taxonomy): domain Eukaryota; kingdom Metazoa; phylum Chordata; class Mammalia; order Diprotodontia; family Pseudocheiridae; genus Pseudochirops; species Pseudochirops corinnae. The sequence continues at coordinate 32,585,703 of CM053590.1, forward strand.
ATTTTGTTAACTAGTCACTACCCATCAAGCATTTGTATAATTGACTTTTCTTTCATAAATAGTTTACAGCATGCATCTCCCTACTGGACTGCCTAATGTTTTCATATTTCTTTACTGTCCTTTATATTCGCTTTATATTCACAGTTGCTGTACTATTGTTTCTAGCTGTACATTTTCAATGTTTAATGTTTTTCTCTATTAAAAATCCCAAACATGAAAGTGTCAATTCATCATTTTCTAGGATGGGTAAAGACTATATGGACTAGTTTATGTTATAATTTTTATTTTATACTACCATCTACACCAGTGGTTCTCAACCTTCCTAATGCCGTGAACCCTTTAATACTCATATGTGAGCGTATCTGCATGTGGGCGGACCCACCTGGAGACGGATAGAGGAGTGGTGTCTCGGTTCCTAAGACCATGGGAAATTCATGTTTTCCGATGGTCTGAGGCAATCCCCAAAGGGGTCATGACCCAGAGGTTGAGAACTGCTGATCTACACCATATCCTCCACATACTTGAATGGCTTAACATTTTTTAATGCATACATACATAAATGATTTTCCAAAGGAAGTAAAAAGTTCATTTTTATTGGCTAAGGAGCTCCCTTCCTCTAAAAATGACGGTTACACAAATATGGCTAATTATCTCCACGTTGGATGTCTCCATTTATTTCTCCAAGTACATTGTTGTAGGTAGAACAGAAAATGATCACATTCAGAAACCTAGTTATTCATTTTGAAGTACATAGTAAGGCTGGTTTACATGTTGGCTTTAAATGTTTTGTCCATGTATTTCAGAGAATCCACATTCATTATCTCCTTACTTCCTTATAGTTATGGTTCCCAAAATGTGGCAGGGATTTCTTTTTCTCTTCATTTTTTGGTAAGATGTATTATACAATGTATCAGCAGTTAATGAACAGGAAATAATGATGAGCATGCATTGTGAAATATATTAGCACACTAATTAGATGATAGCAGAATTGCTTACGGATGTCATTTAAACACCTGCTTGGTAATTTTCAGGCCTAAGTGTTACTTCATTTAACAATACATGCTTAATTAGAAGACAGAATTAAGATTAAATCATAAACTCTGTATCGCACAGCAGGTTCTACATTTTTGACTTTCCACCCCATCAATAAGATTTAGGGAATCAATAAATCTATTTATAAGAGGTATATAGATAAGTAGATGAATAGATAGATATAATGATTATGATGATAGACAGGTGGATAAATAGAAAATGAAAAATAGGTGATCATAGATAATTGATGATGATGATGATGATGATGATGAAGATGAATAGATGACGATGGTGGAGATGGAAATATAATGATAAAAATAGATGATGGTAATGAAGGTGATGGATTGATGATGATTCTGATGAAAATAGATGATGGTGATGATGAAAACAGATGACAATGATAGATAGTGATAGGTAGATGATAATGATTGTGTAATAAGCAGGTAAAGATGATAGAAAATAAATGATAATAGATAAATGGTAGTGATAGATGACGGCAATTAAAAGATAGATAGATATGTAGATAAAGCATTTAGTAAATGCTTACTGTATGCTTGGTCCTGGAAGTATAAATACAAATGAACAAAGAAGTTCTTGTCTTCAAGGGGACTTATGTTCTAGGATGACAGTGAGATCTAAAAAAAAGTTACAAAAGGAGTAGGAGAGCATGATTAAGAGATTGGAAATCACTGTGGAGGCCTGCGGTAGGACAAACTCAGGGAAAAGCTTACCTGGTATGGGAAGGTAAGATGGGTATCCAAGGGATGGAGGTCAAGGGTTGGGTGAAAGGGAGATAAGGATGATCACTGTAAAATAGGAAGTATAGTGGCCTGGAAGTGGTAGGAATAGTTTAGGTTTGTCTGACACTATCATTCCCCTTTCTCTCTTCAGTTTGGGTTTCAAATATAATGACATTTATAAATATAATTATATATAATTACATTATATACTATACATTATTGTATACTATATATGTATGCGTATTATAGAAGTATATTATGTAAATTATTCATAGATATATAACAATATTGTAATAATATAGTAATTAATATATGTATATTTTGTATACATTATATATAATTACATCATAAATAGATAATTACATTATACATGTAATTTCATGAAATGACTAAGGAATTGGGGTAGAGTGGATGCAATGGAAGGAAAGAAGGGGAATGCAATGGGAAAGAGATGGCTGGATTCTCTCAGGTGCAGGCAATGTTGTGATGTGGAAACCACAACAGCTCTGGGGCCAGAAGACATGGTTTCAAATCCCCCGACTCCCCAGTTCCCTTATTTGCAAAATTAGGTAGTTGGACTAGATGTCCTCTTGTCTCCCTTCCAGCTCCAAAGCTATGATACTTCTTGACTAAAGGAGTGAATGTTTTCAGCTATAATATACTTGCTGATTTAAAACAGAGTTTCTGAGGTTGTCTACCTGACATCTCATGCATCAATTCTGTATTCACACACACAAACACACGCACACATACGCCCCTTATAATACACAAGAAATTCACAAAGAAGCCTTTTGTGAAACTCTCATTAGTTGAAGTTGGGTTCATTCTAGCTTTGGAAGATAGTTCTTGATATTACCAGCCTCCAGCACAGTGAAAGTAGGTGACTGCTATGAAGTGGCTGACCTAGCTTAGCAGGACAAGTCCCAGATGTTAAGTCATTGAACCAGTCCTCAAATACTGGCTTGGTTCAATGTTGGGCCCCTCACTTAACCTCTTAAACTCTCTGGGCCTCCCATCTACTCATCTTTGAAATGAGAGTTGAACAATGACCTCTAAGGTCCCTATAGTGCTAAGCCCTAATATCTGATAGAGCAGTGGTTCCCAACCTTCCTAATGCCGTGACCCTTTAATACCTGTATGTGGGCGTATCTGCATGTGGGAGGATCTGCCTGGAGATGGATAGAAGAGCAGTGTCTTGGTTCCTAAGATCATTGGAAATATGTGTTTTCCAATGGTCTTAGGAGACCCCTCTATCCCTGTGAAAGGGTCGTTCGACTCCCAAAGAGATTGCGACCCACAGTTTGAGAACCACTGTGATAGAGTATTATCTCTAGGGGACTAAGTTAACTTCTCTGCTTCCAAAAGTACCTACAACTGATGCTTCAAACATCTTTATGCAGGATTTTTATTTATTGCTATAAAAAATTCCAAATAAGAGGACGCTCCCTACCAATGCAGATATGGAAAAGAGAATAAACAATCATATTGTACCTAATATATACCAGACACTGTGCTAAGTGTTTTGCAAATATTATCTCATTTCATACAATAATCCTTTGAGGTAGATGCTTTCATTATCCCCATTGTAGAGTGAATCTGTTTTGTCAGATCATCAGAAGCTAAGTGACTCACCCAGGATCACACTCAGAAAGAGTCTGATGTTGGAATTGAAACCAGCTATTTCTCATTCCATATCAAGATTTCTATCCACCGTGCCACTTAGATGCCTCCTCAATCTTAGAGAGCTGCCTAGAATACAGTGATATTACATATCTTACCAAAGAGTCAAAAAATCAGAATGTGTTAGAAGTGGGATTTAAAGCCAGGCCTTCCCAACTTTGATGTGAGTTCTCTGTTCACCATACCACACTGTAACCTCAATAGGAAACAAATTATTACATAACACATTCAGAGATGAAACTTTAAAGGCAAATGTTCCTGAGAGAGTGAATACATGACTGATTTTCACTGAAGCATAAATGACTGACTAAGTTGTCTGGCCCCCTGTTCCCAGAACTATTGGATATTGGAGATTAAGTCTCTGAGGCCAAATCATTATCTAAGCAGGAAAGCTGATTCCCAGATAACTAACAGGTAGTGATCTCACTCTTTTTGAAGACCTACTGCAAAGGAGAATGCTCTGCCTCCTTTGTCCAGACAGTTTTCTTTTAATGCATCTCTAATTCTTAGGAAGTGTGAATTTATGTTGAGCTAAAATCTATCTTTTTTTCTGAAAAGTCTACCCATTGGTCCTTAGGTTTGTCCAAAGAAATCTTAACCATATTCCATCTTGATAGATGAGTTGGTGATGAACTGGAGTGGAGAGAGATTCAAAGCAGAGAGATTAATGTAAAGGCTATTGCAATACTCCATGTGTAAGGTGATGAGGCCTGTACCAGAGTAGTGGTAGTGACAGAGAAGAGAAGGGGGCATACAAAAGAAGTAGAGTGAAGGTAAAGTCGACAGATCTTGGCAATATTGTCCATAAGAAATGAGAGAAAAGAGTTGAGAAGAACACTTAGGTTGACTTGGAAGGATCCCAAAATCTTTGTATTGCAGTTTGGAGGCACCGTATAAAGCCAGTTAACAGAAAAATGTGGTGACTTGTCTCAATTCAAACAAGGCACTAAAATAAATTCAACTATTTTTGGATTTTTCAATGTATTTGGAAGCTTATCCCCATTTTGTCCATATAATTTGTCAACTAGGTTTTGTGTGTTTGTTGTGTGATGCATGCATGTGAAAAACACAACAATTCTTTTAGCAAAAAGGTAATAACTTCTCCAGTTTAAAAAAAAGTCAAATTTCTAAGTAGCTTTTATTTTAGTGAATCCTTCTCATGGTTTTCTTTTAATGCTAAACCACAAAGGAAATCATATAGTTCTACTTGAAAGTCTTAAGATTTGAAAGAATGTTCCCTATCTTCAAATTATATAATTCATGAAGAATCCTGCTGCTTATGTTTAGATGGACTAAAAGTGGTTTTTTTAAAAAACATTTGCATGAAAGTGACTGTCTTTTGGAACAAATTTTCCTGGAATTAATATCACTAGCCCTTTGATATTTACAATTTGGTGTCATAGACCAAACATAAGTGTAATATGTAGAAAATCATGTTTATTGCTGATGGAAATATATCCAAGACATGAAAACAATTTTCTAGACAAATCTTAAGTAAATACACAGATCTGTTTTAAAAGATTTCTTTTTTCATTTTGTTTGCTTTTTTAATTTTTATTTATAATTTATGCTTAATATAGAAATTCCAGTAACTACTTTTTTCCTCTGATTGGATCAAATAAAATTCAAAATATTTAAATCATCTTTTATTATTGAATTAGTATTATTATAGCATTCTGTTCACCAATATTGCTAAAAGAAAACAATACAGGTAATCCCTAGCCATAGATAAGACAGATAACACTGATATGGAAAGACTGACTGTAATTCAGATGATAGAGACAAGTGAATGGTTATACCATTAAAAGTAGCTAGTTTTCTAGACAATGCATTTTTTTTTATTAAGGTCCACCTTCTTTGTCTTTCTGTCCTCAGTCAGTAAAATGCTGTAGTTGATTATGTTTTTCCTTCTGTCTAGCCAAAGTCTCTCCAGAGATTTTCATTTCCTCATTTAGTCCTCAAAGGATAGAGATTGATTCTTCCAGTATAAAATTCAAGACCAAAATCAAACGACTCTATGTTTGTTTCTAGATTAAACTATCCTGAAATTATATAACCTTTTCTCTTCCCATCTAATTATGATCTTTTTAATAATGATGATCACCATTATCTGATATCACAATGATATTTTTCAGTATCGAGTCAAACCATAATAGGAACAGTACTTTGGAGTTGAGATGATAAACCCTTCCTTTATTATCTTCAGCTTGAAGAGATGATCAAAATAAAACAAAAACTTACCTGTCCATGAAATATTCAAGAATCTTGAGCTGAAGAAATGAGGTCAAAGTAGTAATAAGGATGTACATTATCAATTCATAGAGTTACTGGATGGGAAGAGATGACAGGATCCAGTGTATTATTGCATGATGAAGCTCCTTTTCATCACTAAGGACAGATCCCACAGAATTCTGCTACATTAAGCTGGTGCTCTTTGCCTGGTGTATTTATTCAGGTTTTTCCTGGATAGCTCAAAGACAGACACATTTCCGACCTGGAGTATTTTTTTTTTCCATGATTCTCTCCATGCGCCTTGGAGAGCATTCAATATGATAAAGAGGTTGAGAACCCCAAAGAACTCAGTAGCCAAGGACAACATAGCTGCTCTGCTTGTTACTGAGTCCTTCTCTTAAGACTCTAGCTTTTCACTCTGATTTGGGATCCAAAAGCCCTTCCTTTAAAATTAAGTTCTTAATTTTACTTCAGGATTACACTATTGATAACCATAACTTCTGATTGTAATTCTGACTGTAAGCTAATATATGACCTTGTGTTTTCTTATTTGTTTTTTAAGTAAATCTTGATCTTGAACATGTATCTGGTAGCAATTAATGACTGACTGTAAAATTTGCTGCCTTTATAGCTAGTTGTACTTCAAAAATCCATAATTTCATCCTGTAAGTATACTCTGAAGTGAAATAAAATCTCATTGTTTACATTTTGTGTGTATTCCTCCTTTCCCTTCCAATAAACCTATCAGAATATCTACCCAACAGAGTAGAAGCTTTCCACTCATTCATTTATTATTTCAAGGATATCAATGTATCACTTGGATTGTCTGTTTTTGCTTTCTTTTTCTTGGAAAATGACTAATTCATTTCTGATCAGACATGCACAAATACAGGAAAGATTCACAGTCTAGGGGATTCCTGATGTAGAAAATCCATGCTATAATATCAAGAGCATTGCTCCTTTAGAGGAAGAGTGGTTCAATGGAAAATGTACTGACGTTAGAATCAGTGGAGCTGAGTTAACTTCCTGCCATATGTTTGACAGCAGGCAAGTCATTTTGCCATTGTGAGATCAGTTTCCTCATCTTTAAAATGAAAGGGTTTAATTTGAATTCTTCTGATGTCACTTGCACCTATAACTCTATTATCATAAGAAGTTGCCTGGGGGAATTTTTATTATTGTTTCAGATATATCAGACTCTTCATGTCATCATTTGGTGTCTTCTTTTTTTAAAATTGATTTGTTTATTTACTTTTAGTTTACAAGATTCAATTCCACAATCCCTTGAGTTTCAAATTTTCTCTCCTTCCTCTCCGCCCGCCCATGGTGGCATGCAATCAAGTATAGGATCTACAAATACTTTCACATTGGACATTAGTCATCGTACAAGGGTTGTAACCAATGCAACGAACAATGGGAAAGAGGAAACAAAACCAAACATGGAAAAGAGAGCATGTAGTTTGCTTCAGTCTCCATTTAAACTGTGCTTTCTAGTTCTTTCTTTGAATGTAGACATCTCCTTCCATCTTGAGTCTTTTAGAGTTGTCTTATTACCTTGCATTGCTGAGAAGAGTCCAGTTTATCAAAGCTGGTCATCACACATATGTTGTGTCTGTCATTGTGTACCAATTTCTCCTGGTTCTGTTCTTCTCACTCAGCATCAGTTTGTATAAGCCTCTCTGACTGAGAAGTACCACTTCTAGGATTGTATCCCAAAGAGATCATAAGAGTGGGAGGAAGACCCATATGCACAAAAATATTTGTTGCAGCTCTTTGTGTCACCAAAAAAATGGAAATTAAGGGGATGCCCATCAATTGGGGAATGGCTAAACAAGTTGTGGTATATGAATGTAATGGAATACTATTGTGCTATAAGAAATGAGGAGCAGATGGACTTCATATTTACCTGGAGAGGCTTATACAAACTGATGTTAAGTGAGAAGAGCAGAACCAGAAGAAATTGGTGTCTTCTTAGGAAAGATACTGAAGTGGTTTGCTGTTTCCTTCTCCAGCTCATTTTACAAATAAGGAAACTGAGGCAAACAGTATTAAGTGACTTGCCCAGGGTCACACACATTAATAAGTGTCTGAGGTTGTTTTTTAATTCAGGCTTTCCTGACTCTAGTTCACTATGCCACCCTGCTGCCTTGGGGTCATAAAAAGATTAAATGACTTGTCCAGGGTTGCAAAGCTAATGGCAGAGGTGAGATTCTCACTCAGGTCTTCCTGATTCAAAACCCTGCACTGTCCACAGTACCACACTTTCTGTGATCATGCTCATATTCAATAAAATATTTTGCAGCAATTTCTGTCATCTAATTCATCATTGGCAATGCAAATATAACATGAAGAATAGGTTGCCAAGTATGGATGATGATGATAGTTGGCATTTATACAATGCTTTAAGGTTTCCACAATATTTAATAAATCTGATATTTTATCTCCACAATAAGGATAATGGGTGCTATTATTATTCCCATTTTATAAATAACTGATACATAGATAGAGATATTTACAAAATACACTGTGAATAAATGAGCAAAAATGGTTCAAGACCATTTTTGCAATGTGGGGTGGAGGTTGGACTGACAATGGGCAACTTCATCAGGGACCATTAGAGGTCTGTTGTGTTTGCAATCCCACACACATTCCATTGGTATCTCCCACTGCATTCAGGACAGCCATGCTTTCTCTTCTGAGAAATACATGAAGCATCTTTCTTAGGGGAGGCACTAGAGGAATATGGGGTCTGAGGAACACAGAGAAAGAACAAGGAACACCTTATCCTTGAGATTCCCAATAGTCAAGAAGTCAGAGGAAGAAACATGAAGGGTGAGTCTTAGGTAAGCGACCATAAATACAGAACACATAGAATAGAGTCCTAAGGGGCAACGTATTTACATGGGAAAGTTGCATCATCCAAGTGAATTAATGCATTCATCAAATGCACCAGCTTCTCTCCAACTTATACTCCCCACTCATATTTGAGTACATTTATATATGTGTGTGTGTGTATGTATGTGTGTGTGTACACAGATACACACATATATATGCACTTTTATACACACATATTATATATGTATACACATTTATATGTGTGAATATAATATGATATGATATGATATGATATATGATATGATATAATGTTATATTAATATAACATAACATAACACAACACTATATTATATTATATTATATTGTTATGTTATGTTATGTTATATATATATATTAAGAGGCATTAACAAGTGAGGAGAGGATCAGGGATGACCTTTTAAAGCAGCAAGAACTCAGCCTGAGACTGGAAGAAATAGAGTAAATCTAAAAGACAGAGGTAAGGGAAGGCAAGGGAGTCATTCCAGTCATGTGGGGCAACCCATGTATGAAAAAGCATAGTGATGGGAGGTGGAATGGTTAGTCATAGACAAGGGGAAGCAAAGAGATTAGTTTCACAGAAGCATAAAGAGTGTGAGAGGGAGTAATGTGTAATAAGGTAGCCTTGAGCACAGTTGTGAAAGGCTTTCAGTGTCAAACAGAGCAATTTTTACTTCAACCTAAAGGCAATAGGGAGTCACTGGCACTTCCTTCACAGAGGAGGAACATCGTCAGGCTTAACTTTGGACATTTCTGAGAAGGACAAATCAATGAAAAAGAAGTTAGCCACTCTCTAAGAACCATGAAAAACTTAGCACTTCACCAGTATTTACACTATATGTAGGGAGGGAGGGGATAAAGGAGAGTATAAAACCTTTATGGTTGGTGAGGAGTGCCTGATCCTTTGGGGTAATACAGATCAGGTTAGTGGCTTGTTGTGCCACCTGGTGTTTAAATACAAATATCGCTGAGGTTCAGGATTCTCTGCTCTGCTGTCTATAATTATTGTGCTTAACTGTGTTATTGACAGGTTTTTTTAGCCCGCTGTGAAGGTTGATGCAGGATACATGGGAAGTGGAGGAGTAAGTGATGATGAAGCTATGTTTCAGAGGCAGGCTAGGGTTGCCTGTCTTTGAATTATACTGATTAAGTTTACTTCCTATTTTATCCCTAGAGGAGAATTAGTTTTGAGAAGTCTACCTACCTACCTGGCAGTTTAATACAGCTTGTTGCATATCAGACATCTTTCCCCAAATCCCTCTGGATCGTTTGTAATTATAATTCTTCTGAAGTTATTATTTTCCATGATTTATAGCCATAGAGAATGGTTTGATACTATAAAGTAAATTCTCTAGTAAATAACAGGGAAATTGTACCTATTCATGCAAAATAAATACACATCCCGTATTTTCAAATTAATGCAGTTCTTACTTTAAATATTTTATTTGGAGAATAGATTCTGACCCTGTCACTCAGACAACCATTGAATTGAAATTTTCTCTAATTATACAATATTGCTTGACCCCAAATATTACAAAACAGCTCAATAGAAGGAGAAATATTTTGGCCGAATGAAACAGTGTATGCTGGTTGCATAGTAATGCAGAGAAGTAAATTCAGTAGAATTTTATGACATCTCTAATATCAAAATGTGAGCACCTGTTCCCCAAAGAATTCTAGAATGCTATCTTGGGTGGTTTGGGACATATGTAGATTTGCCTTCAAACACAGATTCATCCTTCTGAATACTAGATGCAAATAGCGGGAATTACAGGGTCTTATTCAGCATACCCATCCACTTGCATGCAATGAAACTTGCAACTTTAAAAATGATCAATCCCCCCAGATATTCAGTTCATTTCCTATCTGTAAATTATTTAGGAGAGACATCAACTATGCTGTTTTAACAAATGTCTGTGGAGTATCTCTGGTGATATCTCATTCATATGGAGATGTGTAAGCATCCATCTTATCGCTGTTTTGAAGCAGAGTAATATATGACATAGCTGTTCAGAGCTATATTAAAGTCCTGAGTTGTGGTGTTTCCAAAAAAAAAATCAAGAAAATTCCAAGTCTCTTCTCTTTCTAAGTCAGTGAAACTGATTAAAAGCCCATTTTATCTTTGGGAATTATAGGGACATCCACTAGGGACCATAAACCATGTTGCAAGTAGACACCTACCATTCCATTCACTTTCATCTGAGAACATATTATTCATTGTTAGTGTTTAAGAAAAGAAAAACACATTTCCCCTTTTAATAAGTTTCAGATGGCATAAACAGCATGATCTTTGAAATTTTACATAGACATATATCATGTAACTAACAGTGTTTACACTAGGTATCTGGTCCACAGAGATGATGAGTCCCAATTCATTAGAAATGTGAATTTTGTTGATACATATTCAGGGATGAACAGACCCAGCTCTAACTGAAAATCACATGGAAAAATTTTGTTCAGATGAAGAAAAGCTGCTCCCAGACTGGAAGTAAATAAAGTTGTTTGCCTTATTTTGAATATGTAGGGTGTCTGCTCACAATGAGTCAGATATTTCTTTCCTTCACCCTCCAGAGTTATACTTAAAGTAATTCTCATTCACTTTATAGGGTTATAGATTTAAATATGGAAGAGATCTTTGAAGTGTTCTAATTCAATGCCCTGGTTTTGTAATTAACAAAATTTAGGAAGCCCAGAAAAGTAAAATAACTTATCCAAGGCCACAAAAGGGCTGAGCCAGGGTTTGAACCTGGGTCTTCAGACTCCAAATAAAAATAACAGTTGTATTATCATTATCACAATAAATAACAATCATATACTGCCTTAAGGTTTCCAAAGTGCTTTAGAAATATTATCTCTTAGGTGCAATGAATAGAACAGCAGCCCTGGAGTCAGGAGGTCCTGAGTTCAAATGTGACCTAGACACTTGACACTTACTAGCTGTGTGTCCTTGGGCAAGTCAATTAACACCAATTACCTAGCCTTCCCATCTCCAAGAAAAAAAGAAATATTATCTTTTTATATTCACGACGACCCCTGAGAGTTAGATTCTGTATTAGAAACCTTTTATAAGGTAAGAAAACTGAGGTGGACAAAGGTTAAGGGACTTGGCAAGGGTCACATAGCTATTAAGTGTCTGAAGTTAGATTTCAACTCAGATCTTCCTGAATCTCAGTCTAGGGTTTTATCCATTTTGGCATCTAGTTTAAATCTTATATTCTTTCCATTGCACAATACTTCTTCCCAACAAGCACAAATTTCTCATTCCATATTTGAATTCTCTTTCCATATTTCAATTGTTTATCTCATTCACTATCCATTTTCTCTTCCCCTCTTCTTATCCCCTTTTATCCTTTCTCTATCACACATATACACATACACATTTATAAAAGTGATTTTTGTTTCATTTTCATTTTGGCAGGGGGAATCTATAATTTCATCTGCCTAGGAAACACAACAAGTATGGAAACTCCTTCCATGTATTCCCATCAGATAGCCATCCAAAATTATTGGCAGTTGTCTTGGGCAGTAGTAGTAGTAGTATTTGAGCCAGAGGTAATCCTTGAACCCTTGTCTTCCTGACTATGAAGCTCACCCTCTATCCACTATGCTACACTGCGTCTCACTATCAATAAATAGAGTAAGTTCTGCTATAACATTTGTTTAAAAAAATTAATTTGTTCCAATATGATTTCTATATTAAAGAATAATCTGAGAATAATGAGAATCTTTCATTTGCTTATGTACAATTCTGTCCTTAAGCAAAGCCAGAAAGCAGAAAAATGCACCCAGCTAAGTGAACTTCATAGGAACACATAAAACTCAAAGTCATCTATGTATAATAATGTACACATTCATTCAACATCCCTGGTTGAATGAGTCATGGAATTGTGATCTCTGGAAGCAGCCCTCCCTCATCCATGGCCCTCAAATTTCCCAGTCTAATATTTGGGAACTGTGGTGCCTGGTCAAGCATCAGCCCAAGGCTGTGGACCCACCACTCTTAATTGTGGTATTTATTTATTGCTTAACCATTTTAGCATGAACAGAATTGTGCTACCATTTTTAATAGATTCCTTTCTTTTTTATGTCACTGTTGAAGTTTTTGAGGACTGTGCCTTAATACTCCCCCCCCCCATGATCCCTATGGTATTCATTTTGTAATTTTGCAAAGCACAGAGATTTGTAGGAACATACATGTTGTATTATAGTAGAATTGACTATATATTAAAGTAGTTGAAAAGTTAACTTATAAAATTTTCCAAGATGACACATAAACAAACAACAAAACAGCAAAGCATCTGAAATTATTTACATGGACCCGAGAGGTCAAACCCTGACAGGAACCTGGTGACAGACTTGTAAGAATCCTTCTATAAATCAAAAAGAAAATCTAAGATATTATCTAAAATTTCATACTCTATACTGATAATGGCACACCTGATGTCCAATCTTCCTGTTCATTCAAATAAGAAATTTGTTACTGGCATCATTGGAAGGGAAAATAACATTGGGAAATTATTCCTTAAGGGCCAGGGTCCCTTGAGCTTAACATCTACAGATGCATGGAAATTACTAAATGCCACATTAATATATGAAAATGAGCTTCCTATTTTCTTAAGGGCCTTGACATATCTGTACTGGCATCATAGGGTGAGGCAGAGGTATTAGACTCAGTACCTGCCATATAAGGCTGAAGAGTAGCCCCAAATGAGATGAAAATGTAATTGGGGAATATTTAACAAAATAAATAAAATATAATGCAACATAGATGATGATAATTTGTTCTTTTTGACGTCAGTATGCAGTCCACAGGAATTCTCTTAATTGAGTTTGACACCAGGAGTGTAAGGGAAGTCCACCATTCTACCACAGAGTTTGGAGCCAAGTGAATGATGGATGATTTCCATCATTCACTAGGCTCCAACCTCAGTGGTAGAGTGAATGAACAGGAAGATTGAATTCTGTCTCTTATAGCCCCATGGCCACAAACAAGGAACTTTACCTTTCTGAGTCTCAGTCTTCCTACATATAATGGAAAAATATGCAATATAGGTATAAGAGACAGCAATGACGTATCTGAATTATGAAGATCCAGTTTTAAGTCATGCCTATGGCACAGTGACTGTGTGACCCTGGACAAGTCATTTAGCTTCCAAGTTCCTCCAGACAACTCTCTAATGCTTTAGGTTGTAAAACAAGTGCTTTTCTGGATTAGGACTGGGAGTTTTCCCACCAGAAGTTGCCTATACTGATGAAAGCATAGATCTGGCAAGATACACACACACACACACACACACACACACACACACACTATGGGGATAGTAATGCCTACCTCATAGGGCTGTTGTGAGAAATAATACTCACTGTCATTTATATAGCCTTTTGATCCCCACAGCAACCTTAAAAAGTGGGTTTATTGTGATCGTCATTTTACAAATGAGAATCCTGATGCTGAGAAAAATTATGAAGTTTGCCCAGGGTCACATGGTCAGTCAGTATGTGTCTGAGATAGGATTTGAACAAAGGTCTTCCTGACTCTAAGTCTAATATTGATCTCTTATGCTGAACTGCTTTTAAAAGGAATGCTTGTATACTTGGGTGCATGAACAATCAATTATTTAAATACCATTTATTAAATCTTATTTGATAAATCGCAGAGGCTGCTAGGTGGTGCAGTGGATAGAGTATGGGGTCTGGAATAAGGAAGATTCCTCTTCCTAATTTCTAATCTGGCCTCAGACATGTATCAACTGACTGACCCTGGGAAAATCACTTAACCCTATTTGCCTCAGTTCCCCCATTTGTAAAATGAGCTGGAGAAGGAAATGGCAAATCACTCTAGTACCTTTGCCAAGAAAACCCAAATGTAGTTACACAGAGTTGTGCAGAAATGAAAAAAAAAACCCACCACTGAATAACAACAAATAAATGACAAGTCCTGTTCTGAACATTGGGGCTAAAAAAATATCAAACATGATAGTATCTCCCTTTAGGAATCATATTCTAATTGGGAAACACCATACATTAAGGGAAGCTAGATTTGAAAAGTAGGGGCAGGGAACCACCCATGCAGTATGGCATGTTCATCATCACCACTACCAGTAATAAACTGAGCTGCTACTATTATTATTACAACTAATGGAGACTTCGGTGATCTTGAAATCAAATAGTAAAAGCTATAGACTCAGAAACAAACAATCTAGCTTAAGTAGGACAGGGTGAATCATTTATAATTAGGATACTTGATTTCTTCATTTATGAAGAAAGGCTGAATTTAATGCATGTCCAATACAGCCAAATTAGTAACTATTGAGTCAAAGTGAGGAAAGAAAGATAGGCGAGTTAATTTTGCAGAGAGGAATGGCTTACTTTGATACTGTGAGACTGCTCCCTGTTTCAACATCCAACTCTCTTTATCTCAGATATTCTCCCAGTGATATCATAGACATAAGCCATAAAACAGCATGACCTCAGTGTGATTAAATGATAAATGATTCAAAAAACAATGGAGAGACACAGAGTGGGCCCTTTTCTATTGATTTCTCATTTATATGAAGTTGCACCAAAGACAAATGCAATGAATGAATCAAGCATTTAGTAAGCCTTTCCTACATTATAGGCACCACTTTAACCACTGTGGATTCAACAATAAAAGCAAAATCAGTCTGTGCTTCCCCAGAAGCTTACATTCTAGTGGGACATGTGTTATCAAGGACACATGAACATTACAAAAGGAGTGGAGGCTGTCATTCAGTGAGAATGAAAGACAATGGACATAGCTCAGGTGGGACCTTGGTGCCCACAAAATACCAGAAGGACAAGAATGAAACCCTTTCATAAGCCAGGGAAATCCTTGAAGGAGTAAAAAGATGAACAAATATTGTACATCACAAGAATCCTTCTGTGTCAGGGGAGAACACACCCATACCCATCAAATCCTCAGTCCTTCAGAGTATCAAAAGAAGGAATGACATATTTCATAAGCCTGTGGGAAATTTAATTTTTTCTGCATCATATAAAGATCTTCCAGTGAGATTTGGAAGACCCATGAAGATCTATACTTTCTTTGCAACTATATAGTCTTAGTGACTGTGTAATTGGAACTTAGGTGCCTGAGACAGCTAGAAATTCAATGAATTGTAAATGTTCACACAGCCAGTGTATATCAGAATGAGGATTTGAACCTGGGTCTCCTTGCTTTGACTGATGTCTCTCTATCCACACTGCCAAACTCTCTCTGTTTTGAGCTTTTCTAAAAAAACTTTTACAATTCACATTCTTGGTGTATAGACTAGCATCTCTCTTGGGATATTTTTTTAAAATAAAAGGCAAATGATTGCCTACTTCAAAGACTGAGCTAGCATCCCCTATACCAACTTGAAGAAAAGCCATGGAATCTTATGACCAAATTTTATGGAAAGACAATAGGAGAAGTCTTGAAGAATTTGCATATCTAGTTGTTTGGTTCAATTTCAGAGATTGGAGATATTTCTCCCCAATGGTATTGGATAACTCTAAGAGTTATTCTCAAATGTGCTCTTTAAGTTTTCCTGTTGTTCAATGCATCATTTTAGGTCTAAAACAAAAATAAAACAAAATTTTGCCTCAGTCTTTAGCCTGGTAGCTAGAGCCTCTGGAGGCATAACTTAAGATCAAGGAAAGGGGAAAAGAATATGTATTTCTCCCCACAGGGAATTGACAGGGGGTGATATTCACATGATTCCTGTATTTGGATAATGCACTGTTGTACACTAGAAAGATAGATTGGGAGAGACTGAACAGGGAAGTGACTCCTACAGGTTAACTCATCCTATAGCATTATAAGGACAAGAGCTTGTAGGCTATTAAGTACCACTCTCTCATTTTATACTTGTGGAAAAGTATGAAAAGAGATGACAAGGAATGTTCCTTGTATTACACAGGGAGTGAGTAGCTCAAATGGGGTTTGGACCCAAGTATTCCTGGCTCAAATTGGAACGCTATCCAGAATGCCATGTTGTGTCTCTTACAGGATATTGAGAATGTCCTAGCTATGTCTGGGTCAGGGTCATAGCAAGAAAGTTTGAATGAATGTGAAATTCTCATTGAGAAATTGAAATCCTCTAATATCATCATGTTGTCAAGCAGAAAATGTACAAAAAGTAAAAATAGAAATGAGAAAATGTTGTCATCTTCCTGTCTCTCCCTGGCTTTACAGACATATTGAATATGCTCTAAGATAAAGACTTGCTATTTTATATTCCTATGATTGTGCTTCATTTTGGTGTAACTAAAAGTGAGTTTGTGATAATAACCTTGTCAGAAGAATATTATATGTTAATAATATTAGGCATGAACTGAATGACATAAACTTAGAGGTTTAATTAAAAGTACTCATCTGAATATTTACATAATGATAGACCTGGAGGGGACTATAGAGATCATAGGATCATAGAGACCATCATTAGAGGCCATCTAATTCAGAGGAGTCAAACATGTTACTGCCTACAACATTCCTAGATTGAAATGTAATTATTTAACACAATAGATAAAATCACCTAGATAATGCTGTTTTGTGATTTTTTTTAAGTCAATATACAGCCTGTAGGGATCAGTTTCTATTTGGGTTCGACATTTCTTATATAATACAATGCCTTTATTGTATAGATAACAAAACTAACACCCACAGAGATGAAAATGACTTTACCAATGTCAAAAAGGTGGTAAGGAGGATAGCTAGGATTTGAATCCACAGCCGATGAGCTCCGGTTCATTTTACAGAACTATACCACCTCTAATCAAATTACTTAATCCAAATTCCTCATTTTACAGGTCAGAAAATTGAAAGTAGGAAGGTTACAGGTTTAATCATCTTCACACAAATGTTGATGCAATAGCCAGCATTGGAATGCAGATTTCCTAATGGCCAGTGCAGTGCTCTTTTCTTGATATGATGGATGAAATTGCATCGAATCCTGCTTCAGACACTCACTAATTACAGTTTGACCCTACAGAGATGTAGTACAATTTCTAGGTCTAATTATATATGTACACATACATATATGGTCATTATTATATGATATGATGTGACATGACATGATATGACATGACATTGTATGATTATAACATAGCATACGGTAGCATAACATAACATAATATAGCATAGTAATAACAATGTAATGTTATTACTTTAACCTTAAAAAACCCAAATAACATAGCAATTAGCTTCTCTCCTTAGTACTTATCACATTCCCCTTATAATAATGTGACTTGTGGACATATTATCCTTTCCACTAGACTTTAAGTTCTTTGAGGAAAGGCATAGTGTCTAAATTCAGCTATCTTCACCATTTTACAAGATTCTTGACAATGGTACTTAGACAATACTCACTAAATTGAGGCACCCGCTACAATACACAGATTAATAACATCATTCTCTCACCAAATTTAAAATCTATTAAGGTGATAAGAAAGATAAATAACTAGAACACCAGTAAGAGAGTCATATAGTGGTAAAAGGGCAGATATTAGAAAAAGATGAAGGGGTAAGAAAGTTCATTGTATGTATAAAGAATGGAAAGTCAAGTGTAGATGGAGATTAGTACTGGGGAAAAAATAAGTAAGATAAATATGGAATAGCTGGGTAGCCCTGGATCACAGACGATCTTGGGTGGAAGTATTATGAGTTTGTATTCATTACACAATAAGGAGCTTTGAAGAGTTTGGAGAAGAAGAGTGACATCCAATGTGTGCATGAGAAAGTTGAACTGACAGCAATGTGAAGGACTGATCTAAGAGAGAGGAGATTGGATGCAGTAAGCATGGTTAGGAGTCCTTTTTATTAGTCCAGGTGGATGGTAATGAGGCTGCAGTAGGGTGGTGACAGTGGGGCATAAAAAGGAGGGGATGGAAGCAAGTTAGTTTGTGGAGACAGCCTTGACAATACTCATTAACTTCTTCGAGATGGAGAGGGAGAGAAAAGCGCCGGGAATAACTTCACATTTTCAAGTATGCCAAAACCGGTATTGTCACTACCATGGACAGAAACAGAGAAGTCAAATGAAACTGGTTAGGGGAGGGGGAAACTGATAAAGGCCACCCCAAAACCAGAAGTCATCTGACTTTGCTATTTCTGTCAGTGGCACTGCCAATTGCCTCATTTGGCATGCCTAACTTTGGAGTTATCACTAACTCCTTCCCCTCTTTCACTCCCTATATTTAAGACATAACACCTGAGGTGCCAATGGAATATTCAGATGGAGTGAATGTGCAAGCAACTGGAAATAAGCATCGAAAGCTTCGAAGAGGTTGCGGACAGAGATTTTGGAATCATTTGCATAGTGGTAATAAATCATTGAAACTGTGGAAATAGGTAAAATTTTTAATGAACATTTTGTTTCAGTTTTCAAACATTTATATTTTCTCTATCATCTTGAAAATAAAATACAGAATAGTTGTAGAAAATAAACAGAGCCAAGTAAAATAAATACCCATATTGGAAATGTCCAAAATTGTGCATCTCATTCCCTATTGTATTCTATCACCTAATCACAAGGAAGATAGCATTCTCATCATCGTTTCTTTGGGAGTCATAGATGATGAGAGTTGTTGAGGTTTTCTGAATTGTTAATTTTTACAATAATAATATGATAATAGAAATTGTTCTGTTGTTGAACTCATTTCACTCTGTATCGGATAATACAAGTTTTCCCAGAATTATTCTGAATCTATTCTTTTCATAATTTGTTACAGCACCATATTATTCCATTACTTTCTCTTTTTTTTGTGTGTGTGTTTTTTTTGGAGGGGGGAAGGTAGGGCAATTGGGGTTAAGTGACTTGCCCAAGGTCACAAGGCTAGTTTTGTGTTAAGTGTCTGAGGCTGGATTTGAACTTAGGTCCTCCTGACTCCAGGGACGGTGCTCTATTCACTGTGCCACCTAGCCACCCCTATTCCATTACTTTCATACGTAATAATTTATTCAGTCATTCCTCATTGGATAGATGAGCCCTTAGTTTCCATTTCTTTTCTTTCTCTTTTCTCCTCCCTCTTCTTTACACAGAAAAAGAGGGACATGGAATAGGAGTGTTCTCAGGACGAATGTTCTGTGTTTGAGGCAAAATCTTCTTCTTCTTTTCTCTTTCTCTCACCCAGACATCAATCAAAGGTCCTCACAACTTCTTTGACTTTAAAAACCTCTTTACTATCCCCTCTAAGTAAAGGGCTTCTCTTTGCTTCTGAAAAATTCCCCCCTTAATCTACTCTCCTATTTATTCACACATTACCTCTCTCCCTATTTCCTCCTCTTTTCCTGTTGATTTTAATGCATTTCTACATCAAACTCCTTATGTTAGTGCTTGTGTGTGTGTGTCTTACCCTCTTCTGACCAGTTTCAAAGAAGGTGAAGTTCAAGAAAGTGACTCAGTCCATTCATCCCATCTTTATTTGTATAAACCAGGGGTGGTGAACCTGTGACTTTGAGGCCACATGTAACCTTCTAAATCAGTGGTTCTCAACTTTCCTAATGCTGTGACCCTTTAATACTTGTATGTGGATGTATCTGGGCATATCTGCATGTGGGTGGACCCACCGCGAGATGGATAGAGGAGTCATGTCTCAGTTCCTAAGACCATCAGAAATATGTGTTTTCCGATGGTCTGAGGCGACCCCTGTGAAAGGGTCATTTGACCTCCAAAGGGGTCATGGCCCACAGGTTGAGAACCGCTGTCCTAGATCCTTAAGTGGGACTTTTTGGACTTAATCCAAATTTTACAAAATGAATTTATTATTGAGGCAGAGACTGAAGCCTGGTTTCTTTAAGTCAATTTGGTGCTTGGGGCTCTGGGATCTTGTTTAGTCTTTGCTCTCAGACCTCTAGGAGATTCCTATGCTACTGGTCTCGGCCAAAGACTGAATCCAAAATCAACTTTTGGTATTCCTGCTTCGTATATTTTGCTGAAAGTTCCAGGCACTTAGTCTGTAATCCCTATACAACCTTATTCTAGTTTCTAACCATTTGCCTATAGGGTCTAATTCAGGAGAATCTATTGTCTTGGAAGAGGGAAATCTATTAAGAAGGAAGTGATTAATGAGAGCCAGTTGGTGAAGAGCTGAAGAATGAGTGACTAATAAGCATGTAAAAATATTAGGTTTCCACTACTTTGTCAAAAATTTGGTGTTGGGGAAGCTAGCTGGTACAGTGAATAGAGCACTGGCCCTGGAGTCAGGAGGACCTGAGTTCAAATCTGACCTCAGATAGTTAACACTTACTAGCTGTGTGACCTTAAGAAAGTCACTTAACCCTAATTGCCCTGCCTTCCCCCCTCAAAAAAAAAGTTTGATTTTGAAAGAGAGGAGAGGAAATGAAATGGGAAGTTGATGGGCTAGAAGAGCTACGAAACAAATTTTTTCTCAACAAAAGCATTCAAGCACACATCTAGGCAAATGAGGAGCTAATGAAGAGAAAAGTAGTAGATAAAAAAGAAAACAAATCCTTCAAGGAGATGGTACAGGTTAGGATCAAGGGCATTGATTGATGGGTTAAAGTTGGTCAAGAGAAGTTGTCACTCTAATACATGAAAGGAATAACACATAGATGAAAGTATCAAGAAAATAGAAATGATTCAAGTGTTAGCTCCATGATGAACTTCGTGTCTATTGTCCATAGAAAAGTTTTCTAAGTCAGAGTTCATTATCAAATTGACTGTGGCATAAAGAAGGTAATGCCTTAAGAACAATCATGAAGTCATAAGAGGTTTTCAGTCTTTTCAAGTAAAAGGAGAATTCCTACTGACAAAATCCCCTATACATTATATATTAATGTAAAAAGAAGTCATCATGAATGAAATTGATAGCATATACATATATATAAACATGAACTATACATACATACATACATATATATATATATATGTTTTGGGGTTAGAAAATTTTGTAGCCATGTGCTGATATAAATATGTTCTGTTAATTATATACCCATAAAAACATTGAGACACACACATCCAGATGTGTGTCATATATGTGTAATTAACAGCAGAGATGCATGTATTTGTGTTTGCCTATGTTATTAATTATATGTATATGCATGTGCACATATATAGTCATCTACACATGTAAATATCAATGCTAACCTATAGTATGTATAGATAACAAAATTTTAAGTATAAATTGAATGATATATTTGTATATCTAGTTCATATATACATAACTATAAATTGTACCAATTTTAATATACAATTAAAAATAACAATAGCCTTTATATAGCAGCTACTTTGAGCCAGGCACTGTGTTTAATGCTTTGTAAATATTATCTAACATGATCCTCACAACCTGGGAAGTAGATGCTAGTATTACACCCATTTTACAGTTGAAGAAATTGAGGCAAACAGAAGTTAAGTGACTCACCAAGGATTACCCAGCAAGTAAATGTCTGAAACTGAATTTGAATTCATCATTTCCTGACTCAAGGCCCAGTTCTCTATTCACTGCACCACCAAGCTGTGTATATGCACACAATGTATATGTCTATGTAGATTTATGTATATGTGTGTTGGTTATGAATATATGTATATGCATGTATGTGTTTCTATATAAACAAACATGTTTGTGTCTATATACATAGACATATATTATACAAATATAGGCAACTATATGCAGGTCCATATTAATATAAATAATGCATCCACTGAAATAGTCACATGTACTCAAATTCACACTTTTAGAAGTTAGAATTACTCAAAATATGGCCATTTGTTTCATTCCAATGTGAATACAAAGTACAAATGATAACAATGAGACCATTTCACAAATTCACTGTTTGTAGTGATAGAGAGTTGCTTTTATACATGCAAACACACATACATACATACACAAATGCAGCAGCAAGTCCAAGCACAGGTACGGTAGTTTGGGACAGGGGCACAGGTAAATTATGAGTACTTTGTCCTAACTCAGTAACAGAATCATTACAAGCACATAAGCATGAAGCATTAAGCCAGGTCCAGGATGCATTGAAAAGAGCCCTGAATTTTGAGTCACAGCACTTGGGCCTGATTGCCAGTTCGGTTACCAACTATCTGCATGACCTTGGGTGAATTGTCCCTCACAATGTGCCTCAATTTCTTTATCTGTAACAAGAGAGAGTTGCATGATTTCTAGGATTCCTCCCAGCTTTAGAGTTTTGTTCTTCAAAGGAAGCCATTAACAGTGGAGATCCAGAAACTAATGTCTCATTCTTATCCTGATGATGGAATTGGCTATGCTGATCTTGAATAAATGCATAACTTTACTCACCAGTCACATTTCTAATTTTAATGCTGGTGGGCATCATTGGCTCTCAGAAGCATGATATAGAGTTGGTGTTGATTATTACATTAAATTCCACTTGGATACATTAAACTACTTTAGCTTAATTAAAAATGTGCAGCATTTAATATAGAATTCAAATTATCAGAGATAAAGGAAGAGATAAGTGCCCGCCATGAGAATTTAATAAGGGTCACTCCTCTCTCCTTTTAATGTTAAACATGTCTCCTTCTTCCCCCAAAAAAATTTAGACTTGAAAATGTCCATAGTAATTGTACAATTTTACTTTATGCTTCCAGGACATTTGTACAGAAAAGAGTTTCATAAATTATGTAGATGACTCCTTCAATGTCATGATTACTCTTTTCTCTAATAGTCTTGAAAAAAAGCCAAAAGCAAGAGATGGAAATTTTTCACTTGGGATTTTAGCTTTTTTTCTTGTACATCAAGCCAGTCATGTGCTAATATCTGACTTCTTTGTGGTTTGATCTGAAATCAAGCAATCAAAGGGACGAAGAAGAGAAACCTTCTACTTACTCATGAATTTGGATGCCAGCGGTTTTTCCAAAAGTTTCTTTCAGGCAATTGTTAAATGACTTCCTTTATAGAAAGGGATATTTGGTGGACAGAGCTTCCTGAGATAAGGGACTATTTTTTTTCTCTTTGTTCAGCATAATGTCTGACACATCATAGCACCTGATAAATTATTGTTGATTGATCGGTTCATATCTCAAAGTGCTGGGAACGTAGGAAGGGTTACTGAGGCTACGAATGTATTGTCATGGGCATTTTCCTATCGAGGGAACTTCTTTTTTCCCTCTTATAATAAAGGTTAGTATCTTCACTGCAAATCAGAATCTTAGAGAACTGTTTAGAATACTCTAGGGATAAGAAATTTGACCATGGCCACACA
>CM053590.1:32609953-32723965 GCA_028646515.1 Pseudochirops corinnae
TTAAAATAATATTTTTATGGTACTACCACATAACAAAAAGTAAGCATGGCAATAATCTTTTTGGGGAAAGTTTCACTCAAATCATAAGATTTCTTCTTATGATTATTTGCACAAAATAGTGAATGATCATGTCAAGGCTAAGAAAAAAGATGTGATGTATATTTAAAACAAGTTTTTCTGTTCTGAAGCATTTACTTTGAATGCTTGGGACTAATAGCCTTTGCCCCAGAGCCTTAGTACTGGAAGCTTTGCCCTTGGATGCATCAGGGTTGGTGGATTTGGCAACCTTGGGATCAGCAGGATTGGAGAAACCTTAAAATCACTGGACTTTACAACCTTTGAACCATAAGACTGGTCACATGACAGCTGGATTTGGTAATAGTGGACATGGTGTTAGCTATAATTACTGCTGACTAGAATTCATTTAGTGCTTTTAGGTTTCCAAAATGCTTTACGAATATTTTATTTATCCTCACAAAATCCTTGGGAGTTAGGCACTATTATTATCTGCATTTTATAGAGAAAGAAATCAAATCATACAAAGTGATAATATAATATGATACAATACAATACAATATGACATGACATAACATAACATACAACACAATAAATGTAATATGATATGGTATAATAATATAATATAATAAATATAATATAATACTAAGTGTCTGCATTTGAACTTAGGTCTCCCTGACCCCAGGTCCATCTATCTGAGACTAATTTAATCCTAAATAATTGATAGCACAATAACAAATCACATAAATACTAGATAATTTCTATCAAAGAAATTGGGAACAATGAGAAACCATAGAAAACCTTTTTTGCAATACATTTAAAGCTGTCTGTATAGAAAATTTGTATCTATAAACACTTTCATTTAAAAAAATCCAAGTAACAAAGCAAAAATCATGTAAATAAATCCCTGGATTGATAAATAAAACTAGTAGCTAGTCGTTGTTGTTGTTTTATAATAAAATAGGCGAGTAGTTAGCTAATCTGCTTTCTAACATTTTTTTTCCAAGGCAATTGGGATTTAGTGACTTGCCCAAAGGTCACAGGGCTAATAAGTATCAAACACCTAAAATTGGGTTTGAACTCAGTTCCTACTGTTTCCAGGGCTGGGGTGCTATCCACTGTGCCATCTAGCTCCCTCCACCCCTGTTAATTTGCTTTTCAAAAAGACATAGGAAAACACAATTACCAGTGCAACGGTTATTACCATGGCCCTTACTTCCTCCTGGCCAGGCGTGTTATATTTCACTCCTCCCTCAGGTTTCTCCAGTACTATTAAGATGAATAGGTGGTTTTTGTTCTCTGCACTAGCTCGAGCAACCACTTACCAAGTTTCCCCAATTTTAGGTGGTCCTTAGCACCTCAGTTCAATTTAATCACTTATTAATTCGATTTTACAAAGATATATTTTCTTCATAGGTAGATGGAACAATGAATGGATAGAGTGTTAGACTTTGAGTCAGAAAGACTCCTCTTTCTGAGTTCAAATCTGGTCTCAGATACTATCTAGCTATGTGACCTTGGGCAAGTCACTTCACCCTGTTTTCCTTAGTTCCTTCCCCTGTAAAATAAGCTGGAGAAGGAAAACCACTCCAGTATCTTTGCCAAGAAAACCACAAATGGGATCATAAAGAGTTGGACAGAATCAAAAATGACAGAACAGGATAGTCTAGGTGATGCAGTGAATAGAGCACTGGCCCTAGAGTCAGGAGGCCCTGAGTTCAAATCTGGCCTCAGACACTTAACATAAAACTAGCCATGTGATCTTGGACAAGACACTTAACCCCAATTGCCCTACCTCCCCCCTTTCAAAAAGAAAAAAAAAGAAAAGAAAATGACAGAACAAATTTAAAATACAGATATACAAATCACCCTCCTGTAATTCCATGCACTAGCAGCTTCTCAAAAGAATGCTACCATGAACAGCTTTTAAGGTTTGGATTACACAGTATAGTGAACACTCCATTTATTCCATTACAAATAAAGGCAAACATTCACAACAAATCATAATATAATAGCCACAAAAAAATGAAGGTACAGTATAATATTCACAACATTACATCTTATCATAGAAAATTAGAATATAGCGTTCACAACAGCTTAACGTTAGAGTGGTCACACAGCTTTCACTACAGTGGCCACAGTATTTGAAACAAAGAATAAAAGAATAATCATCTGGTTTCCCCAAGGGGGAAACCTTCCTTACTTAATCGTTCAGTCAGTTCACAATACAATAATCAATACTTAATCAGTCACTTATCTAACAATCAGTCACTAAACACAATCATTAGAAAAACCACACAAACTCTCCACCCCTTGGTGTCCAGAAAACCTCAATTTCATCCAAGGGGAGGCCTTTTCTTCATCTTGACTCAGGGTGGTCTCTCTGATTCCCTGGATCCCCTTCAATGGTCCCACCTCCTTCCTAAATCCACCAAACAGTCACTTGGATTCAGAGGCAGACAGCTCCCAGGTCCTTGTCCAGTCATCAGGGCAGTCCCTGGCACACACTGAAGTTCACAGGGTCCAGCACATCTCAAACCCTTCACCACTTCTGTTGCCAGGAATTCAAGAATATGCCAAGCCACACACCAACAAAGGCTTCTCCCAGTCATGTTTCTTCAGTCCTCCAGCAGTTCGGCTGGCCTCAGGACCCAGGAGAAATCTTAGCCTTCCAGGAGACCTTCCAGGCAAGCCCTCTGAGCCTTCCAAGTGGCCTTCACCAGATTCTGGTCTTGGAAAACTCCAACTCAGTTCTAAGTCAGCTTCCAGATGCTAGGAGAGAATCTCTCTCCCTCTCTCTCTCTCTCTCTCTCTCTGTCTCTCTCTCTCAAGAAAACTCCAACTCCAGTCTTCAGTCCAGCAGCCCAGCTCTCAGATGCTAGGACAATCCTGCTTCCTCCAACAGGAGCCACAAGGAGGAAGATTCCCAATTCTGTCTCTCTGTCTCTAGAACTCATCTCAGCCATCCCCCTTCTGCCACGTCAGCAACAGGGGAGTTCATGCCCTCTTAACAGGAGGCAGAGCTCACACTTTCCATACTTGGCCCTAAGTTACTAAGGGCTAAGTATCTGCTAAATTGATTACCTTACCGATTATTGATTACCTCCCCACCCCCACCACCCCATACCTAGGGCACATAATCTTCTCTGTGGAACTTCAATCTGCATAGGGAAGGGAAATTAGGTTTACAGATTAACATAGTTCCTATGTAGTATTTGTTGTACCAGATCCCAAGTCTAAAGTCATCTGTGGGCCTGAGTCCCAAAACCCTGAATTCTAAAGACTTCCTTCCTTTTTGTTTTACTTAAAAACAGACATATGCATTCATATAACACAACACACATACATATAATATAGATTGCATATCATATATATAACAACATACCTGTGCTTTCATCTGTGTAAGGAGATCCCAGTGAGGACCTCTACCAATATAGATTAGTACCTGTTCTGCAGTTTAATGCTCAGTTTATGACAGTGTTTGCCAACCTTTTTTTTGTCATGCATGGCAAGCCTTCCTTATTTTATTTTATTTTATTTTATTTTATTTTATTTTATTTTATTTTATTTTTCTAAACTTCGTCCATTACCTCCTCCTGACAACAGTGTACAATATGATACAGGCTCCACATATACATTCATATTAAACATATTTTCACATTATCCATATTATATTTCAACATTCATTTGCACAAGATTTTGAGTCACAAATTTTTCTCCCCATCTTTCTCCTACCCCCTACCCAGAAATAGCGGGCCTACTGAATACCCCTTCTCTCAATCTGTTTTCTCTTATATTCTTCCTCATCCTCCCCCCCATAACTTTCTAGTAGGTCAAGATGGATTTCTATACCCGAGTGTCTATATATATCTTATTTCCCAGTTGCATGTGAAAAGCATTTTTTTTTTAATATTTGTTTTTAAAACTTTGAATTCCAGATTTTTTCCCTTCCTCCCTTCTCACACAACCTCACTGGGAAGATAAGCAATTCAATATAAGTTGTACATGTGGAGTTATGCAAAATGTTTCCATGGAAGTTATATTGTGAAAGAATAACTACATTTTCTTCCATCCTATCCCACCCCCACACATACTATTTTCTACTTTGACCCTGTCACTTTTGAAATGTATGTGCTTCTAACTACCCTATCCCCCAATCTGCCCTCTCTTCCATCATCCCCCTTCTTATCCACTTCCCCCTTACTTTCCTGTAGAGTAAGATACCCAAATGAGTGTATATGTTGTTCCCTCCTTAAGCCAAATTCAAAGAGAGAAAGGTTGACCCATTCCCTTTCACCTTCCTGTTCTTCCCCTCCATTGTAACAATTTTCTCTTGCCTCTTTTATATGAGATAATTTACCCTATTCTATCTCTCCTTTTCTCCTTCTCTCATTATATTTCTCACTCAACTCTTAATTTTATTTTTTAGATATCATCCCGTCCTATTCAAGTTATCCTGTGCCCTCTGCCTATGTATACATGTATACATGTACACATATATACACACACTTACATACATATTTACAAACACACCCTCCTATATATACATACAAACATATATATATATATTCCCTTCAAGCATCCTCATAATGATAAAAGTCTCATAAATTACAATTATCATTTTTCCTTGTAGGAATATAAATAGTTTGACTTTAATAAGTTCCTTATAATTGAGAAGTGGGGAAACCTCCACAGCTGCTGTTGATTCAGTCTCCTGAAGTCTCCTCTGGCTGCAGCTGGTCTGGGCTGCCCTGGAACCAGAACCCCATGGCTCACAGAGGACTGAGCTCAGCTCCCAGTATGCTGCAATAGACCTTTCCTATTGGCCTCCCAGGCTGCTTTTAGTGTGAGATTTGTTTCTCTCTGTCACTTTGTGGGTTCTGTAGCTCTAAAATTTGTTCAGGGTCATTTTTTTTTTACATGTATTGGAGGTGGTGGGAACCAGAGCCATGCAGAAGTCCTGTTTCTACTCTGCCATCTTGGCTCCACTCTCAAGACTTCCTTCCTGAGTTGTTTGTACCCCTGCCCTGGAATCCTGGACTCTAATATCACCATGACTCCAGTTCATGCATCTAAGAACACCACTCTTTATACCTTGATTTGAAAAAGAAAAATGACATCGACTGAAACTTCAAGCTTATTTTTCAGTAACTCTTGGTCTAGAGGAATAAGAAGAAATTTTCAGACCATTCCCCAATTTCTGCATTATGCTGCTCAGAACATAAGTATTTGGCTGTGCCTCTATCAGGCAAATGTAAAGATACAGTCATTTCTGTCACACAGCCCATGGAAAGAGACTGTTCCCACCCACATGGTAGGTAAACTTATGATGTCTTCTCCCTGAAAAAGATTTCTTATATCTCCCATATGGGTACTTTAATCCTAGGTCATCTTGGCATACATGAAAGTCCCATTACACCAGTATGTATCAAAGGTGAAATTTGAGAATTCATAACAAATGAAGATGAAATAAAGAAAATTATGGGGGGGGGGATATTTCAGTGACAAACAAAATGGAAAGCATGAAATGGATGAATACTTAAAAATATAAAGTAGCCAGATTATTAGAATAAGAAAAATAAAGTCCAAATATTCCAATCTCGGAAAAATAAATTGAATAAATCATTGTAGAGGCAACCACATTGACATACACAGGATGTCTACTAGCACACGTTCTTAGATCTGGTTTACTAGGAAAGACAACTGTTTAAGAAGCCAACAATCTTTTTAAATTACCTTCACTAGTTCAGGGGAAAAGTCAGCATCCTGAATTTCATAGAAAATACAGAGAAAATTTAAAGAAAATGTAAGCAGAGAAATAAGACAAACAGTCAATGCTCTGACTACCTGAATCATACATACATACTTTACATACATCCCTGGATTGAGAGAGCCTTTACATCTGAACAGTCTGGGAGCTCTGAACATATGGCCACTCAGAATCTCAAGCTGGGAAATCACAAGAATATTCTCATAAGTGAGACCCCCAAAGCAAAATACCAACTCAGAATATATATACACTGCTCAGAGTCAGAAGGCATCCCAACTCTTGTGCCTCATTGCCTAATTAGAAGTTAGCCAAAGGTACAAAAGACTTCCTATAAGCAAGCCTTCCTTAAGCACGCTTCCCTTAATGTGCTCCACATGGGGCCTATTAATGGGTGGGGAAGATTTTATATCCTGACCTTACAATCATGAATACACTCATAAAGATAAAAGGACAAGGGCCAGATAGATTTTTAAATAAATTCTGTTAAACATTCAAAGAACATTAAATTGTAAAAATTGGGGGGGAAAAAGGATCCTATGAAACTTTTCCTATGATGCAAATATGGACTAATATAGACATGAAGGAGGGACAAAGAAGATTAAGAAAATCTTAGATCAATATCTCTCCTGGATATTGATGCAAAAAAATGAGGTGAAATATTAAAAGATGTTACAACAACATTAAAAAGATTAGACCCCATGACTACAATGGATATAAATCAAGAATTCAGGATTAGTTCAATATTAGGAAAACTATGAAAACTGACATAAGAGACAATGTTAATAACAAAATAAAAGAATCACATCATTATGTCTACAAGTTTTGAAAAAAAATTGTTTTTTTTTTTACATAGCATAAGTCATTCCTGTTAAAACACTTAAAAATATAGGAATAGATATACCTTTTCATAATGTAGTAAGTAGTACCCATCTAAGATCAAGAGTCAACTTTATATATAAAAGCTAAATACTGGGGAAGCTAAGGTGTTAGGGGCTTTTCCAATAAGATGAGTTTTTGTATCAGAATGCAGTATTCACAATGCCTACAGTAACTATAAATATGCTGATATAGTTATTAATCACAAAATGTAACAGGATCTCTACATAAGAAATATAGATAGCACATTCATTTAAATACCAGAAAACGGAGTCCCCAAACCAGAAAGTCAAAGCCAACACAGTAGTTAGGAAGTTGGCACATGTAGTTAAAGTAGTAAACACCCACATTCTCAAGCCTTCAAACAGGACAGGCTACCTCAGGCAGAGATCCTCCTCTCCTCCTGCACGCAACTGCTCAGCATCCAGGCAGCTTGGTCCCAGCACCTCCGCCCCCAGCAGTTCCTGTCCCTGGCAGTCCTCAGCAGGAGTCCTTGGCGGAGATTCTGGCCCGCTCAAAGCAAAAGGAGTTCGCAATCGCAGCCATTGCCGCTGCCACCACTTCCAGTCAGCACCGCACAGAGACTAGCTTGGTTCCAGCGTTCTCTTGCTCCACCCCTTCCTGCTACGTCAGCAAGCTCAAGGGGTGTGGAAGATCTTCAAATCCCAGTATCGTTACAGTTTTAAAGCATGAATGTCCTCTATTATGCCTATTTATCAATATGGTGCTGGAAATGCTAACTACAGCAATAAGAAAAAATATTGAGTAATTAAGCAAAGGAAAAGAACAAACAGTTATTGCTCATGGCAGATGATATGATGGGCTGCCTAGGGAAAACAAAAGATTCAACTAAAAAGTAATTGCAACAATTAGTAAGTACAATGAAATAGCAGGATATAAAACACACATAAAACATCAGTTTCTCTATTACCAACAAAAGCCAGCACAAAAGGTTAGAAAGTGAAATCCCACTCTGAATAATTGCAGGGTGTTTAAAACACTTCGAAATCTGCCTTCAATAAATGACACACTAGATTTAGATGAATATAACAACAAAGCAGAAATAAAAGCAGATTAAAATATTGGAATAATATGAATTGTCCATGGCTAGTTTGTGCCAATGTTTTAAAATTCCAATAATGTTTAAAAAACTTGTTCGGTGTCTTCTCTAAATTTTTAGAATATTACTTTATAGTACTGGAAAAAATATAAAACTTAGCTGGTGAAACAAGTTCAGGAATCTCAAAATATAAGTTACTTGAAGGCAGTCACTATTTAGTATTTGTCTTTGTATTCCCCGCCCCTCCCCCCTGACCCAAGGTGCTAAACAAAATGTTTAATTGAATTGGCTAGAAACTATTTGGGACTCTTCTGGACTACTCCTGACTCACCATTAGTCTGTTATCTCTTTGACTCAGAATCTAACAGTTGGGGTTTAGCAATTGTACTATATGGGAAGTCCAAATTCTTTTCTTTTGCAGCTCAGCTTCTAATCTCTTTGTCTCCAAGGTGGAACAAAAAGTAATTACGGGATCTCTGCCAAAGTCCTAATTGTACCTCTCTGTTCAATCAGTCCTGTCCAGGACCCTTTGCCAAAAAAGTCCTTGCTCTTTCTCATTCTCTAATGGTTGTTGTTGTTTTTTTTCTCTGCTGCCTCTTCACTCAAGATGGAGTCACTGAGTTATGAGTTTGCTCCCCCATATTTTAGGTTAGTCTGGTATTTTTGATTCATCCAACCAGTGAACAAGATTATTGCAAGGTTTCTGGGTAAGCAGCATTTTAGCTGCTTGTTCCAGTATTTCCTCATATCTACATAGAACAAGTTTTATAAATATGTGTGTGTATGTGCATGTGTGCGTGTGTGTGTGTGTGTGTGTGTGTGTGTATGTCTAAGTCATTTTTCAAGTGTGCCCAACTCTTCAGTACACCATTTGTGATTTTCTTGGCAACGATACTGGAGTGGTTTGCCATTTCCTTCTCCAGTTCATTTTACAGGTGAGGAAACTGAAGCAAATGGTGTTAAGGGATTTGCTCAGGGTCACACAGTTAATAAGTGTTTGAGGCCAGATTTGAACTCAGTAAAATGAGTCTTTCTGATTCCAGGCATAGCACTCTATCCGCTATGTCATGTAAGTGCCCATAAACATGTGCTTGTAAAAAGTGACAATGCTGGTGTATGAATTCCCAAGTTGCAGTTAATATATTAACTTACAAACCTCACTGGGGCTACTCCTGAAAAACAGGACAATATGTTCCTTCCCTCTCCCCTTTGTCAAACATGCATGATAGAGAGATGCTGTAAGATAACATTATTGATTTTATTTTTAACTTAATTTATTTTAAAATAAATAAAACAGCAGAATCAATAAAGTCTATGCCTATATAGGTTTTTTTTTTTTTTAACAGCAAGGCTATAGTTCTGGTACATGGGAAATGTCTAAATTTATGAGCTTTACCTTTTAATTAAAATACATTAAGCCTTTGTTTAAAAAAAAATTATATTAAGATAACACATACTTCCAAATGTCAGAGTCCTCAAAAATGGTTGAGCAAAAACTTTTGCTAAGATGATTGCTATTTACATTAATTAAAAATTTAGGATTTTTTTTTCTTGCATAATTCCAAGTTCTTTTCCAGAATTTGAACCAATTCAAAAGTTGATGGGTAGTAAATTAATTTGCCTGTCTTTCCACAGTCTCTTCTAAAATTTCTTCTCTCCATTTTATTTTTATTTTATTTTACTGATAACTATTATTTTGATGTTTCATCAGTCATACTTCAAGTATATTTAATTTTTAATTTCTTTCATTATCAGCCATTTTAGGTTTGTTTTCAGAAGGGCTATGATGGTTTGTGTTGATTCTTATGAAAATTGTTCACATCCTTTGTCAATTCATGTATTAGGACAAGGCTCTTAGGTTTTTTTAATTTGTATTCAATGTCTGTGTGTGTGTGTGTGTGTGTGTGTGTGTGTGTGTTTGCACACATGTGTGTTGGTTCCTTATAATTACTGAAACTGATTCTAGCAAGGATATTTAATAAAATTATTTTTCCTAATCTGAATATTTTATATTTACATTTGAGGTGATTTTATTTGTGTAAAACTTTTGAATTCTGTATATCAGAGATTATTTTAAAATAATCCTCTGTATCTTTCTTTTCTCCAATTTTGATAGAGACAATCTTATTTTTTAATTTGTTTTGGTTTACAGTATTGTGTGTGTTTTCTCAAGACAACTT
Organism: Pseudochirops corinnae; assembly: GCA_028646515.1. Classification (NCBI taxonomy): domain Eukaryota; kingdom Metazoa; phylum Chordata; class Mammalia; order Diprotodontia; family Pseudocheiridae; genus Pseudochirops; species Pseudochirops corinnae. The sequence goes on from CM053590.1 coordinate 32,619,855, forward strand.
TTCAAATTTTCCACCATATTTTGTGTATTAAAGAGTCTCTTTCCCAATAATTTGTATTCTTGGGTTTATTGAATATTAGAATATCTTTTGGGCTTATTTCTAGTTCTTTGTTATTAATATATTCCTATGATCAATTTGTCTGTAATTTATCTAACACAGACAAGTTTTGTATGATAATGCTGAGATCTATTGCATCTACCTTCATTCTTTTTTCATTATATCCCTTGATATGCTTGATCACTTTATACTCTGAATATATTGAGTTCTTATTTTGTCTAATTCTATAATGTATTCTGTTATTTCTTTGATTGACATTCCACTAAAACAACTGAGGGATTTAGATTAGTAATTTACAAAGTATTCTGATTTTTTGCTAAATTGGGAATGGCTCAGAAACTGATGTTGACTAGTTTTCCAATTATTTAGGTCTTCCCTTATTTCTGTAATTATTGTGATTGAATTGAAACAATTCTTCTGTGTCTTGGCATGTTAATCCTGATATTTAATGCATATTTTTTCCTATTTCTTGTACTGGTAGTACAGAAAAAAATGATGATTCTTGTTGGTTTATTTTTTATTAGATGTGTTTACTAAAGTAAATAAATGTCCCTTTTTCCCCCCTAATTCTCTAGGGTTATTTAATTCAATTTGCTAGTCATGGATTTAAATCCAGAAGGGGTCTTGTAGATCCTTTCATTTCCATGTGGTTTTTTAAAAAATCTTTTTATTTTCCTCCAAAGTCCTTGAAAAAGTTATCTTCACTCAACGCCTTCATGTTTTGCCTCTGCCTGAGTCCTTAGCCTTTTGCAATTTGGTTTGGAACCTCATCATTCAATAGAAACTGCTATCTCCAAAATTTCTTCTTTCTTAAGGGTCAAAAAGGATGACTTTTTTTCAGTCCTAATCTTTATCAACAATTTTGTTGCTTTTGACACTGTTAAACACTTTTTCTTCTGGGATATTCTCTCCTCTCTTTGTTTCATGATACTGTTGGCTCCTGGTTATTCTCTTCCTGTTTCTTTACCTCTTGTTCTCTTTTCTTACTCTTTACAGGCATCATATACAGTTTGTTCCACTATTGTGGGTGTTTCAAAAGCTTCTGTCCTTGACTTTCCCTTCTCCCCATATATTAGGGGTTTTAACTTTTTTTGCATGTCACAGATGCCTTTTCTCTTATCCTGAGGAAGTCCATGGATCCTTTCTCAAAATAACATTTTAAGTACATGAAATTAAATAGAATCCAGAGAAAGCAATTATATTGAACTATAGTTTTCAATATTTTAAAACTAGGGTAACAACAGTAACAAATTAATGAACCACAGTTGGAGAAACTCTACACTGTACTCCTTTTCATGGCAAACTAACCAAGTTCCATGGGGATAGATAAGCTCTATCTCTATATCTTGGCCTGGTCTTTCCCCTAAGTTTTAATCAACATCCCCGGTTCTTTTAGTTGACATCCTCAGTTCAATGTTGAGCAACTCAAACTAGATGCTGTGGAGACATCTTAAGTTAAACATATCTAAAATTGAACTCATTTTCTTCCTTCCTAACCTCTTATTTCAAAGCTTCAATAATTCTCTCAAAGATACCACCGTGCTTCCATTTTCTAGGGTTCTAATCTTCACATTATCTTTGATGGTTCAATTTCTTCATCTCATTTATCCAATTACTTGCCAAATCTTTCCATTTCTACCTTTACACAACACTGTTGTCAGATATTTTACACATCCATCATCTTTCACATAGATTATTGAAACAGCTTCAAAATTGATCTTCCTGCTTCAAGTCTCTCAAAATTAGAGTTCATTATTACATATAACTATCAAAGTAATTTGACATTATCTGGTCTTCCCTCTATTCTTCACACAAAATATGACATTTCCTATCTTTATACTGGCATCTAAGTGGTTCAGACAGAGCACTGAGCCTGGAGTAAGGAAGACTCATCTTCATGAGTTCAAATTTGACTTTAGATACTTACTAGCTCTGTGATGCTAGGCAAATCACTTAGCCCTGTTTGTCTCAGTGCTTCATTTGTAAAATGAGCTAGGAAAGGAAATGGTAAACCATACCAGTATCTTTGTCAAGAAAACCTCAAAAGGGGGTCATGAAGAGTTGGACACAACTAAAAAAACTCCAAAACAACAAAATATTTGTGCTGGTAATCCTCCATTGAAGATATCGAACAGTTCTACATAATTATGATGAATTTTCTTTTTCTTGGAAGAAAGGGCATCCCCTCACTATGGTCATTTTAAATACCTGGATTGGGGTGAGGGATAGTCCTTACTTAGCTACCATGGAAGACAGGGGCATTCTCTCTATGCAGGTCTCTATGGCGAAAAATAAATTAATTTCATTCCCCTAATGTAGATCTCAGGAAGTAGTAGGTCTTGGTGGGTGGGTTAAAGATTAGTGAGTGGCAAAATTGAAATGAACCTTGGTATAAACTTAGATCTTAATAAGTTTAGGTTGAAAAGGTTGAAAACAAAAAGCTTTTGACCTCTTAGCAAATTTACTAGTGATGAAAGTAAGTATGATGAATTGCTGACTGCATCATAAATGTACTGATATTTGTAATGTTGCTCCTGTTCATTTTCATTGCCTTTCATTAGGAGAATAATCTCTGATTTTGATGGTGTTACTATCTGTACTATGGATCCGATACTCCTGAAATTGCCCAAGCTCATTGGCTCATCATCACCATCTTCCATTAGAAGACTCACAGTGAACTGCAAAGTTGTGACATCAGTGACTACATGGGCCAGATCACTAAAATCTAAGATTCAGTATTTCTGAATGGTGAAGGTAAGCCTAGGCTTTCTGGATTTTGTCCTTTGAATTTTTTTTCTGTCTTCTTTTTCTTTTCTTTCTGGTGACTTGAGGCAGTGTGTGTGTGTGTGTGTGTGTGTGTGTGTGTGTGTGTGTGTGTGTATGTGTGTAATGAGGGATACCTAGTGGAGAAACCACATAGTGTCTTGGAATCCTTGTGATATCAACAAAATTAGAATGATGGGCAGAGACTATGTGATATTAATTGGAGGACACGGACAAGGACCACACATTAATACTGATGGATTGTTTCTAATCAGCATTGTTGGAGAGAATAATCCCAGAATATTAAACTATACAGATTATTTGTTGATTTATAGATATAGATCCTCAAAAAGTCTTACTTTTTTCAGTTCATTTTGTTTATTAGCTCAAATGTTTTCATTTTCAGTTTGTTTCACTTTTGATTTACAAAATAGTTTATACTTTTGTTTATTTTTAGCAACAATTCATCTACTTTAAAAAAAACAGGATGCCAACTTAGTGTTCACTACCTTTTTTATTCTTATAAATGTTTAAAGATATTTTAAGAATTGTATCTCCTAATTTTTTTCATTATTTTCTTTATTTCTATTGTCCCTTCCTCCTATTGATTACAGTTTTGGATGTTATGATCTAGAAAGGAACAAATTTAATATTTTCTTCTTTCATCACTCATATGTGGATTATTTTTTTCTTTGTGCTTGATTAATTTGTGCATGCATTGCTCAAAAATAGGCGTGCTTATTATGATTCACATTCAATATTTTCCAAAGTTTGACCATATTTACTTTTCCCCAAAATTCTGTTGAACTCTGTAATGTCTTATTTATCTTCCTTATATTTGTTTCTGTATGAAAATGGCATTTTTTGCAATTCATTAGGTTTTGCTTTAAACATTTAGATATTATTCAAAAAGAATTTCCCCACAGAATAAAGTGATGGGAATAATATCTAAATGTTTAAAACAAAACCTAATGAATTGCAAAAAAAAAAAATGAAATAGCATAATAATTGTATATGACTTCCATATGCCACTTTCAAACAGAGATAAATATAAGGAAGATGAATAAGATATTAGAGAATTCAATAGAATTTGGGGAAAAATAATCTTTTGACCCTCCACATAGCTTGTCTTTCTTTTTTCCCTCTTAATAACCTACTGGTAGGGTGGGCCTACCAAGTGATACCAACTGACCTCCTTTCTGTAGGGCAGCCATGTTTATAGTAACAGACTTGCAGCAGTGCCCCAATGTCTCCATTCCATTTCCCATCCTCAGCTGAATCTAGGGAATGCTGATTATCCCTTCTGCCAATATAAACCAATCAGTCCACAGGTATGCTAATATGGTGCTTACTCTGTGCTAGGCACTGTGCTAAAATACTGAAGATACAAAGAAAGGTTAAAAATGTCCCTGTCATCAAGGAGTTCACATTCTAATGAAGGAAGCAACATGAATATAACTATATATAGAGAAGATATATACAGAGTTTATGAAAGAATTAGGGATACTGGGATCAATCTCCTACAGAAGGTGAAATTTAAACTAAGTCTAAGAGGCAGAAGTGAGAGGGTATGATATTCCAACTATGGGGGAAATCCAGGGCAAGAGCACACAGTAAGACTATCCTTGGCCTCTCTGTGTTTCCCCAGTGCTTAGCACAGTACCTGGCACATAGTAGGCACTTAATGTTTGTGACAAATTGATTGATTGTTATGTATAACACACATCAAACAGGCCAGCATAGTTGGATTGTAGAGTAGAGTAAAATATAAGAAAACTGGAAAGTAAGAAGGTACCTGTATGTAAGGACTTTAAATGTCAAACAGGGGACTTTAGATTTAAGCCTTGGGGTAAGAGGGAGCCACTGGAATTTTTTGACTAGTGGGATAACACAGATGTTTACTTTAGGAAAATCACTTTGGCAACCAAGTATAAGATGGAATAGAGAGAAACCTGAGATAGAAACACGAGGGAAATGCCTGTTTTATCAATAAATCATATAGCTCAGATTCTTTCCTAAATTATTTCAGCACAGACACAAAATAGAAGCAACTATAATCATCTAAATGAGAAACAATAAGGGCCTGTAGTAGGGTGTTGACTGCATTAATGGAGAGAAGGGGATATATTTAATAGCTGTTATGAAAGCAGAAATGCCAGGACTTGGCAACAGATTGGATATATGGCGTGAGCAAGAGTGGGGAGTCAAAAACAACAAAAAGCTTTTGGGCCTGGGTGACTATAAGGATGCTGAAGCCTTCCCAGTCACTGGAAAGTTGACTGTTTTATAATCTTCTCAAAGCAAATTATGGATGACAAAGGAAATTTCTAAGTTAGGAAAAAAAAATCCTCTCTTCCTTCAAGCTGTGATTTATTACTATCAGAAAAGTACCTGTGAAGGTCTCTTTTCCCTTGTTGTTCAATGAAATAGTCTCAGCAGTTTTCTAGTGATTATAATGTCTTTTATGTGTGATTAGTTGTTCATATCCTTGTAAGCAAAACGCTCTTTCAGCCAGGCATCAAAGGCCATAGAGCTGTCTGTAAAAATTCTCTGAAGCAGAAAAAACCCCAACAACTGGCATATCTTCTCTCCCTTGTATCAGATTCACATTTGCAGTCCTTCCTGACTCTCATTACTAACTCCCCAGGTTGATTCCTTCTCTTAATTTGTCACCCGCCTTTTAAGGTTGCTGTGAGTAAAAAGTGCTTTGGAAGTTTCAGAGCCTATAGAAATATCATCTCTATTATTAATTACTTGTCATTGTGGATCTCATCTTTAGGAAACCTATTTCTTTTTGTCTGTGCTCTCTCACAATCACTTTGCTAGCTCTGATCACAATCCACCAAATGCTGGGGGTTAATGGAAACAGAGAAGAGTATGGTCTAACTTGCTCATTTTACAGGAGACTCTTGAAGCCCAGAGTAAGGAAACACCAACGAAGGAGAGCTGGAGGTAGAGACTGAAAAATCTGATTTCAAATTTGGTTCTACCAGTTGGATTCTCGTTGTATCATTTCAGTCATATCCAAATCTTGTTATTCCATTTGGGGTTTTCCTGGCAAGGATACTGGAGTAGTTTTCCATTTCCTTTTCAAACTCATTTTATACAAAAGAAGAAAGGCAAACGGGGTTAAGCGACTTGCTCTTGGTCACACAGTTGTAAGTGTCTGAGACTGGATTTGAACTCACAAAAAGGAGTCTTTTTGCTTCCAATTCCAGCACCTTACCCATCGTGCCACCTAACTGTCCATTTGCCAGCTGGGTAACTGTGGACAAGTCATTTAATTTTACCTCATCTGTCAAAAAAAAAAAAACCAACCATGGGGCAGGGTGAGAAATTAGGCCAGATACCTTTAATATTCTCTTTTATTTGTAAGTCTATAGTTTCTGTCAAGTTACTTGTCTAATACCACATAATATATAACTGAGGTGAGACCTGAGTCATAATAATCATAGCTGTCAGGGCAGCTAGGTGGTGCAGTGAATATAGCACCAGCCCTGGAGTCAGGAGGACCTGAGTCAAAATCCAGCCTCAGACACTTAACACTTACTAGCCATGTGACCCTGGGCAAGTTACTTAATCCCAATTGCCCTGCACCCCCCACTCCAAAAGGCAAAAATTAATCATAGCTGTTTCTTACACAGCACTGGTACATCTACAAAGTCCATCTCTTACATGATCTCATTTGGGAGGCAGTATGATACAGTGGGGAGAAGGCAAGTCTTGGAGAAAGGTCTTTGACACACAGTGACTGTATGATGATCCTGGGACAAATCAATTAATGTCCGAGTGCCCTCAGTAATTCTCAATAAAAGTGCTTCACAAATGTTATGTCTTTTGAGAGGCAGTGTGGTTTAATGGATAGAGTGCTAACTTCAGAAGCAGAGAAGACCTGGGAACAAGTTTTATCTTAGAGATATCTTGGTTGGGTAATACTGGACAGTCAATTGTTGTCTTGTTGACCCCAACGACTCTGAATAAATAACTGACTAGAGTATCCACTGAACAGTTGCTAAATCTTCATTAGTGGACTATTTTCTCAGTGGGAGTTCTTCACACCAGTAAAATCACAGTTTCAGGGCAACAAAAACAAGACCAAAAATAAAATTTGAGCTCCTTGTTCTTATATGTCTTCAGGAATCATTTTCATAACACTAGATTTCAATCAGCAGACCTTTGGCAGAATTGGGTAAAGGAAGAATTGAAAGTCTGTCCCAGATGGAAGAACTCACCACTGTGTTATGTTGAGGCTAACCTCAATGCATTGTTCCTTTTAGATGATACAAAGAGAAGATGATGAGTTTCCCAAGACTCAAGCTCTTCAGTCTTCCCTTCTACTGATGGTACAAGACACTCCCTAGTTGTATTCTACCTCTTGTTATCATACTGTACAACTTTTTCTGTCAGATCAAGGATACCCATCATATTTCCTCCTCTGACATCCGGTAAGTGATTGAGAACCCAGGTTCTCAAACTTTTTGGCCTCAGAACCACTTTATACTCTAAGAAACCATTATGGACTCCCCCCATCTACTCCTCAAAGTTATATGAGTGTTATATCTGTCAGTATTTGCCTTATTAGAAATTCAAATGTCTTTGTATAATTAAAATACTTTTGACTTTATGGAACCTCTTGAAAAGGTCTTAGGGATGCTCAGACGTCCCTAGACAACACTTTGAGAATTGTGAGTTCAACCAAAGTCAGACCATGTTCTGGAATTAGTTCATGGACTTCTTGTTTGTCTTTTCAGAAAGAGGAAGTGAACAATTCTTCAGAGGTTCCTTGGGATATCCTTCAGCACAAGGGGCTCAGAGTCACTATAGCAAAAGGTCTCATGACCTTTTTGGGTAATGAATACCATTAGTAGGCTGGTGAAGAACATGAATCTCTTCTCATACTAATATTTTAAATGCACAAATAATACATTGGATTACAAAGGAAACCAAATATATTGAAATCATTTATATATTAATTACTTCATTTATGTTCATATATAAAAATATATTTAAAAAATATAAAAACTCCATGGGCCCCAGATTAAGAACCCTTGCCATAGAAGCTATAAGGAATTTCAAAGGGCATAATGCAACCTCTTCCTCTTTTTGGATGAGAAAAAATGAGGCTGAAGGATGCCAAGATCACACAATGAGCATCTGAGGAAGGATTTAAAGTTTGCCAACCTCTTTTTACAGATTATAGACAAGTGTGGATTATAGCCAGGTGTCAGAAAACTGCTCTCTAGTCAAGTCAACACATTTCCCCTCAGCAACTCAGCTGTCCTTCATTTTGTTCCGTTTTCATTTCAAGAGAAACAACAGCTGATTCATAAATTAGACCTCATTCTCCATTAAAAGCAAACATTGGGACTCTACTACAATAGAGTTGCTTAAATGCAATTTGGATAAGAGCAAGATTACTGATAAGGTTGGGAGGATTGGGGGCCATGACAAGAACATTCTGGATGACTTCACAGTAGGCCAATAGCCTCTCTGAGAAGCATGGAGCCTCAGAAGGAATTAGGCATTCGCTTCCATTTTTACCCTCATCTAGTGGCAGTTTTTACAACCTCGGACTTGAGTGAACATCTCTCATAGGATTTGTGGCTGCTCATTACCCTCAGTGGAAGTGAGTGATCCAGTTTAAAGGGCTTGGAGAGCTTTTGATGGGCTAAGAATGCAACTGGAGGATTGGCAAGGAAGAGATGGCTGCCTACTTGGCCAGTTCTCCCATTTTCTTTCTGAGCAATTTGAATATCAAAACAGTTTATGATGACTTCACACTCAGGGCTCCACCTGACATTTCTAGTTTAGAATTATATGTTTACCAAAATATAATAAAACATTTCTATTGACTTGATACTGTTTTATTTCCTCATAAGCCATTCTGCCCATACATTTTTCATGGTTTATTGAATTCTAGTAGACTCAAATGAAATCTCTCAATTTGCTGTCCATGTCACTTACTTCTCCTTTCCTTGAGATCAGTCAATAAACATTCCCTGATTACTCAGGATCCTAGCATGTTATCATGAACCCTTTAAGGCTGCCATAATACTGGAAAACATTGAAGTACAATGATCAGAAATCCCCTAAGAGTTCAACAAGAATTGCACTTGTAATGAAAAAAGAATGGGAAATTGACCCCCCAAACCCTCAAACAACCCAAACCCATGGATCTCCATAAGGTTAAAATCTATAAGAGGTGATCTCTCTTGTAGAAGTAAAAGAAATAATTATTTTCTATATGTGAATCAAAGAATTACAGAGGAAAATAACAGAAAGTTGGGATAGTAAAAAAAAATTTTAAAGGTAATTATGATTATGAAACTCATTATAAGATTTGTTTTTAAATTTAGACTGCTCCATCTCACTAATTGCCCATTTTTGTAATAACTGCTTTGGCTTGATTTAACTATCAATATTTGTAGAAGAGTTATAGAAATTATAATGTACATCATTCTCATATTCAATTTTTCAAAGGTGAAATATTTTAGAAATTTAAAAGTGACTAAGGCTAATTTTAAAATGAAGGAAACATATCTTCAGTATTAGGAAATTAGACTTCAGGAAAGTGTATTACATGGACAAATAATTCAGAATTCTGTTTCAATTTTTTTTATTTTGCTAAATCCTATAATTATTTGATTTTAAACCATTATAGTATCATAGGTACATAGGGTTAAAAGATTATTTGCATATAGATGTGATTTTATTTTATAATTTTACTAATCATTTATGTTGAAAAAATTGAAAAATGAAGTCTGCCATTTTAAGACACAATTATATTGCTTTCATTCTAATAACTTTGATATTAAGCCATTCTTGGCTTAGATGGTTTTCTGCATATGAAATATAACAAAATATTACAGTGAATGTATATTCTCGTACAATGGGCTAGAAACAAAGGCATTTTCATCCCATTTCCAGTTGTTAATAAAATGTTGCCCTAGCCTAGGTGATTTGTAAAATGCCTTTCAATGCTAAAAATCTATGATCCTATGGATATCTGCAATAGCCTAAAAACTAACTCCTACTTTTATTTCTTAACACAAGGTGGATGCAATTTTCAATCTTTAAAAATTATTCCAATGTGGGATAAACTCTGGTATTTTCTACTAACTCTCTTCATCTCTGTCTTCTTCTGCCTTCCCTGTCTTCCTCCAAATAGCAACTGAAATCACACCTTCTACAAGATACCTCTTTGCATCCCACTTAGCATCCCACTTACTGCTAGTGCTTTCTTTCTCTTAACCATCTCCAATTTGTATGGTCTATACCTTGTTTTTACAGAGTTGTTCACAAGTTGTCTTCCCCAGCGGGCTAATGGGCTCCTTAAGGAGAAGGCCTCTGCTGAAAATGTTTTCTGTTTTATAGGAAGGCATAAGAGTCTCCCCCAGTGGGTTAGTCTCTTAAATAAGAAGAGGTGATCTCCATAAATATATATATATATATATGTATATATATACATATATATATATACATGCATATATATCTATACACATACATACATACACACATAAATTCTTTATTCTTATCAAAGTGCTTATTACACAGTAAGTGCTGAATAAATGGTTGTTAACGACTTTGACTATGGAACTGACAAAGTGTCATGTCTTGTCTATGGATTAAACCAGCTAAAATTCCCAATATTTATCATTGCAATTTGATGGTTTTCCACAAAGGATGATGATTTTCCTGAGAAATTTCTTGAGGACAATAGCTTTACCCCTTCATTTTTGTTGCTCTACATTCATTTTGTGGGGATGTTCTGTAGGTGGAAGAAATTGGAAGATTCTGGAAATTTCTGACCTACTCTGCCATCCTCCCAGAACGCCCTGCCCTGGCTGCAGTTCATGAAAGTGACTTAAATAAAGTAGAGAGAGTGAGTGGAGGGAGTTTTCTCCCTGATGAAATCATATGGAGGCATTTGCCCACTGTTGTTCAGTTGTTTCAGTCTTGTCTGACTCCTGGTGACCCCTTTGGGGCTTTCTTGGAAAAGATACAAGAGTGCTTTGCTATTTCCTTCTCCAGTTCACTTTACAGATGAGGAAACTGAAAGAAATAGGGTTAAATGACTTGCCCAGAGTCACACAGCACGTAAGTTTTTGAGGTCAAATTTGAACTCAGGAATTGAAGTCTTCCTGACTCCAGGGCCAGCACTCTGTGCACCATGGTGCCACCTAGCTGCCCCATTTGCCCATTAATATCCAGTAATAGCTTCAGGGTCAGTAATGAAACCAGGTTTCCTGACTCTGAGGCCAGGGCTTTATGTGAGTGTTGCAAATGTTGGTTTTTTTTTTTCAATAAGAAGGCATAAGAGACTCCCCCATTGTGTAAGTCACTTAAATAAGTCCAGGCGATCTCTTTATTAGATATGCGTGTATATTTATGTATCTATATACAGAGATATATGTATGTGCATATCTAATATAGATCCACATATACATAAATATATAGATCTAGGTGTGCAAATCTAATATTTATCTAATAAAGAGGGATGTGGTGTGTGTGTGTGTGTGTGTGTGTGTGTGTGTGTGTGTGTGTATGTGTCACTTTCCAGGAGGAAAAAAAAAACAGACCAAAGAATTGAAGAATTAAAATGCCCAGGGTATGGTTTGTACTTGGACGAACAAGTCAAGGTTCTGGTTCTTCTTTGGCAGACACTGTGGGTGGGCACAGACTAAGGCTGTGCTTCATTCCTCTCCCAGCTCCACTTTTGGCTCTCTGGATTTCTTAACCACACCCCTATGTGTAGGTCCCTACCTCTCTCTCTCTCCTTCTCTTCCCTCCTTTACCAGCTTCTTTTTGTTTTTGTTTTTGTTTGCTTTTTGGAGGGCAATTGGGGTTAAGTGACTTTCCCAAGGTCACGTGGCTAATTTTGAGTTAACTGTCTGCAATCACATTTGAACTCAGGTTCTCCTGACTCCAGGGCTGGTGCTCTGTTCATTAGCCACCCCCACCAGCTTCTTTTCAATGCACTGTCTTTACATTCCCATGGAAGCTCCTTGAGGGCAGGAACTCTCTCCTTTTGTGTGTATTTATATCCCCAGCTCTATGTACAGTACCTAGCACACAGTGAGCCCTTAAATGCTTGTTGTGATTGGTCAGTACAGAATTGAAGAGAAAGACAGCAGACTGAATAATGCTTTGAAAATTCCAAGTTTTCCTTAATGACTCCATGTTTCTCCCTAGAGCATGGGCAAGCATATTTTTAAATAACCATACAATGATGTTGTGTGGACATGAATTATGGAACATTTACAGTTTCCAAAAATTTGAAGTTCAGGATCACTAAAAAGACAACGGAAGAAACCATCAAAAAGCCCAAGTAAAACTTTAAGAATGAGGAATTTGAAAGTCAAATTTAAATTACATTTGAAAGTGAAACTTTAAAAATGAGTAATGACTCAGGAGGCACAGCCTAAGGAAAATCACAATCAGAAAACAAAACGAGATGGACTGGTCAGACACACAGCAAGATTGAGGGAGAACTGGGAGACAAGGGCCCAGCACATTGTGTGGGCCTATGCTGGAAATCTACAGAAGAGCAAGGACAAGACTTGGATGATGGATGGAGGTCTGCCCTGCTGGAAAAAGTTCTCACATTAGTGATATCACAGATACATCAATGTGGTGATGTTATTTTCTGACATTTCCAATATTGATTTTAAAAAAGCACATTCATGCAATCTTCAATAGAAAGTCCATACAACTTTAAAGACAGATAATAAAACCCCTGGTGAGGGTTTTAGTTAATATTTATATAGCACAATGGTTTACAAACACTTTGCTTTGTAATTATTTCATTTTATCTTCTAAACACTTAATAATAGCACCTAATTTCCAGAGTCGTTGCTAGGATAAAATGAGAGAATATTTGTAAGGCATTTTACAAGCCTTAAAATACTACTTAAGCTATCTCACTGTCAGTATCATCATGCCCATTACTATGATGTACTATTATTATCTCTGTTTCACAAAAGAAGAAACTGAGGCCCAGAGTGCTTAATGACCAAAGTCACTTCGCAGGCACTGCTTATTCCTAGTTGAGCATTCTAGCCACTCTGCCATCTGACGGCTTCCAGGGCCTTTTATATGCTGGAATTACTTATAATGTTAACATATTACTAATAAAACCAAGACAAGGCATGATAGAATAAGTCACTTCAGAGGAAGTAAAGTGAACACCACAGTTCTGATCCAAAATGTAAAAAGGCTGAAAGTACAAAGATCACTGACTAAAAAACAGAAGTATTTATTAGGAAGGTCGATCAAGCAAGTACTGAGACATGGCTTAAAGTGTATTAAAATACTTTTTAAAAGAAAGAAAAAAATCCAAATGTCAGCAAATTACATGGAATGATGCTTTAACCAGGCAAAGCCATTAGGATATATACTAATTTCACTTTTGACCTTTTTACATATTCTGTTTTTCATTGCTTGAGTCTGTACTTTCACATACTTTAAAAAGTTCCAGCATTTTCCAGTGTTATAAATTTTATTAGAATAATAGAAAATAATAAATACAGATAACCATAGGATACACACACGGCAGTTTAAGGAGAATTTTCATACTTTTCAATGTGAAACAAGATACTTGGTACATATCTCACAGAGATATATAACTTGAAGTGAAATGATATAATAAGATAGCCATCTTAGGAATGGAAATACATGGATGTTTTGTAGCAATTACTAAAATAATTTTTAAAAAGTTACAACCTTCTTACATGTGGCAGGAAATACAGATTGAGAAATGTTATTTTCCCAATTAGTGACCTGTAGGAAACAACCATGACCATGTGAAAAGCTACCAGCCATTTATATTTTTCTAGGTATATACAGTATATACAAATCTTGCAAGAAAGTTGTGAATCATTTTTTTCTTTTTTTTTTTACAATAACTTTCTCATAAATTTAATGTCTAAATGCATATGGAGATGTTTCACAATGATATCAGAATTTCACTAATCCTTATTCTTGGACTTTTTCTCATATTTTCAAATTCTGATATCCTTGGAAAAAAAATCTTGTGAAGTGGGATATCAGCGGAAAATTTTGTTTTTGAAATGATCATAACTGAATGTGTTCAATTTTTACATATTCTTTACATATTGCTAGGAAAATGAGTCTAGAACTTTTTTTAATGAATGCTGAAAGATCTTGTCAGTTTCACATAATAAAATCTCCAGCACTGCTATAATCTCATAAAAATATGAAGTGAAAAAGCATAGCAATTGTGAAATGTGCTTTGATAGAACAATGAGTTTCAGTAAATACAGATGTTAAGAATGCAGAACATAGTTTTATTTAATATTTTAGCTTGGAATCAAGAAATTCTCCATTTTCTAGATATTTCATTTTGAAGCACTGATCAAGGGGAAGGAATGAAAACTTCCTCAGGGAAAAATCATATATTATAGAAATTTCCCCTTTATAAAATGATCAAGTGAATAAATGACAAATTGCATAACATGTTTTACCCATTTCTCAATGGACATGAGCTCGCCAGAATAAGCAGACATAGATGTATTGAGATCCTCAACATAGGTAGGGGTATCCCATTTGATATGATCTCAAATCTACCAAAATATAATGAAGCTCAAAGAATGGGAGCTTTACAAATTGTAATTTGCAAACACATTATTCTTCATAGATCAAATTAATCCCTGGCTACCCTAGGAAATACATACAAATAGCATTCTCTCTGTGTATTACAGTTCATGAGTCGGCATAGCACCTGATGAAATTATCAAATCACAATACAATTATTGGAAAAATAGAGCAAGTTAAAGATCTGAGTTTCTATGAGCTCCATTCTTAGGCAATGCTTGATTCTTCACATAATCATGTTGGTTGAAAAAATCTGAAGGGTGCAATATGTAAATTCCTTTGGTTCATCAAGTAAGTATTAAGGCATTTCAGATTCCCCTAAAAGGATTTACTGAATCTTTTACAAAATTGTGTTTGTATTATTAACCTACAGTGAAATAGAAAATACATAAAAACAGAGAGTCAGAGAAAACCATGCATAATCACTGTATATCAAGAAAGCACTTTTTTTAAAGGTGGGAGGAGTAGTATAATCTATCAATTTCCTAGAGGATGAAAATTGGTATCACCAAAGATTCTTCACAAGAAATATGGGTAATATGGTGATGCAGTTTGATAAGAAGGGGTAGGAATTCCAGACTGTTGAACTAGATCCTCTTGCATCCATATCTGCAACAAATGGGGAAAAAAAAAAACAACACACAGAATTATTATGGCAGCACCACTATCATGACAAATATAATGACTTTCATACCAGGTAGAAAATCCAACATAAATTCTGGGTTATGACAATGATTTATTATTTTCCCTTGCTTTATTTACACTTCAATCTTCTGCTCCTTAAACATTTCTAGAAAAGATTAAATATTTACATTTTTATAAAACATTTTTTGAGAGGCAGTCTGGCATAAGGTGGGGGTGGAGACCCTAGGTAGTACAGTAGACAAAGTACCAGGCGTAAAGTCAGGAAGACCTGAGTTTAAAGCTGGCCTTGAATGCTCACTAGCTGCATGACCCTGAGCAAGTCACTTAACCTCATTTGCCTCAGTTTCCTCACTTGTAAGATGACCTGAAAAAGGGAATGACAAATGACTCCAGTATCTTTGCCAAGAAAACCCCAAATAGGGTCACAAAAAGTTAGACATAGCTGACAAATGACTGAGCAACAACAATCAAACTGGCATTGTGGAGAATGTCAGCCTTGGTTCAAGCCCTGCCTCTGATACATGGTGTGTATGGAAGTCATCTATTTAACCTCTCTGCAGCAGACAAACTCTCTAAGACTCTCAGTAGCAGAGAAGATGTTGATTGATCTTCCTTGAGAGAGGAAGCTCCTCACTGGGAACTCCCCAAACTGAAGAAACTGGTTCTAAGCTGAATCAAATTGCATCAAATCAGACCAGAAAAAAATAAATCAAAATAAAATAATTTGGGTTTCTTTATTGGACTTTAATTAAATTGGGAAGATTCCCTCCAATTTTCATTTAATTGCATACATATTACCTAATTTATACAGTCTTTGACTGGTCTCTAGATGAAAAGTCCTTTAGGTGAGCACAAGGAAAATATTCATTTGTTTGTTTTCATATACTTCTAGCTAAGTAATTATCATATAATGCAAAAGCACTAGCCTAAAAATCAATACAAACTCCATTTTCATAATGATAGCCTCCTGCAGTTACAGTTCTGTGCAAATTCAGCAATTCTCAAGCTATTAGGGGGAAGGACTAGCCATGATTCAGCAGCCTGAAAGGGAAAAATAGCTCCTGCCCCATAAAATCATGGAGACTCACCTTTCCTGGGAAGCCTTTGTGTCTAATGAAGAAGCATTTGTCACCATGAACAAAATTCCTAGAGTTTTTCTATTTATAGCATCATTTTAAAAATTTAAAATCTGCTTAATTAGAGCACTAGTTAAAAAATCTGAGATTGCTGCTACAAGGCCTGGCTCCTCACATCCCACTGGAACATGAGGAATTCTTTTAAAAAATTCACAGAGGAAAAGTTTGTACAACCCCTGATAACACAGACCCCAATGTCGGATTAATTGGACTCATTGTCTTTCTCTTAATCAAAAATCTATGTCTTACTGAATTTCATCCATCCAAATTCCTACTAAATTTTCTTTTGGATACTAATAGCAACCATTTTCTTTCCTTAGGAAAGACATCATCTTGCTTTTGTAATAGTACATATTATCCCTCTCAAACATCTTATGTTTTAATGAAAGAAGCAACATATTCATATAGATAGAAAGATAGATATATAGATATGTATTTTCAGGGTGCTTTTCTCAGAGGACATATGTGTATGTGTAGATATAGATACAGATACACATTTATGTACAAAATAAATACGTGGTAGTATGTCTTTCTACATAGATATCTATATCTATATAAATGTGTGTGTCTGTGTGTGTATTTTTAGGGTACTTTTCTCATTAGAGAGAATATCTATTCATTTATATATGTACAAAATAAATACATGATGATATTTTGGGAGGTAGTTGGGTGAGGCATCAGCAATTACAAAGAATGGAAAAGGGTCATGTACAAGATGGAATCTGAGCTAGTCTTAAAGCAAAATTATAATTCTAAGAGGTAAAGGTAAGAAAGTAGAACATTCTGTGCCTGGGGGACAGCCTAAGCAAAAGCTCAGGGGTGGGAGATGTAACACTGTATGTGAGAAATAGTATGAATGCCAGTTTGGTTGGAAAATGGAGGGCATGAAGGGGAATGATCTGTTATAAGGAATGAAAGATAGGTTGCAATAAGGTTATGAAGGATTTAAAATGCAAAACAGATGAGTTTGCATTTAATTCTAGAGGTCATAGGGAGACAGTAACATTTATTGAGCAGGGAGGTGACATGGCCAGACCTGTACTTTGGGAATAAAAGATTTAGTGGCAGTATCTACCTAAAAAAAATGATGCTAGGGAGCCAAAGCTTTGGATAAAAATGACTAGAAAACTGGTAAAATGAAGAAAATTTGAATTTGATCATGATTTTATAACTTTTTCTAATTTAATTTCTTAAAGTAGTAAAGTCTTACTAATATGGACTAATTATGAAAATGATAAGAATGAATGAAAAGTCTGAATTCAAAAATATTCTTTACAAAGAAATGCAATGCTTTTGTTTTTCCTTGCAAGGACTTGTATAAATTGAATTATTTGCTGACAACCAGGGAGAATATTCACTGGACCATCTTTAATTAGGAGATCAGATCTATCTGTAATTAGTAGTTTACAAGCAATTAGAATGCTAATGACCTTAAAAAAGATTGTCCATAGGTTAAATACTCTCTTGCACAATTAATTTAATTAACACAACATTTCTTCCTACAGAGTACAGAGGCAGCTTTAGCCTAGGTTGAATTGTCACTTAAAGGGGTTTTATTGACATTTTTTTAAACTAATAATAGCTAACATTTATAGACTACTTTAAGATTTACAAGGTGCTTCACATGTTTTATCTCTTCTGATGCCCCTAACAATCAAGTGAGGTAAGTGCTAATATTACAAATAAGGAAACCTATGCTGAAGAAAAATAAGTGACTTGTCTAGGGTCACACAGCTGGTTTCGTAAGGCAGGATATGAACTCAGGCCCCACTGACTATATATCCAGGGCTCTATTATGCCACATGACTCTCTGTTTTTCTTGTCAATTTCCACCTCTTCCCATTCTCATTCCCTTTCCATGACTCCCAATGCTCCACACTTCATCATGACTCATTGATTTCAGTTTTAAGAAAAGAAGAAAAAAAGATGATGTGTGGAGTTAACTGTGCTCTGCCCATCATGATACTGAACACACTAAAATCTCATCCACAAACAGAAAATATATGATAACATACTTGTTATCCTTGGGATCCTGATCTGCTCACTACTAGTGCCATCACCACCATCTGTCGATGCCTTTACCTCAATAATATAGTCCTCATTAATAGGCAGCAAAAGTTCAGCCGATGTTTTATTGGTGTTCAGTATGTTCATATTATTTTGGCTGCTTGTCCTGTAAAATACCTAAAACATATAAAGGGATGTTTTTTGAGCAATAAGGTTTTTGTTTTCTGTTAATGTGTCTTGGATGCATGTGTGCACATGGAGGTGTAGTGGGGGGAGTCATTTTTTTTTGCACACATTAGCAAAATAGCCATCTACCCAATAAGTGATTTAATGGCTCCTCCAAAAGGAAAAAAATAAATAAAGCTGACTGTATATTAAAATTGTATTACTTAATACATAATTTCCTAATATATGTTTAGAGGATTCTAATCTTTTTTTTTTTATTAATGGAACTATTTTTTTCCAAAGCATTAATCTGATATATCACAATGCACAGTTAAATGAAAACATTTACTTAGAAATCCTTTCTTGAAGTGTTAAGAAGTCACCCCTTCTAAAATAAGCACAAATCCCTTCCTCCATGGATTTTATTTTTTATCTTCTAGGTCATAAGCTCAGAAGCCAAAATAGCAAATATAAAAGAAAGAGATCAAGCTAAAGCTGACCATTTTAAGTTCTATCCCAAGGACTCTTGGGGGGTATTGGGTGAGGCGACAATAGACTTTTGTTCCAAAACATGTTTATATAAAAGAGATAGATTGGATATTGCTTGTTATAGTCTAAACAGTCAGGAGTTAGAATTAATATACGAGTTGTAGAGAGAGAAACTTTTTTAGGTATTGTAAACATATACCACAACTTTAGTGAATAAGAAGAAAGCCTCTCAACAGGAGCACTTTCTGGTTCTGTACTGTATATGAGGGGAGGTGTTCATTGCTTCTTTAAGAGATTCATCTGAAGGTGACTCATGGCTCTGTCTCTCATACCAACAATGAGAAACTTTGTAGGGGAATGTAATGAATGAGAGGAGATATTGGCCTCTGACTGCTCTTACTCGGGAGAGAGGCACAAAGATCTTTATTTCCTTTGGGGAAATTCCTATATCAATCTGTTGGTGCCATATTCATTAAAAAAAATTAAGTTTCTCATTTCCCATCAGATCGTTACTGCTTAAAAATAGTTTTACTGTGGCTCTCAACATCTTTAAGGTACAGTAAAAATCCAATGGCTCAATTTTCATCTTATTTTGGTAGAGGGAAAGAAAAAAAAAACTACTAAATTAAATAATCATTTTTTGGCCTTTAAAAAATACTGTGTCAGCATGCCGAGAGAGGCCCTGATGCTGACATAGTGCAGTGTGCGCCGAGAGAGGCCCCTGGACGAGGCCTGCTGACCCACCAACCATAAGGGCCATTCCCAGGCCTATCACCACAGAGCTGGGATTAGACTGAGCTGGATAAGAGACAAAGACCGGGCCTGTGGCAGGGGTAGCAGCTACTACCGGGACTACCCATCCACAGCCTGGAAACTTAAAAAAACCCTATCTGAACTTCCAGTAACCAAGGTGGCAGGGTGAACCCCAGCTGCTCCAATAATCAATGCAATCAATCATTGCTCTACCAGAAAATCATGGAAAAATAAATAAATGAAAACACCACGTCAACCCCTTCAGCACTGGACAAAACTTATTTGTTAGAATCAATATATGTAAAAAACCCAAGAACTTTGTGTCTCTAAATGTCCTCTTTTCCTGTCTTTTCACATAGTACCACGGAGAGCTAATTCAGGAGTTTATTCATTTCATAGATTGCCTTGCACCCCCCAACTCCAAATCATTGATTGGTACATAATCTACTGGTGATGAGTTTTTCTGTACTTGATTACTCAGGGTGACAACATCTTACACAGTATATCTTACTTCTGTTACTTTAGCACCTTGGACAGGATGTCTATGGATGGTTTACGGGAAAGAACAAAAGCACCTGCTAACTTATGGAAGCTGAGATCTGTATCAATGAAGTAATAACTCATTATACCAGGCAGATCATAGATCCATTAAAGGGATCAAATTAGCAGTAATTCAACTTTAAATTAAATTTGGGCCCCAGAGGATAGGGAAGAGTCATGCTTAACAGAGAAAATACGATTATGTACCTAAATATCATGGGTCTATTTTTTTGTTGTTGTTGATAGTATGTTTGTTCATCTGTTTTTTGCCAGCTAGTGATTTACTCACTGGCTTCAGAAGGCTATGGGGCAAAAAACTGAAGCTGTAGTACATTATCACCTTCCTTTCCATAATGTCTCTGGATCCCTTATATAGGTATATTAATTTCAAGACCCTCTTTGTCATACTCCAAGATGAGATCCACTCCAAAGATAAAAAAATATTTTATTCCTATTTCATTTTACCCCTTTTGAAACAGGCAACTGACTGATAGGTTGAACTATTCATCCCTAAGACAGAGAAAAGCAAGCCTCAGACCTAGAGCCCAAATATTGCCTAAAAAATGGCAAGAAAAGCCATCTGTTTGTTTATCCTGCCACATTTCACTACCCAAAAAATTAGGGGAAAACAAAATGACTTAATGTGTTGTCTCTGATTAGACTTAAACATATGATATCCATGAACTAATAACCTGAAAAAATAAATAGGGAACAATTGCTAAGAAATGAATTAATCAAGGTCATGTTTATACGTGTATTGTCAGTTAAAATAACATTCATTAAAAAGGTCTCAATTTCTTGCAGTCTATCAATAATAAATGATTTACTTGAGTCCTACATATATGTTATTCATGGGATATTATAGTGTACAAAGCATTTTAATTGGCAATCACCCAAAGGACAATGGAGAGGCACCTTGTGGGTGTTAACAGATCACAGCACAAATTAAATGAGAAATGGAAGGTGTAAAGGCTATTGGAAAAATGACATGACCAGAAATAAATGGCTTGGCAAGAACAAGGCACAACTGAGGGGCAGCCTGTTAACTAGGCAATCCTAAAAGAATGGGAGAAGTTATGTAGATACTCCCCACACCTCCATCCCCTCCCCCACCAATCTCACTCTGTGTTGGAAAAAAAATGGACTAGGGTCTGATCTAATGGTTAATTAGGCATGAGTTTCAGTTTATATTATTGGAAGAAATACCTCAATCAGTGAGATCACAGATCACTTAGAGATCTGGATCATGCTTGAAGTTTACAAGGATGATAAGGCAGAAAAAGGCTTCTATTCCCCAAATGCAAACCATCCTCAACAAATATATTTTTTTATGGAATAAATTTTCAGGAAAGCATATCATCCAAAGACAAAACATGAATATATTTCCCAAATGAGATTTTAATGAATAAATTTTCTAATACTTATTCATTTTGTATACAACAGCATAATCTACTTTTTTGTAGTAAGTACCAGAAGTGATAAAATATTAAAATGTATTGCATAGTGAAATTAACTTTTTCACTATCCACAAATTTGTAGCCCAATTTAAAAAGTCTCAAAATGGCATCTGCAAATGAGCAAAACACATGTAGCACATAACTGAAACCAGAAATAATTTTTTAAGTTCCTTTTTGCCTTCAATTTTAGGTCTCAAACACATCAAGTAATAGACTCTTGGCCTGGCATACTGCCATGGCACATTTTCGGCACATAATTAATGCTTGCTTATTGTCTAAAGCAGTGGTTCTCAGCCTTTCTAATGCCGCGACCCTTTAATACTTGTATGTGGGCATATCTGCATGTGGGTGGACCTGCCTGGAGATGTATAGAGGAGTGGTGTCTTGGTTCCTAAGACCATTGGAAATAAGTGTTTTCTGATGGTCTCAGACGACCCCTGTGAAAGGGTTGCTCGACCCCCAAAGGGGTTGCGACCCACAGGTTGAGAACCGCTGGTCTAAAGCATGGAGAAAATGACTTTAAATTCAACATATTTTAGATGAAATATTTGATACGGTGTCTAAGAAGAAAACATTGTAAAAGTTGCAACTGTTTCTGTCTGCTACCTGGCACGGACTTACTTTATATCCAGTTACTTCCGATTCATTGTCCATTGCTTTGACCTGTTCCCAATTAATTAAGACCTTGGACTCTGTGGCATTCCAGACAATGTTCCCTGGTGGTTGACTAGGTGCTAGAAACACAAAATGAAAACATTTCAAAATCGTTGACACGGATAATTTGCTACACAGTTGTGGGTAATGGTTCAATAACTGATTGTTGTTGGATCTTGTATGTATATGCTGTATAATCTATTAGCTAAACTATGGGTGGGGAGGGAGAGAAAATAATGATATGTAGAGGATAATGTGAGTTCAAAGCACTTTTGTCCCATGGGAAATCGGGAACTGCCTCAGGGCCTCTTGGTTTCAAGGTCTCCCTGTACCCGTGAGAGATTAAGGAAGTGCTGAGGGTCACAGTTCGGTTGCTGGCTCACAAGGAAGTCTCTGATAGGACCACTTGCTTGATGAGCAGCAGCTGAAGTGACTGGTTCGTCCCCCCTCCATTGGTCCACATTCCCTGTGCACAAGGAGATCATGCTCGAATCATGTTGCTTTTAAAGTATATAAGGAATGCCAAACCACAGCTGCTGCAAGCTTCTCTCACCTCTGGTCTCTTCATTCCCTCCTGAGAAGACAATCTAAGGCTGATCCTTAGGTTAATGAACTGAGTG
Source organism: Pseudochirops corinnae (assembly GCA_028646515.1). NCBI lineage: Eukaryota > Metazoa > Chordata > Mammalia > Diprotodontia > Pseudocheiridae > Pseudochirops > Pseudochirops corinnae. Next base: position 32,642,754 of record CM053590.1, read on the forward strand.
GTCATTGCAATGATATAAATATTGCTTTTTAGACAAACTCTCATGGATTACTGAGACTTTTTTTTCTGAGGGTGTGACTTCATCAGTACTGGTTCCTCCCACTATAGAAATTCCCTCCAATGACCCAAATTGTCAAATGTCCTCAGTCTTAGAAGTGTTAAATGATTCATTGAATGTCCATAATCATAGAGGAAATATGGACCAGAAGCAGGGACTAAATGCAAGTCCACTCAAATCTAATGTCTCTCTCTCTGTCTACTCTATAATATTAACTTTCTGTCTAAGATGTAAACAAAGGCAAAAAGGGACAGCATATTTTAGTATTTTCCTAATATATTTGAGCATAGGTAACTCTCATTTGTGTCAGCAATGCATTTCCTAGAATCTATATCATAAAACCAAATGGTAAAAATGAAAAAAAATAAACAAAAAACCCAAAATTAAAAGAAAACAAAACAAATGCAAATAAATTTATCCATGAGTCCATGGCTATCCATTCTGCTAGATGGTCCTTGTAACTTAGCCATGGTGCTGAGTACATCCAACTACTTAGGACAAGTTCAGAGACCTGAGGAAATCGGTATTAAAGGAAGAAATGAATGAAGTATAGGTGATTTTTAGGGACATGGGTGAGTGCAAGAGTAAGATATCAAGTGGAAAACAAGGGGACTGTTTGTATTGGCTTTGACATAATAATTAAGGCAAGGAAAAATTATATTTTAATAAGTGTCAGTTTCTAATTTTATTTGCTGCTTTTGAGAAAACATTTTAAAAGGCACTAGAACTATGAGGCATAATTTTGAAAAGTATACTTAGTCTACTCCTATTAGAGAATGAATAGCCTGCAAAGAGGTGAAGACTTATTTATAACCTCATTTAATCACTTCTAGAAAGACCAAATGCAAAAGAAACAATGCTGGATTAGCAGTTAAGAGGTAAGAAGTCTCATTCCAGGCCTGCAAAGTCTGACCTTGAGATCACACAGCTGGAGCTCAGAGGGGACCTCAGAAGACATTTAGTCTAACCCCCTCATCTTACAAATGAGGAAAAGGAGAGGCCAGAGAGATTAAGTGATTTTCTCCCTGTTAGGCTTCGGGTGTATTCCTAGTGACAACCAGAAGGTCTCCGAAGACTAAGCTGGCGAAGTATGAGGAGGATTATCACCACAAAATAAATGAGTGTGAATCTTTTGGTCATGGAAATACATGAAATGAACAGAAGTACAAAAGGGCCCTCAGAATAGCCTGGCTTCCTTTTACTACTTTATTGGCAGAAAAGGGGAAGAAGAATGCTAAGAACCACAGCTTTTAGAATATTACAAGTATTGATTTAACTGTTGGCACTCAAAAGTGAAAATCTTTATATATGACCAGAGGCAGGATGGTATAGTGGTTAGGGCTGGTTTTTGAGCCAAGAACACATGTTCAAGTTATTCCTCTAACACATACTTGCTAACTAACACAACCTCAGAAATTAATTTAACCTTTCAGAGTTCTTAGTGATTCTCTAGGACTCTAAATTGCAGTGAATATGATAATCTGAATTGGTTGTGGGCGTTTTGTGATCTGGGAGTTGCCTATGTAATGCAATTTAGAAATGCATAACATGTCTTCAGTCCCTATTTCTAGTCCCTCTCAAACCATTATCCCTTTCAATGAACAAGACATTGATACAAAACTGTTGAGAAAGAATCCCATCCATAATGATATTCCTAAGACAAGGGTGATGCAAATTCTCTTTGGAGAGGAGAATAAAATTGAGGGCACTGGTTTCTGCGGGCAAAGCTATTGACAAAAATACAAAACTAAACACAAAAAAACTATTCACTAGGAACAATAGAGAGGAAATAAAACTTTGGTTATGATTATTACCATGTTTTACAGAAGTTTTAACCAATGTAAAACAACACATTTAGGAAGGTTTTAAAAAAAAAAGTACAGAAATTACTGTATCAAGGAAATGCACAGCTTGTCAAGTGAAGTGATACTGATATCTAAGGGTAGTATTGTATTAGAGCAATGGTTTCAAATTCAAAAAGAAGTGATCCCCCACGTGCCTCATACTGACCCAGAAAAACACATACTAACATTATTTATGTTCTATTGTATCTTTATTTATTTTATTAAATATTTCCCATTTATATTTTCATCTGATTCAGGCCACACTTGGAAGGTATTACAGACTGCATGTTTGACACCTCTGGTTTAAAGTCCATGATCATATACTATGGTAGAGGATGATGTAAGAGTAAAAACAGAATTAACTCACAAAATATTGAAAGGAAGTACTAGGGAAAATCAACAGGCGGTAATCTTGAGGTGGCATTCAGGTAACTATATTACCTCAAGAACATTTATAGATGAAATTGGAAGGAAAAAACAATGAAAGTGTTTCTATACAAATTTATTCTCACTGGGGGATCACTAATTTGAATTCTAAGCTCTGTATGTGATGTACTATTGATGTAAAAATGGAACTTAAGAAGACAGGAAAAAGAACAAGACCTGACCAAGTGCATAAATGATGAAATCATGCTATTGGCAACAAAATATTACAGGCACTAAGGCAGTGATTCTCAACCTTCTGAATGCCACGACCCTTTAATACTCGGATGTGGGAGTATCTGCATGTAGGCAGACCCGCCTGAAGACAGACAGAGGAACGCGGTTTCTCGGTTCCTAAGACCATTGGAAATATGTGTTTTCTGATGGTCTTAGGTGACCCCTGTAACCCCTGCGAAAGAGTCATTCGACTCCAAAGGGATTGCGACTCCCAGATTGAGAACCGCTGCACTAAGGGTATGTCAAGTAAGTAGCAAGATTCACAGAAAATGGAAATGAAAACATGATATTTTATTTAAACAAACGTGTTACGGTTGATTTGATAATGTTATCTTTGATAAGAACAGAAGATGGGGAAAGGTCAACTTTCTCCTCCACACATTTTCTATGACAGATCACATATTTAAAATGAAATGGTGTACTGAGAGGTCTAAAGAATAAATCAAGTATTTACTAAGTGTTTAAGTTGTGGCATATACTCTCTTAGGTACTTGGGATACAAATAGAAAGAATGAGTGAATCACTACTTTCAAAGGGTTTGTATTTTTTCAGGGAATATGATATAGAATACATATAGAAGTATGTTCAGAGTAAATATACACAGAATAAATATAAGGGAACTAGATACTAGACAGTGAAAGAAGATACTACCATTTCTGGGTAGTTTTTTTTTTTTTCAGAGGTTTTGTGTAGAAATAGAAAGGCATAATGGATAGAGTGTTAGGTGTGGAATTAGGAAGATCTGAGTTCATAATTGGCTTTAGACAGCTGTGCGATCCTAGAAAAGTCATTTAACCTCTGTCTGCCTCCATTTCCTCATCCATAAAATGGAGATAATAATCATACCTGCCTCCCAGGTTTTTTGTGAGAAACAAAACAGACAATAATTATATAGTCCTTAGCACAATGAATAGCACGTAAAAAGCTCTACATAAATGTTAGTGACAATGATGATATCAAAATGAGATATTTTAAAGTGCTTTGCCATCCAGAAAATGCTAGTTATAATTAATAGATGATGCTTGCTGAAGGAAGAGAGGAAGTCTTTGAGGCAGAGGTGAGAAGAGTGTGAATTTAGGCATGGAGGTTGACTAGTATGAAGATACACACAGATGAGAGATAGAATACTATATTTGAGAAACAGAAAGAAGACGAAGTTGTTTGAACTGTGGGGTGTGGGAGGTTGGATTTTTCATTTTGGGGCCTGGAAAAATAGGTTCTGGCCAAGTTATGAAAGGAACACATGATCCAAATATCTCTTATTATCTTCTGATTATACAAAAGCATTTGACTCAATAGATCAAAAAGTAACTTTAAATGTTTCTTCCAACAAGTTATTAATATCTTTCAAGCCTCCTTTATAAATGTAGCCAAAAGGAAAACTTCTAAACAATCTTTGATTGCCAACATAAAGGAAGACATATAATTTGAAATTTGAAAACTAAAGATGGTCACCACTGTTTTTGACTACACACAGTCCACGCAGAAAAGGAAATTCCTATAAATGTGAGGTTCCACAGTCTATATTATGGGTAGAAGAAGATACTGTGTTGATTATGTCAAGCTGTGAAATACCAAGGGTCCTTGAAATCTAGATTCCTAGTCACTTAAAGAGATAAGCCTAGAAAGCTACAAAGAAAAATAAAACAGATGAGCAATGTCTATTGACTACATTATGATATCCTGGCATTGTATGTATATATATATGTACAAATGGATAATAAGTTGAACTCAGAGTTGAATAAAATAGGAAATGCAGCCAGATTGCAGGCAGGAAATGATCGAACATTTTCTATGATCCCAATCTATTTCCAGATGGAAATGCATATTCTTGTGACATTGTTAACCTCTTGGAAATGTTACATGGCTGTTGATCATGGAAGACCATGGTCAGTGAAGAATTAACAATTACAGGTAACCCAAATGGCAATGAAAAAACATTTCATGGGTATAAGCAGAATGTAGAGTATTATCAATAAACATTTGCTTGTAAGAAGTATTCCAACTATGATGCTTAATAAGTAGCTGGGTGGTGGTAGGTGGATAGAGCAATGGACCTAAAGTCAGGAAAATTTGAATTCAAAGCTGGCTTCAGACAATTACTAGCTGCATGAGATTGGTAAGTCACTTAACCCCTTTATCTGTAAAATGGGGATAATTGTAGTATCTACCTCTCACGGTTGTTGTGACAATGAAATGATACATTTGTAAAGTGCCTTTAAAACCTTAAAGTAACATGTAAATGCAATCCATTATTATTAACTTCTGACACTGGGAAAGTCATTCACCTCTCTGAAAATCCATTTCTTCATCTCTAAGGTATACTCTGTCATCATCCACCTGTTGGTTTCCAATATTCAAATAATTCCCTTGGTTTCTTTTTCTCCCCCCACCCCCCCCCCCTTCTTGGCCAAAACAGGATCATTGCTTTGAAGTTGGTAGAAGATGGTTTCTCATGTCCCTTCTAAGCTCTAGATCTATGATAACATGTAGTTATAGCCAGAAAAAAAAGACATGGGCTGATTATATCATGAAAGCAAGTAATAGACAGTCTGAGGGTTGCATTGGCATTCATGAAGTGATAAACAAAACAAACAACATGGGTAAATATGCTTTTAGAAGATTTACTGAGTGATATGGATAAAGAATACACCTGAAGAGAAACCCTAGGTGTGTTGCAATTTTCCCTGGTCAGGGAGTACCCACAGAAATAAGTTTATGGAGCTGTTGAAGTTGGTGTCTCATACTTGTAAGATATGGGTTTTCCATTGCTTTGTTGTTCTTGTTTCTATTATTGTGGTTGTTCCACACCTATTTTTTTTCTAACCCATGTAAGGAACTCCCAGACAAGAAACTCCCTTTATCAATGGGGATCTGGAGCCATTTGACAACTTCTATACCTGGAGACCACTGAAAGATTCCATGATCAACCCAGAGTACAACAAACAGCATGTGCCTGAAGAATGATTTGAATCAAGGACTCTGAGACCTGCCCCTAAGATTAATAGCACCTATTATTGACTTGTATTTTTTCACAGAAATGTTACAATGGCTTTTATCCCTGAGCACACACTTGATGAGAGGGGCAGCATTAGTAGTAAAAATGACACTATGATTTGTATGTTATTTGTGACCTTCATCAAGGTATTCGATTTGATTCATAGATTTGATTTGGGCGAGATTTACGTCCTCCTTCCCGGAAGAATGCAAGACCATCTTCCACTGTGGAGGAATGATGGCAAGGGCTGTAGATGCAGTAGAAATAGAAAACGCATTATGTAATTAATGGTAGCAATAAAGTTTAATTTTTGCACCACTATAATTAGCTGTCTACTTTTTCAAAAAGCTTTTTATTGCCTTCAAGATTTGTGAAGGAGACATCACTACTGAGATTAAGTCAGAAAAGGATGTGCTTCATAACTCAAGTAAAGCATGATGACAATAGCTTGATATTATACAAGCCATGTGTCCATGGCTCAATCAGAACAATGCAATCCCAAAACTGTGGACTTTATCAAGTCTTCACATTTTCATTAAAAGTTCTATGATAGGGGTCTATAGTCATAACTCCTTGGGCAACGTTCCAACTTTTATGTGGTTAAATGGCCCAGTTCAGAAAACTGCAGGAAAAAAACTGTTTGTTATTTGGGTATGATGATCTCCCCCAACATGAGTATTAAAGCAGAAATGACTCTCCTATATAGTTTTTAAAGAAGTGTATATTAAATTTGAAATATTGGGACAGAATTGCTCAGTTTTTCTGGATCACATATTCATTTTTTCTGTTTTTGGTTATTTGTCTTTTTTTGGTGATTGTTAAGCTCAGCAAGAAAAAGAAAGTGGCCAAAATTAAAATTTAAAGTAGGAGAAAAATGATTCTAAACTTAACTGTTAAGCATATCTTGGAAGACACTTCTTCAGATAGTGAAGTGTTGGTTTACTCCTCCTGGTTAGGAATCTTGACACAGCACATGTGGCTTAGAAATTATAGAATCACATTTAGAGTTGGAAAGGATCTCAGAGGCCATCTAGTTTAACCACCTCAGAGGAAACTGAAGTGACTTGTCCAAAGTCACATAGCTAGCATATATCAGGGGCAGGGTCTGAATCCAGAGCCTCTGACTCCAGAACTAATAACTTTTATATTGTAATACAGTTTTCAAATTCTTAGGAATTCATTTGTTGAGAATATTTAAGCATTTGTTTACTGGTTGCTGATGCACTAAAAAGAGTATTAATTCCAAGGAAATTGGAAAGGCACTTCATGTAAAAATCAACAAGCCTCAGGAACTTATTAGCTGAGTGACCCTGGGCCAATCACTTAAGCTATCTTAGTCTCTGTTTCCTTTTCTGTAGAATGAAGATAACAGCCACTTACATCACAAGGTTATTTTGTGAAGGGCAAATAAAATATAACATAAAGAAAGTTCTGCAAAACAAAGTGCCATAAAAGTTAGGTATTATTAATATTGCTGTTGTTAAGTGATGGTATTCTCCATAATTATTATTGATGTTTAATAACATCAAATAAAATATAAAATAACTGCATTATAATACTTTATAATAAATATAATAATATATATTATATTATAATAAATATAATAATAAATATAGCAGACTTAGATATGATTTGTATAATCTAATTAAAAATATTGAAAAGAGACAGTGTGGCATGGCCCCCCTTTGGGGCCAGAGAGACTTAGATTTAAGCCCTTCCTCTGATACATATTTATTGTGGGGCCCTTGGCAAGTCAATTAGATCCTTTGTGCTCTAGTCAAGTCTCTAAGACTGTCAGATGTAGAGAACAAGCCAACCTTTTTTGGTAGAGGGATTTTCTTTTCCTGGGAGTTCCCTCTACTTATAAGATCACTGGTCCAGATCCCACTAGACCACACATTTTGAGAGTATGGACTGTTTTTGGCATTTTTTTGTATCCTTAGGACAGTGCCTGGAATTGAGTGGATGCTTATTGATAAATAAATGCTATATATATATTCCTAAATTGCTAAATAACAACAACAAAAAAAAAACAGTTCAAACTCTCTACCCTTTGACAACCATGGGGTAGAAAGAAGAATAGAACAACACGTGATAGCAGTAGAGCAAATATGTCAGCTTATCAATCAATAAAGATCTGGTTTCATCATCAGTAGTCTATGGAATCACCACATCTGGTCTCTAACAAGTCAACTCAATATCAAGCATGTGAAAAAAAAAATGGAAATGACAATTAGCAATATACTGTCTGCAAAAGTAGCCACTTGGGCTAAGTATATAGTTAAGAAAACTTCTCAGGTGGCTACAATACTGAAAGCATCAAGGGTTCAAGTCACTAGACAGCTCTTGTGGGAAAGATGCCAAATATGTGAGAGAGAGTGATAGGCAGTATTATTACTAAGAAGAGGAGATAGAAGATGTCACTTCAAGTCACCACTAAGAGAATAAAGAAAGGAATAAGTATTTTAAAGGCCTCCTATATGCCAGGCACTGTTTTTTGTGGTTCAATTATTTTAGTCATCTCCAACTCTACATGACCCCAGCTGGGATTTTCTTGGCAAGGATACTGGAGTGGTTTGCCATTTCCTTCTCCAAAGGCACTGTACTAAACATTGTTTTTATTTTTTACAACTATTATCTCATTTGAACATCACAACACCTCTGTAAATTATGTATTATTATTACCCTCATTTTACAGTGGAGGAAACTGAGGCACAGAGAGGTTAAATCACTTACCCAGGATCAAACAGTTAGTAAGTGTCTGAGGTTGGATTTGAACTCAGTTTTCCTGTTTCCAGGCTCTGTCTTTTTCTACTACATCATCTAATATGCCTCACATGAAAGATATTGAACTAAGTATTTTGTATACAAAAATGAAATCAGTTTCAAGTGGTTCACATTCCATGGGGATAAGAGTGGAGAAGGGAGTATTACACTATGAAACAAGTCTGTGCAATAAATACACTATATAAGACAAAGAGTTACAGAGAAGTCGTGACAGGAGAAAGCACAACAAATTGGGGGTAAAAATCTCACAGAAGGCCTTAAGGCAGTGGTTCTCAACCTTCCTAATGCCGCGACCCATTAATACCATTCCTCATGTTGTGGTGACCCCCAACCATCAAATTATTTTCGTTGCTACTTCATAACTGTAATTTTGCTACTGTTATGAATCGCAATGTAAATATCTGATATGCAGGATGTATTTAAATTGAACATAACCCACAGGTTGAGAACCGCTGCCTTAAAGGGAAGCAGAATCCTTCCTATAGATAAGGACTTTCAAAACCAGAGAGTTGGTAAGCCAAAACCAAAAGAATCCCCATTAAATATTCTGACTGGTGGTTCTTAGCTTTTTTGTGGCATCTACCTGTCTGACAGTCTAGGGCAGTTTAAGGGCTCCTTAGATGAATTTTAGCTAGATAAATAAAATGCATAATATTACAAAGGAGACTAATTAGATTAAAATATAGTTATCAAGATGTATTTTTTTTTTAAATCACAAACCCCAGGCTGAGAACCCTTGACTTAGAGAAAGACCTCTCAGATTTGGGGCAGATTCCCCACAGAGGCTCTTCAAAGACATGAGCAATAATATAGTCCCACAAAATAAGATGCCAGGAATGGTCTGTGACCTTCTCTGCTGGAAGAAGTCCTCATGTTGTGAGTCCCTAAGTTGATCAAAGTAGGGAAATGCAGTGATATAACGATTTCTCCCTTTTGCTTAAATGTTAAAATCTCCAATATCAACCACAGAACTTGCAGGCAGGTTTTCTTACTCCCATCACTTTGTTCTACACCATTCAGCCACTTAATTACTCTAGGGAACCACTGATAGAAGTTTTATGATAAGCAGTGCATGTTATCAAAAGGCAACCAAGGTCTATTAGGAAGGGCAAGAGACCTGGAATCAGATAGCTGATAGCTTTGACACCTGCTAGTCATGCGATCATGGGGACATCAGGTAAACCCCTCTGACTTTTAGTTTTCCTCAGCTGTAAAATGGGGTAGTACTGACAGGATAGAACCCTGGACAGAAGTGTGAAGAAATTACTTTATGAACTGTAAAGGCTCTATAAAAGATGAGTTATTATTACCACTACTAGAGCTGAGAACATTAGAAATCAATTTAATTGGCCAGGTACCCTTTTCCTAGTGATTATTCCTCAGTGATAACCCTACATTGACTGAAGGGGAAATTAATTTACCTTTCAAATTATGGAACTAAAATATATTAGTTGCTCTGGTGAATTAATGAGTAACACATGATCTGTTATTGAACTTTCTGCTGTCTGATCATATTAAGGGAAATGAAGAGCCAATAGCATTTTTGACACGACTGTCTAGAAGGTCACTTTTAAAGATGATGGATACGGTTCTTCTATAGTGAAAAATAGAGTAATTGTTCACAACCTGTGGAAATGAGCAGGATTTGGCAGAAGAAGTGTAAATGAAAACTAGCCCATCCCAGATTACTGAGAAAAGTGATGGTTAATATAAAGAAGTATAAGCAATTAAAATACTGATTCATATTAATATCCAGGTAAGTATAGCCCAGGGGATAGTGTTGAAACTGGAGTCAAGAAGACCTGAGTTCAAATCTGGGGTTAGATACTTACTAACAGTGTGACCCTGGTTAAGTCATATAACCTGTTTGTCTCAGCTTTTTCAACTGTAAAATGGGCATGATAATAGCACCTACCTCCCGGAGTTGTGAAGCTTAAATAAGATGCGATTGATAAATCAGATTGACAAACTTATAGCACTGTGCTGTGTGACCCTGGGCAAGTCACTTAACCCAGTTCAAGTCAGACACAACTAAGCCACAACAACCGGTAGTTTTAGAGAATCACTTAAACCAGTGGCACCAAATTTAAACAGGAGCAGATCACGGAGGGAGCATATTGACTTAGAAAGTCACAAATTAGCATTATGTATGTTGCATTATATTTTTATTTATTTTGTTAAACATCTCCCAATGACATTTTAATCCAATTGGAGTTTTTCAGGAATTTTTCCTGAATCCCAGGAGTTTTTCAGCCCCAGTGCAGTGAATCTGACACCTCTGGCCTCAGGGATGAGAGGTGGGAGCATTTGTTCGAGGTTACATAGTCACTATGAGGCTGAGGCCAGCTGTCTCATATGCTTCTTCTTTAGTCATGAGCTGCATTGAAGGCCCTGAACAATAATATTTGTATGCAGACATACTTGGGAAACTGGGTCACACACGAAGCTTATCTAGAAAAATCAGTAAGAATGGTCTTTGATGAATTCTATCAAACCCTCCTAACATAAAGCCTTACCTAACACACTGAAGGTCTCTAGAACCATTGTGCTGACCTCATTGTATATGCCCATGGAACCTGAACAGTCTAGTAGGACCATGACAGGCAACTTAATCGCTTTCATTTGAATTGTCTGAGGAAGATTCTGAAGATTACCTGGCAGGATAAGACACCAGACACAAGTCCTTTCTTGAACTCAACTGTCAAGCATTCAAGCTCTATCTCAGAGAGCGCAACTACGATGGGCTGGTCACATTGTTCAAATGCCAAATGTATTCTTGTCTAAAAGACAACTCATACAAGTTGTATGAACAACTCATACAAGGAAGGTGCTCACATGGAGGTCAGAAGAAGCATTACAAGGACACTCCCAAGGTATCTCTAAAGAGCTTTGGAACTGATTGTGAGACATAGGAGACATTGCACAGGACCACTCAGCATGATGTGCCCTCATTAAAAGGTGTGCTCTATGAACAAAGCAGAATTGCAGTAGCTCAAAAGAACTGTCAGATACACAGATTTATCTCCACCAAATGTTCATATGGACAATTTGTAGCTGATCTGTGGTAAAGCATTCTTAGCCTATGTTGGTCTGATTGGCCACATTCAATCACACCATAACTTGACCCCAACATAGTGGTACCATTTTGGTCTTTGAGAATGAAGGACAACAACCATACCATAACCTAACATAAAATAATGGCCTTTGGTTACCTGCTTATGCCTCTCATGAGGCCCCACCAGGCTAAGAACATAAACTAGAAGTAAAAAATGGATTGAACTCTTAGGGAAATTAATAACCTGCTATATTCTCAAGTACATGAGTACATAGGACTCATGGTAATGTTCAGTCTATGTGAGTCATGCCTTTAACAGGATAAATTACTAGATTCTATTTTAGGTGACTGTCCCAGCTTGTGATCCAGAAAAGTCCCACATGCAGCAAATTTTGATACTCATATATGATGTAAAAAGTGTGTTACTATCCATTCAGAGAAGAGAGCTCCAAATATGGTAGGTTAAAAAATGTCCTGAGCCACTGCTCATAACTGAGGTGCTAAGAGAGGATGTGCCCTTTGTTGCAAAGAAGCAAGTACAAGACTGATATAAGAAAAATCTTCTTAAAAATTGTTATTCAGGGGTGGCTAGGTGGCACAGTGAATAGAGCATTGGCCCTGGAGTCAGGAAGACCTGAGTTCAAACCCCACCTCAGACACTTAATACCCCCCCGCCCCCAAATGTTATTCAGTCATTTGGTCACATCTGACTCATTGTGACCCCATGGACCATGGCACTCCAATGCTGTCCACAGGGTTTTCTTGGCAAAGATGCTGGAATCGTTTGCCATGTCCTTCTACAGCTCATGTTACAGATGGAGAAACTGAGGAAAACAAGGTTAAGTGACTTGCCCAGGGTCACACAGCTATTAAGTGTGTAAGGCTGGATTTGAACTCAGGTCATTCTGACTCTAGACCTGGTGCTCTATCGATGGAACTGCCCCTGCCTAACAATTAGCACTATCCAAAAAATGAAACACACTGCCATAGTAGGTCATTAGTCCCTCGTCCTTTGATGTAGCTGACCACCTGTCAGGCACGTAGTAGAAAGGCCTCCTTTTCAGGTATAAGCTGAACTCAATTGACATTGAGGTTCCATCCAAATGTGAAATTCTGTGGTGCTAAAAACTCTAGGAATCTAAGACTCCACAGTGGACTCATATTTACTCAAAATACTCAAATATCTCCGTTAACTCATTAATTTGGATGTTCCCTCTAATGATGCACATCCCAACCTATCCATGCTTACTATCTTAGTCCTCTCTTGTCCAAATCCTTCCATAAGTTTATACCACCACCACATCACCTCTACTCATACTTCTACTTCAAAAATATGCTCCCTTTAAGTTTGCCAGAGTTTTTGACAAATGCTATTTCCTTTTATCCTCAAAACAACCCTGGGAGGTAGGTGCTATAATTATCATCCCCATTTTACAGATGAGGTAGGTTGTCACCCAGTGACACCCCTCCCCCAGGGCAAGCTAGGCTTCTTCAATTTCCCCTGACATCCCAAGAGTGCAAATGGAATGTTTGGGCTGTGCATTCACTGTAGATAAAAGGCATCTACAACCTGCTGACAAACCTGCACTAACCCCAGCAGTATTCTTCTAATGATTGATTTTCCTTCATGTAGGATGCTTATCTTGATCTGGCTTGCTTAGATAACTGTGCTGCTAGGGGCAGAGGTATATAAAATGTAAAGCTGATTACAGGCCTCACTGCTTCACTCTCACCTCCAATGAACTAACACATATTGAAAAAGAAGAGCAATTTTTTATTAAAAAGAATCCTTGATATGATTAATTGCTCAAAAACATCTACTACATTTTCAGCAAGAAGGTGAGAAAGTACAAACACTATAAAGAAACTGCACTTTTAGCAAGTAAAGTAAGATGATCAAGTGATTTTTTTTTTTAGATGAGGAACAAGCCTGCTGACATGCCAACCGGGAAATATCAAATTTCCTCTTTTCAAATTCTATAGGAGGTAACCTTCGAAGCAAAGGGACAAGTCCAAATATTGCACAAAACTCAGTCTAATAAAATTCAAAGAGACAATGAAATTTCTGGTATGACTGGTTCTTCTCAGAGACCTTCTTAATCACTTTCCTTTCAAATCAGGAAGGTAATTGGCAGAAGTATTGAACAAGTTGAGATTTTTTCAACAGGGACCTGACCATGGAAGCCTGATGAATGATGCCATTAAATGATTGTATTAAGAAAATTTAAAGAAAAGAGACACTGAAAAGAATTTGGGGACATATTTGGGAGGAAAAATAAATTAATGAAACCCATTTCAAAACTCTAGAAAGTTTTGTGATTTTAATTGCAGGAAATTTACTTAATCAGTATAATTTATTTAATCAGGTAGTTTTATTTCAAAGGATCCTACACTTAATGCTAGAAGGGACCTATTATATTACCAAGTTCAATCCCCTAATTTTACACATGAGGAAACTGAAGCAGAGTGAGATTACATGACTTGTCCAGGTTCACAAAGATAGTAAGTGTATGAGGCAGAATTCAAACTCAAGTCTTCCTAAATCTAAGTGCAGCCTTTTCCCCTCCACCTTCAATTACATCAACATCATCCTACATGGAAAACAACAGAATCACAGATTTTGGATTGGAAGATACCTTAGGCAACATATAATTCAAGTCTCTTCTTTTACAGATGTGGAAACTGAGGCCCAGGCATGTGACAAAATCTAGAGTAGAAAGAATGTCAGGTCTCATCTAGCCCAATCTTTTCATTTTGCAGATGAGCACACTGAGGTCCATCCAAGGTCCATGCCCAAGGTCACCTAAGTGCTAAGTAAAACATTCTTGAGTTGAATTCAGGTCTCTGAGATCCAAATCTTGCTACTCAATCCCATTTTATTGAATCATTTCCAATGGATATTCATTACTGTTCTCTTTTCAAGATGACAGTAAGAGATAATCATGTTGTTTTTAGGCGCATACTTTGGACCTAAGAAGAAGCATCATTTGTAATCCCACTTTCCATATTAACATCTCACCTTTTATGCAATCTAACCTCTGCAATCTGTATCACATTCCAAACCAAATACCTCACCATTGGTCTATGCCAAAGAAGGGCAAGTTCATCACAATCTAACCAAAAAGGAAGACTCTGAGCATGAGGTGACTATTTATTGTCTTTTGCATTTTTTTGTATCTCCATCACTTAGCACAGTGCCTGGCACATAATAGGTTCTTCATAAAAGTTTGATGAAAATTAAATTGAATTGAAAAATCTGATGAATAATTCAGCTGTGTGGAGAAACTCATCACTACACTGTTGACTAGTAGGTGATGAAATTTGAACACTCTTGTTACCCACAAAGAAGCTACCCCTTTCCCAGGGAAGGACTGTGATTTCTGTGAAAGGCTTCCCCTTTTAGATACCTAAGGAATCATGGGATTTTGGGTGTCCTGAAATACACCTGTATAATTCATTATTCTCTTTAGAGATTATAAATATTCTCCTAGAGGTAATTTCCTTCCTTGAGTTAATGACACATCCATAAAAGGTGCAAGATAAAAACATGTTATGTGTTAAAATTGTTCATCATGATTTAAAATAGGTGTTAAAAGTAAAAATACCAAATTATATTTGAACAAGTGACATAAAGATTATTCTTTGAACTTGAGAGTTTGGGGATTAATGAGAGCCTTTTTTTCATATAGAATCATAGAATCTTCAATGGATAACTCCTATTACATTCTTGATAAATTATTTGACTTCTCTTCTTGAATACATCCAGTAACAAGCAACTTAGTATTTAACAAGGTTTCCAGTTTTATGGTTGGGCAGCTTGGTTTTGGAAACTAAAAGAGCTGTTCTCTAATTTGCAATTAGGTCAGACTATAAACTCCCTTTATTCTCTTCTAGTTCTATTTTTTATAAGAAAGTTTCTGTTTATACTGAATTGAAGTTGTCTTGAATATGACTTTTAGGTGAGCATTTATAAAAACTTAACTTTAGAGCATAATTCTTGTTTTCTTCCCTGTTCCTTTCTTTTACAGTGATATAGTCATTTCTTATACTACAGTAATACATATATATTACTACTACCACTGCTACTACTACCACCACCACTACAATTTCTATCACTATTATTATTACTACTACTACCACCACCATTTACGACCACCACTACTAGTACTACTACCACTACCATGACACTGTAATTTCTACTATTACTTTTACCACTACTACTACCACCATCACCAGCACCACCACCACTACTACTACTACTACTACTACTACTACTACTACTACTACTACTACTGCTACTACTGCTGCTGCTACTGCTGCTGCTGCCATACCACCAGCACCACTACTATTATTTCTCTTCCTCCTCCTCCTCCTCTTCCTACTTTATACTTATATAAGCATTTATATAGCACTTTATAGTTTAGAAAATTGTCCACATATCTCATTTGACTATTAGGACAAGCCTATGAAGTAGGCATTATGATGAGGCTGAGAGGACCAGGGTCACACAGCTGGGATATGTCGAAGGCAAGAACAGACGTGCGGTTTTCCTGACTCCAGGTCAGTCAAGTGCTCTCTGCACTCTGACACCTAATTGCAGTGGTAAATTATAAATGTCTGATTTTATCACAAAGTCAGAAATTGTTATGTATATGGTGTTTCTTTGCCATGAAAATCATATGTATAACCAGAAAGACATATCTGAATCCCACCACAGGCGCTAGCTAGCTAAACTTGGACAAGTCTTCCAGCCTCAGTTTCTTCAAATGTAAAAATGGCAAAAAAATAAACAACTTCTACCATTAAGGGTCATTATAAATATCAACTGAGAAAATATATGGAGAGTGCTGTCGAAAACTTAAATTATTATATAAATGTCAGCTGCTATTATATCATAAATGCCATCACAAACATTCAAACCCATGAAATCATAGAGATTTCCTGAGAAATGTGAATTCTATGATATTTTAAAAGAAAGTTGTTTTCTCTTATTTTGAGGCAGATAATACTTTTGATAATATTTTGAGGCAGATAATACTAACAGCTAAGCAAGCTTGACAAGTAGGAGTCTCACTGGTCCTTTTAAGCAATTAGACAAGACAGATTATATTAGTCATCTGCAAATTGACATGATAAAGTAATTAAAAGAGTTGGACTTAAACTGGTTTTGCATTTCCCCTGTAATCCAGCTTGCCCTGTGAATTTGGCAGCCAAATCAGTTTTCTACAGACAGAGGAAGCAGCAAGGTCTAGCCTTTGGGTCAGGAGGTTCTGGCTCTGTGTAGGCCTCTGATGTACATATGTGTGCTATAACCATCACTTCTCCCTGCCCGAGGGAACTCTGAGATTATGAATATTGAAAGGCTGGTAAACTGTATCAGTGGATGAAATTTCCACAGGAGGAAGTTCTCCATACTAATGAAATCATAGGTCCAACCACCTTTCCCCCTCAATGAGCATAGTCTATTAAGGTGAAAGATCGTAGATTTAATAGCTAACCACAATCTTGGTTTATGGTCTGAAATTCCATCATTGTGGACTAAAGTTTTCACTTTATAAATAATAAATCCAACTATCCTGCAAAATGATATTCATGTCTATTAATATTAAGGAAAAGTGTGTTTAGGAATATGTAACATGATATGCCATTGATGAAAATATAGACTACTGTAGTAATCTCACATCTAGGTTCCCTTAATCTGTATATTTTTAAAAATTTGAATTACTTAATAATGAATAAAAACTAAACCAAGCACATACATAGTTTTCATGGATTTGGTGTTGAAAGAATAAAAAAATGAATACTTAGGCTGAATAACATTTGTTTGTGATATTTTCTTTGGAGAAAAACATTTTTCATCTGTCAAATGGTCAAACTAGGAGAATGTATAAGATACGAAAAGTAATCCACCATTCATATTTAATGGTAGTTTATCTGGAACATCCAAATAGGACTCAAAAATCAAATCATATTGATTTGTTTGTGGATTTATGTTGATTAGAAACCAACTTCCACACTGGTGATTCTGAGTTGGGTTTAAATTTTGCTGCACGATCATTTACAGATTACTCAGTTTGGTAGGAAACACTACTTCTTCTGGCTTAGGTTTTTATTTTGATTTGTGAGAGGGGAGAATGTATTAATGCTGACCTATGTTATTTGAGGATTCTTTCATTTAAGCCAAATAGCATCCCACTCAGGCAAGGGGATGTTTGAAATAGCGGATACTTTTGGCTGAGCTACTATTTTGAATTTCTTATAAATCATCAAGCCTGGAGAATTTAAAACATATTAATATAAATTAAATTGGTCATAAGATAATAGAGTAGAAAGGAGCCTGACAAGCCATCTAGTCCAATCACTTAATTGTGTGAATTGTTGGTAAATATAAGTGCATATGCATATTCATATGATGTGTTTATAAATGTGTGTGTAACTATATGTATCCAGATGGATAGAACATGACATCTAGAGATGATAGATAAGTGATAGATAAATAAATAGATAGATAACATTGATAGATAGATAAATAGGTGAATAGATAGATAAATAAGACCTGAGGCCGTGAAATGTTATGTGATTTCTCCAAAGTCGCATAGGTAATAATGGTCAGGGTTAGGATATGAACGTGGGTCTTCTGCCTCCAAGGCAAATTATATTTCTAGATTCCTCTGTGAGTCAGTACAATGGATTTGTTTAGCTTAAAAGGCACTAGGGCATCAGGGTTTGCAAGACCATTTCCATATATGGACTCTACCCTAAGTGTCAAAATATTTTCACTGAAAAAGGTCTTAGGCTTTGGGCCTTTTTCATACAAAATATCTTGGCACTTTTGTAGTGAGGAGCTGTGTTTTTGAATTTCACAAAATAATGGAAACAATAATTGATTTGGTCATCCCCAGTGACACATATGGTCTTCATTTTAAATGCAAATTATGTACCATATGGGGCTCCTTCCTTTCCTTTCAAATAATCTGAAAATACCTACGCATTTTCTTTGTGGTTGCATTCACTGTGGCACTGAAAGGCCCTGTCCCAGCACTGTTGTATGCTCGGACAGCGGTGTAATATACTAAGTTGCTTTGCAGGCCTTGGAGCCTGGCCGATGTCTCATTCCCCATGACTTTGACTCTGTTGGATGAGTCTTCTTTGCCTCCATTATTCCAGTACCGAATCTAAAAAGGGGTGCAAAAAGTAATGCATTAATGCTGGTTCTATTCATGAAAGACCCTCTAACAAAAAAAGTATGATTTTTCCTTGAGTGACTTTTGACACCGTGTTTTAAAATGATAAAACTGCTAAGACAAGGCTTTTAGATAAATATTAAATGACCACAATCCTGAAACCTGACCCTCTCTGTAACTGTGTGACTGTGAAGATGAGATTTTCTACAGAGCATCATTTATAAAAGTCTTTCACTTCTCAAATTTTAATAAAAAGATACTCTCATTCTCATAAAGATTTTATTGAGAAGAAAAGCAGTTGCTTGTATCTTCTTGGCAGCCAATCTGACGTAATATGGAAGTCCATGATATTGGTTTTTTCCCATATCATCAGAGTTTTGGATGCAGAATCAGAAAAGCCAGGGCTCAAATTTCATCTCCAAAACCAAGTGTCTGTATAATCCTGGGCAAGTCAATTTGACTTCTCTGAATGTCAGATTCCTCATTTGTTAAATAGATAGAGTAATACTTATAGTGTCCATCTCACAGAAAATTTAGAAAGGAGTCAGGGCTATAAAGTAAAGTTATTATCATTGACGTTACATATACCATCATTATTCATTATTGAAAAATCATACCCTTAATGCTTTCAAAATTATGTAACTACCGTTATGGATTGCTTTTTATATATGCCTATGTAGGTACATGCTGTCTTCCCCAATAAAGTGTAATTTCCTTGAGCTCCAGGACTGTTTCATAATTGTGTTTTCATTCTCATGTCTAACACATAGTAGGTAATCAATGTCAACTGGTTGATTGATGCTATGTATGCTTACTCGTGACCCATGTCTCTTCATACATTCATCTTATTTAGCTACTATTTTCATTTACTCATGTAGTAAGAGATCTAAGAATTCATCATCAACAGTGAAAATCATTTGTCATAGAAATGTTGATGGATAATTTCCATTTGGATACCTATTGTGCCCTTTCTAGTTTCAACTACAGATTCTTTGAGGATAAACCAGTCAAGTTGGGTCTCATGCTTCCTGGAGGTTTGATTTACCTACCATGAATCTTTATAATTTTATTACAATTTTTTACCATCCTTTATACAACTCGAAGCATTTTCTATCTTTATACCACAAACTGGTATTGCTTTTGGCAAGTTAAGTAAAATCAAGTCAACAAGCATTTAATAAGCACCTACTGTATATAACAGTGGATGTAGTCCTTTATCATCTATTAATTTGGTTAATTTTTAACTGTTAATATTCCTATTATGGAGAGAAAGCATTAACATTGGGTTTGATTCATCCAGTACCCAGATTGAATTACCATTCCTGGGATCATAGTTTGAGAGCTAGAAGAAACCTTCAAGATGATCTGATATTGCTCCCTCATTTTCCAGATGAGGAAATTTAGGCTTAGATTGGTCAAATGACTTGCCCAAAGTCACACATGCAGTAAGTGGTAAAGTCAAAGTGAGCCCATTCCTCTGATTCCAAATCTAGCATTATGTCCACTGACCCTCAACATTTCTTTGAGAAACAAAATTGTTAGCTATCCTTTCACTCTTCTTTTCTCTTTAGTTCAAGGGACATTTTATCCAAATTTTGCCTAAAATCTATTGAAAGAAATCTATAGATTGAAAGAAAAGAAAAAAAATATATATATATAAATCATATTTCCAGGGAATCTAAATACCTCTCTATACATGTTCTATCAAAGATCAGGGCCAGAAAAAGGTATTTTTAAAAAGTAATAAGCAATGAATTTAATTTCTTACGACTTTTGAAGTGCAGTTTTTAGTATAAGCTAAGTAAATATTTTATTAGTTTACTTAGAGACTCTTTCCAAGAACTTAAATTCTAAAACTATACTATAAAAATTTATTAAGCTAATATCAATTTACCTAAAACTTTATATAATTCAAAATATTTGCTGTTCCCCAGTCAATAAGATAACCTACCATTCCTCAACAAACATAATAGACACCTGAAGCACATCTAATTTAAACATCTATTTTTCCTCTGTTCCATGAATCTCAGTTAAACAGGGTCTTATTGTTCCATATGTGGGACAACACTTAGCTAAAAATAAGGTTTCTGAAACTCCATTTCTCTTACTTTTCAAAAATTCCAGATAATAGAAATCCATAATACCAGTTTTGCTGTACGTGTCCAGGCTTCCTTTCTTACAAACTATGTCATATTGATTATGTCATGTCATTCAACTCTTTATGGCTCAATATCCTTATCTAGAAAATGGTCTGTTTACACTAAATAAGGTCTAGGATTATTGCAACAGCCAAAAGCCCTCTTTGAACTGTGAAAAGCAAAATCATGTGAGCCATTGTTCTGATGATCCTTAATATGGCATCTGCTGCAATTAGCTACTCTTATCACACATGTTCCATGGGAAAATAGATCATCCATTGACTCTGCATTATATTTTGATCATGACAAATATAAAAAAAAAATGTCTTAGGAAATTCTTAGAAAGGGGCTTTAGAATTAGTTTTTCATTTTGACCACTATAAAATTTGAACTAAAAAAAAAAAGTTTTAGCAATTTAATAGCCCTCTTCTGATGTATCTGCAAAGGGGAAAGAAAGTAGCTTATTGAGCTACTATGAAACAAATTCCATTGAAGTAGATACTATAGTTCAGATCACCCAATAACCTGGATTTTATTAAATTTCAGGCTTATTTACTTGAATTATTTACATGACTATACAAGTGCTACTATAGTTTATTTTTATCTACAATCACCAGTCTTGGGCAACTACTAATGCTGGTAGGAAGTCAGCTTTTTCCATTGAGGTCTGCCTTTTTTCTGAGAAGTACTCAAATGGTTGGTGTATTTCTTAGTAACCATTAATATAACAGGAAACAAACATCATCCTTTTCCATGTTAGGCCCATGGGGCCAACTATGTGCTCTTCTGACTTATAAGTCTGTTAGCCATGCATATTTTAAACTTACATTTCTCTAAGCATCATATAAATTTATTAACATTTCATGTAATGTATTAACCTTCAACCTTTCATCACAATGGACAGGATTTTCCTGTTTTCCTTTTTTTTTTTTTTTTTTTACATCAGAAACTTAAGATACCTTAAAGACATTAAGGGGAACGAATGAGAAATTGTCATGACAAACTTAGATTGTCTAAATAGCAAATAGACATTAATGGCCAGGAATCCAAACCCTTTCACCATCTCTACTCTCTTCTCCCTATGTACAAGGGGCCAAGAGATTTGTGTCAGTCTGTCAGACTTTTCAGATAACACAAATTGCTGCCTCGAGAAATGAGCTCATCAACTCTTACTTTGTCAAACAGGAAAGAAAATTAGTCTGGATACTAATGATGATGTGTTACTCAGGATGCCACATGGCAAACCACCAGCCCTTACTGAGATGAGAGATAGGAGAGTTATTAAAATTTTTAAACCTATGTAGGAAAATGCGGAAAACAGAGTATCGGAAATGTAACTGTTTATTAGCAATTGAATCAATTGCTTTGCCATTTCTTGCAGTTTAATTTCTAAGTGATATGAGAATTGAATAGTATTATAATTTCATCCAGATAGAATAATGAGCTAAATGTCTTTTCCTTTTGTAAATAAATCTCTCAGAGTTGTTTTCTTACTCCTAATTTTTATAAAGTTCCTATTAAATACATTTTCAGGATTATCTCTTCTACAAGCTCATAGTAATGCCTATTTGCCACTTTGAACTTATTTCAATATGTCTTTTCCTATCAAACCTCTCAGTTCATTAGATTTATAAAATAAAGAGACACTATGCATTCTAAATTATGAGATTAATGAAATATCTCTCCCTCTCAATTATTTTTTCTCTTGCCTCCTAACTTGAGGTATATTCTCTCTCCCTCTCCCTCTCCTTCTCCCGCCGCCCCTCCTTTCCCTCTCTCCCTAGCCTCCCCTTGAATAACTCACCTTTTGTTACCCATTTACTACTATGCCTCCAAATCTTTATCACTGGACCTGAATTTCAGGCCTGCATTCCTGGTGGCTTCTAGGACATAGCTTTCTTCGCCATCCAAGGATCTAGCCACCTCTGTAGTACACATAAGTTAATCACCCTTCCTCCATACCTGCCACTCTCTATGTACTCACCCAATTCTGTACCCAGTCACTCAGTCTAGAAACTCTGGAATCCTCTTTGACTGCTCCTTGTCCTTCATCACCCATTTCCAATTTGCTTTCAGGGTCTCTTGATTTTTTTTTTTCTCTTTGAGTTTTCCATCTTTTTAGTTCAACTGTCAACAAGCTCATTGCTGCCACAGTACTTTCTATTTCACTGTCTTGTAATTCCTTTCTACTTCTCTCTGCTCTTTCCACTCATTCCTCCTTGTCTTCCCAAATTGAGCTCAAATTCCATGAGTGTTTTTTTCAAAATTTTCACCCTTATTATTGACCTTTCTTTCCCTCCTTTAGACATCCTCCTCCCATTAAATTCCAGTGGTTCCCTGTCACCTCCAAGATTGCAAAGTTAATGGGATATAAAATCTTCTCTGTCTATTAATAGGCCTCATGTGGAGCTCATTAAGGGAAGTTTCCTTAGGGAAGGCTTGCTTGTACGAAGGCTTTCATACCTTTTGTTAATTTCTAATTAGGCGCTAAGTCAGGAGGGTTGTGATGCCCTCTGACTCTAAAAAGGTTATGTATACTCTGAGATTAGTGCTTTGTTTGGGTGCTCACTCAGTGGAAAGTGTTCTTGTGATTTGACCAGAGGCGATTCTGGGTAGCCATTAAGGATCCCTCCCCTCCCCGCTCCTCTCTTTCCCCCTCCTGACATAGGCTTTTAAAAACCCAGATGTTGGTGCTTCTCTCTCTGGTAACTATGTATGTATTGCCTTCATTAGACAATTGGATCTGTCTGTTGATTTGTGCCAATTTCTCAGACAGTTAGAAGCCCTGTCTATTGGTCTTTATTTTTCTGTATTTTCTCTATTTTCTTTCTTTGGATTTTCTTTGAAGTTCAGGGAATTGACTTTTCTCCTGAACTAATGAATGTAATTAAAAGGACTGTTGACCCCTTGAACAGCTATTTTTCCTAGTAAAGTAGATCTATGAACCTGTGCTAGCAGCCATCCTGGGTATGCCAGTGGGGTTGCTGCTATAAGGATCAAACACAAAATCCTCTATAACCTGGTCCCTTTCCCTCACCCTTCTAGTCTTCTTACATCTTACAGTCCCCTCTCCCTCATCGTGTGCTCTGTGATTCAGTGACAGTAGTTTCCTTGCTATTCCTTGCATAAGGCACTCCATTTTCCAACTCCTGGCATTTTCATTGGCTATCTCCCATGGCTGAATTCACTGTCCCCTGGGTTCCCTGGCTTACTTCAAGTCTTAGCTAAAAACCCATTCCCCCCCCCCCCCTTAATTCTAGATCCTCCCCCATGCTGATTTCCTCCAATTTTTCCTGCATAAATCTTGTTTATATATAGTTATTTTCATGTTATTCCTGCATTAGACTGTGAGCTCCCTAAGAACCTGAACTGTCTTTTGCCTTCCTATGAATTCCTAGTTCTTAGTAAACTGCCTGGCACATAGTGGTTGCCTAATAAACATCGACTGAATGACTACAATTAATTTGATTCTCCCTTGTATTATCCACTGTTTCACATGTGTATTCATCATCCTCCCTAAATTAAACTATATGTTTCCTGAAGGTGGGATTTAGTGATTCATTCTTCTATTATATCTGTACCTAGGCCAGAGCCAAGCATATAATAGGTTTTCTTTCTCCCCATCCCCTTCTCTGCCCCTTCCCTTCTCTCTCTCTTCCCCCAGTTCTCTCTCCCCTTCCTCTTTTCCCTCTTTACCCTCCCCTGTCTCTCCATTTCCACTTCTTTTCCCCTCCCCCTCTCTCCACACACACACACACACACACACACACACACACACACACATATACACACACACGTTGAACTCAGGTCCCCTCATGGATGGTTCCTAGGTGTTGCTTATATGAGTCACTACTCTAGTTAAGCATGTTCTAGTAATGAAATGTCAGCATAAAATGCATGGTAACTAGCAGTCATCAGACATTAGCATGTATACATGATACAGTGGTTTTATATTAAAAAGGATTACCTCATAACCCAATAATCGTCCACTGCTCATTTTCCAAGGAATGGCATCCCAGGAAACTTCAATTATTGATGATGAGAGGCTATTGGCCAAGACATGAGATGGAGCTACTGTAGGTTCTGTGTTGGGAGAATTAAAATTATATATATACATTAATATATTATGTACAGATATAGATATATGTGTGTATATGTATATACATACATAAAGAGAAAAAGGCAGAGATACAGAGAGACAGAAAGACAGAGATATGATTTTGAAAATTCTATGAAAAAAATCCACTGTGGTGTCTAATTTTTAAAAGATTATACAGAAATATTATAGAAATACAATTCAACCCAAGAAATATGTGTTAAGCTTCTACTATATTTAAGGCAAAATTTGCTGCTAAAATTATAAGTTCTGCTTTTCAAGTACAAGCAAAATATAATTACCTACCTTCCTCTGCAGAGAAAACAGTTGTCACTGGGCTGAATGGCCCTTCACCTTTGTTATTATATACACCAACTTTTACTTCATAAGGTGAAAAAGAGAGGATACTTTCATTCCTAAAGACGTATC
Source organism: Pseudochirops corinnae (assembly GCA_028646515.1). Classification (NCBI taxonomy): domain Eukaryota; kingdom Metazoa; phylum Chordata; class Mammalia; order Diprotodontia; family Pseudocheiridae; genus Pseudochirops; species Pseudochirops corinnae. Next base: position 32,668,002 of record CM053590.1, read on the forward strand.
TTGGTGTATCAGGAGATGTAACCACTGTCTGGATCCAAGTGGTAATACCGAGTGGTCTAAAGGCAACAACATAGCCAAAACCTTCACCATTCTGTAACTCCTCAGGAACTGGCTGTATAAAGAAAAGGTGAAAAACTCAGCCCTATCGAATCTCCTCTTCTCAAGTCTATACCATGATTGGTGGCATTTTAATTGGAAAATATTCCAAATTTTTTTATAGGGGGAGAAAGGAGGTACAATAATTGTTGTACAATTCAGCAAATAGAAGCTAGAAGCAAGACAGCTGCATTTCCAATTTCTTTCAATGATCAAGTTTCTAACATGTTTATATGCCATCAAACATACGAATGACAAGTGAAAATAACTTTGATGCAGATGTTTGAAAATTTCTGATTGTTTAGTATCTTCTAGAGACAAAAGAAAGCCAAATAATAAATAACTGACTTCTTTTGCTTTCCATCCATTGACTGTTTTGGTAGGCATTTCCAAATCTGATTAAGGACTGAGTATTTTGGTTGACTAGAATTCAACGCATAAGCCAAGTTTTCAAAAATAAAACAAAATGATATAAATGGTCTAATCACTGTCATCGAGCTGGCAGAAAGGAACCACAACACTAATATTAAAATAATTACTATGCATTTTGCAGAATTCATTACTTTCAATGCAGAAACCTGGCTAAGTTGGAAACTCCCGTTGACAAGTGTAATTATTTGCTTCACCTTCCTACAACAATCTTTTGCTTATGATTATTTATTACCTTGAAATCTTAAAAGAATGCCAACAATTGCCAGGCCTCTTAACACTCAGATGTGTAGCTGAAATTTATACTGATTACACACAAATAGTGCTGGAAGGAAGGCCAGGAATGGAACAAAACACAAATCAAATGGAAGGGCCAAGTAACGCACATTGCCCAGACAGGTGTCAATTGTAATCTAGAAATGGGTTCCCCCCATATTCCCCCAAAACAAAGCTTAGATAGACCAGCTCCATCAAAGTAACTTACGTCCCAAGTTATAACCAACTCCGACCGACTGCCACCTCCCCCACTTACTTCTGAAGGGGGTATTTCTGGAACTGTGGGGAAGAGAAATATAGAGAAGCCAATATTTAAGCTTATTAACACACATACGAAGGGAAATTCTTTCATATTTAACATTAGTTTTTGAAGTAGTGCGATCATTGAAATACCTACTATAGAATATTTCATATCTGGGTGTCTCTGAAGTAACTGAAATCTTTGTGTAAAAGCAAATAAGGGAATGGAAATGACAGATGTGTTAGGAAAAATCATACACCTAACACCATAAGGTTATATTTCCTCATGACCTCAACAAATACTTATTTTCAATAGTGGATTGTCCTAATGAAAATAAGAGCACAAAAATTAATATCTGAAATTAGGGGGAAAATTCAACCCTCTTGCTCTATGGCAATGGCAATTTAACATGCAGATAATCACTTTGATATTATTTTGATGATGTCATTTTTTATAGGAATGAATGACAGATACATAAGGTCACATTCATCGCAAGCAACATGAAATCTCTTAATTTCACATTTATATTGGGAGTATACTTCAATCTTGAAGTTATTCTTCATGACCCTACACATTCTACTAAATACTCTATTGAAGTTGATCCTCTTGGTACATTCTCCAAAGTACATAAAGTTCATTGACATTGAATAGTTAAAATTATTTAAACACATTCAGTGACACGAAAGACAAAATTGCAAAGCAGATACAGAAGAAGGCTTGTAATAAGGAAAACCTGGATTTAAGATGTGTCTCTGACACATATCGACATTGTGATCCTGAGCAAGTCACATAATGTGTCAGTGGCCCAAGAAACTCTTTAAGACTATAAGTGACAGATGCGTTGTTGATCTATATTGGTTCAGGGAGTTTCCAAACTGGGAATCCTTCACATCTATGAAGTATAAATCCAGGAGAAAAACAAACAGTGATTGATATTGTGTCTGAAGCATGAAAAAATTATACTAGAGGTAACTCAAGCATTATCTTCATCTGACTTACATTTAGTAATCTGAAAATGTTGAGTCTGTATGTTCATTATTTTATTATCAGATATCTGTAAAGGACCTTCTAAAAATGAAAGTTACTATCAAGAATTTTGAGGCATTGAAATGAAGGAGTTTTATAGTTGCTTCCACTAATTAATCTTCTTAGGGATGATAGTAATTGTTTTTCAAAATCTTAAAACAGGGAAGACAAGCATAATTGAGATAGCTCAATGACATCAAAAGGGAAGAAAATGGGACCAAATAAAGTTTTGTCAGGGGTCTTCTCTGATGCTGTCAAATCTAAATGCCAACTATCCATGATGATGGCATTTTCAGTATCTATAGGGTAATAATATAAATCAAAATTTACACTGCAATAGCAACAAAAGCATATTTGTTCAATATTAAATAAAGACCATTCCTGATGGATCAAAATGTCAATATCTTCACATGAATATTTTTTTCCTGTAAAAAATGATGTGAATAATTCTATCCACTGGAAAGATTATCTACTTAAACAAATAGATCAGCTTTCAGGGGTGGGGAACCTGGGCCCTCAAGGCTACATGTGGCCTTCTAGGTCTTTGGGTGTGGCCTTTTGACTGAGTCTGTTTTATAGAACAAATACTTTAATTAAGGGGATTTGTTGTGTGAAGTTTGGATTCAGTCAAAGGGCCACAGGATCTAGAGGGCCACATGTGCCCTTGAGGTCCCAGGTTCCCCACCCCTGACAGGCACTGGGAATGACAGTATTTGAAAAGCAATTTGGAAATTCTGGGGTGAAGCCAAATCCCTGATGATCTTTTGAGTCAAAAACATTTCAGTCAAAAAATATAAGAGAGTAATATGTGCCCACCACTGGGCTAAATGCTGGGAATACAAAGAGGCAGAGAACAGTCCTTGTGCTCAAGGAGCTCATTTGATTGGGGAAGCAACCCAAGTACATACAAGATATTTACAGAGAAGTTTGGTGGTCATGTCAGAAAGAGAAAGCACTAGTAATTGAGAGACAGAGAAAAGGCTCCTGAAGAAAGTGATAATTGATGGAATTCCAGGAAGAAAAGAGATGAGGTTCAAGAGTGAGAGCATTCCAGGCAAGGGGAACAATTAGTGGAAAGATATGGGGACATGATGTAGTATATTCTATATAAGAAACAGCATGTAAACCAGGGAGGCTGAATCACTAAGTATATTGAGGGGAATAAAGTACAACAGGACTAGACTCAGGAAAGGGAAAGTTTATGAAGAGCTTTAAATGACACATGATGGCTTTATATTTCATCCTGGAGAAAATAAGGAGCCATTGAAATTTTGGGGAGAAGAGTGACTGCCAGTCCTATAATTTAGGGACTTTTTTCAACTTAGTGGAAGATAGACTGGAGAAGGGAGAGACTTGACGCAGAAAGAACAATTAGAAGGCTATTATAATAATCTAGGTATGAAATGATTATATCCTGAACTGGGGTGGTGGCTACATGAATGGTGAGAAGGCGGACATATGGAATAGCTATAATAGCTGACCTTTATATAGTGCTTACAATGTACCAGGCATTGGTTTACAATTATTATCTTATATGATCTTTTTCTGATTCTTCCCCCTTTATAACAATATGTATCTTTATAGCACTTTAATGTTTGCAAAGAGGTTTAAAAAGATCTCATTTTAGCCTCCCAACAACATGAGGAAGCAGGTGCTATTACGACTCCCTTTTTACAGATAAGGAAACTGAGGCAAAGAGGTTAAGTGACTTGCCTAGGGTCACATGGCTAGTAGGTGTCTAAAGCTAGATCTGAACTGAGATCTTCCAGATTTAGGCCTAACACCCTATCCACTGCATCACCTAGCTGTCTATTTTAAACTGCACATATGATCAATATTGTGAAGGAAGAAACAATAAGATATAGCAACAGATTAAATGTGATGTGATAGTGCAGAGTTGAGGATGATATTGAGGCTGTGAGTATAGGTAGGTGGGTATATGGTAAAGAAGTTTGTAGACAGTTTAGGAGGTAAGATAATGAGTTTAATGTTGGACATCTGAGAAATCTTCAGGATATCTAGTGTGGTTATACATAACTAATTCAGGAGGGAGACTCTGGTTGAGGATATAGATTTAAGAATCTGTACATAATGCTGATAATCCATGGGAGATAATGCATTTACAAAACTAGAGAACAGAAAGGGAAGATTTTAGAAAGATGAGGACAGGTTCTTGGGGGACATCTAAAGTTAGTGAATATGACATGGATGAAAATCCAGCCAAGGAGACTGTGGAGGAGACAAGTATGAGAAAGTAGTGCCATTAAAACCTACAGAAGAGGGAGTATCCATGAGAACATGCTCAATTATATCAAATGGTCAAATAAGGTAAGTATTGAAAAAAACTCTTTAGATATGGCAATTTAAATATCACTGGTAACTTTGGAGATATCTTCTTCAGTTAACTGATGGCTTCAGAAGTCAGATTATAGAAGGTTTTGAAGAAAATAAGAGGAAATATATAAAAGGAGAAGCACCTAATGCAGGCAATTACGTCAAAGATTTTGGCCAAGAAGAGGGAGGGGTAAGGGGAGAGACCTGGGACTACAGATAGTGGGAATGGTTGGATCAAGATAATTATTTTCTTTTTTTAAGGATGGGGGAGAGGCCATTGGTTTATCTGTAGGCAACGGAGAAGCAGGAGATAGTGAGAAACTGAAGATTAGAGTAAGACAGTAGTGATGAGAGAGGGGGGCATTATCCTGCAGAAGAAAGAGGGGGATGAAAAGCATACAAAGGGTCGGCCATAGAAAAGAGAAAAGCCACAAGTCCATAGAAGAGAAGATGCTAAGAGTTTAGCTCTTGGTGATATATGAGATAGAGAAGAGAAGGAACTCTTGGAGAAAGAACCCTTTTTTTTTGGAGGGGGGGGGGAGGCAAGAACAAGGTCTTCAGTGTCACCATATGGAAGGTTTGTCATATTCTATGATCCTACAAATGAATATTTTAATAGACTCACAACTCAAAAGCTATTAACTTCTTATAAAACAATCCTGTCCTCCCCCCCAAAAACCAAAAACCACTAACCTGCCTCTTCAGTTCTTACTTTTTCTGAGGGTAAACTTGGTTCCCCACCTCCAATTTTGTTATTGGCTACAACGCGGAATTCATATTCCACCCAAGGATTTAAGTCCACCACTGTGGCTGTGAATGTTTTTCCATCAATGACATCAGGCACTGTAAATAAATGGTTTGAGAACTAAGAATCCTTACTCTGTAATATGAGAATGTGAAATAGAGATGAATGGTCAGAATTTCTTTTTGTCTTGTTACCTGTTGTAACTATTTGCCAGCCCACTGAGAAAGGAGTCCGGGCTTGGATGACGTATGATGTGACAGGACTGTGGTTGTCTGTACCTTCTTTCCAGGACAGTTGGGCTGTGGTGTCTGTTATTTCATCCACCTTCACACTTTCTGGTGGCCCAGGAGAACCTAGTCAAGACAAACAAAATAAAGAATTTTGTATTATTTGTAAAGGCATTCACTCTTGGAAGCCAACAAACAAGATTTTCATCTACTGGCCAGTGGATGAAATAGTCATACTAATCTCTTCAGACACCTTTGTGCACATGAGTGCTAACTCTGTGAGAAGAGTTAAAGTCTAATACAAAAGAAAACAACACATAAGAGTACCCCTTGAATACCTCTGACAGATTCCAATTTCTCCAGCTCTTAGAAAAAGGCCATTTAACTGGGAATAAAAATACCACTATTTCTTTTAACATGGACTGAAATTCTGTCTGTTGTTTGAAAAGTATGAAATCCAGTTGGGAAGGCAGTCATTGTGAGACTATAATATTAAGCTATTACAGATGCCACATTCTTTCTGAGACCTTTTGTGCAGCAGGATCTTTGCACCTCTCCAAATTTGATGTCTTTTATTTCAGGCCCAGCATCCTCCAGTAATCTAGTAATGCATCTCTGTAGTCCACCAATTTGTTATCTAAAGCTGTTTTACGCTGGGATGTACTGGGGAAATTTTTCAGCACAGCAGCAAATCAGCACGGGAGAGCAGTGAGGTCTGTTTCCTAAAGCACATTCTAGAAAGTCCTGATTCTTTGGGGGTGTGTTAAAAAAATACTAACACACTTCCATCACATCTCTGGGCTAATGGAATACTTAAAAACACATCATCTTAGGTTGTGACTGTGGAATACCAATTAAAGTGTGCAAGTACATATATAAAGATTTTTATTTCTTTAAATTAGTACCTGTCCTTTCAAACAGCATCATAATAGACTGCCATTAGATCTAAGTCAGAACAAATTCATATGCTCAATTAGTTAAATAGTTAATCAACATTTATAATGGAATAGAAGGGAAGAGGGGAATAAGCATGCATCACATGCCCAACTATGTGCCAGACATTGTGCTAAGTGCTCTACAAATATTGTCTCATTTGATTCTCACAACAATCTTGGGAAGTAGGTGCTACCAGGACCCCAATTTTACAGTCGAGGAAACCAAATCAGAGAACAGTAAAGAGACTTTTGCAGGGTCACACAGCTATTAAGTATCTGGGGCCAGATTTGAACTGAGATCTTACTAACAACAGGCTCAATACTCTACCCACTGCACCACCTAGCTGTCTATTAGGCACTTACTACATGCCAGACATTATGTGAAGCCATGAGGACACAAAGAATCTGTCCTTAAGGAGCTCCTGCTCTGAGTGGTGAGAGAGTATTTGCAGTACAGTAAAATACAGTATTTACTGTAAACCAGAAAATACACATGAAATATAGCCATTATAAAGCAGAAGTACACAGAGTGAATATACTTATGCCATTACTGTGCTCTATTCACTTAGAGATGATCAATTAAAGGAACAGAAAAAGGAGCTACTAACATTTACCTCTTACTATCAGCTCTGCTGCAGAGGAAACACTGTCTACTTCAGTTTGAACCATACAAACATATTTCCCACTATGTTTTAACTGAATGTTCCGAATCATCAAATCACCCGAAGAACTCTGTTGAATAAACAGATAATGAGCATCATTGTTTGAAAGCATAAATGACTCAGAAATGATGGAAACATTTCCTAGGCAGAAAACAAGATCTTGTGGCCCAGAACTATGCAATACAAATTAAAATCAAATTTTTAAAATGCAGATTTTTTTTATAAGCCAGCCAACAATTATACCCAGATATTTAAATGATTTAATAAAAATAAAAAAGAATTTGAAAGAAACCCCTTTTAATGTTAATTATGGTTGCCTTGAAATGAATTGATCTCTGAAATTCACCCAGAATAGATACATAAATTTGATCAGAGAAGTATCACTTCCAATGTTATTTGAATCTTTTCTGGAATAATCCTAGTGGCATTATTGGGTGCGGCCATGCCAGAGCATAGTGTAGGACTCTTGTTTTAAGGGGATGGTCTTTTCCAAACTTCTTGTATCTAATGATAAAACTATCCCATTCAGAACAAACCCATCAGATTGCTTCAAGAAACTTTAATTTGTCTTGGACCTCCCTTGCCCTTCCCATTACATTATTTTGTCCCAATGTTCTTTTTGTCTTCAAAATTTATCTTTTAAAGATTTAAATCTTATGTTTCCTTTCTATCAAATACCAAATAGTACATCTTATTTCATTTACTTCTTTGTATTGGATCACCTCTTTTTAATTTTTTCTAGCTCAATACCTTTCAAAGCACTTGATTAAGAAAAGTAAAGCATTTGTTTATCTGCTGGGTAATGAATGCAGTACTACATGAGGATTGACACATGTGATTCACTTAAGAAAAAAAAATAATGGAGCTTAAAGCCAGGCTAAACCACATCTACAAAATTTAGGAAGAGTCCATGCCAAACAAGAAAAAAAACTTTTCAAACTCTAAAGAAACTATCTATAAATACATTTATTGTCATGGTTCAGTACCAATTAAAGGATCAAGTTCTCTAAAATCTCATTCTCTCATTTTTATAATTAGTTTTAAATAGGATTCAAGGTTTTTTTAAAGAAGTAAAATAATGCTTGCATGAGCTGGTTAATTGCAAGTTAGTCTCATAAAGCAATAGAATAGCATGAATTAAAATAATTCATAAAATAATAACACTCTTATTTAGAGGGTCATGGAATTTTGGAAGTGGAAAAAAAAAACCAAGAGTACTCTGAGTATCATCTCAAATTAAAAAAAAAATCTGTGAAATATCATGAGATGGAAAGAAATGCTTACGTTATTAATTCCATACAGACCACGTGTGTAAGGGCCCCTTAGAGCTACCTAGATGTCTGACCTCCGTCAGTGTGCCCTTGCTAACAAGGAACATCTGAGGCGGGTAAGAGGCATCCAGGTGTGTACTCTGCCTCGATGACTGCACATCAAACACTGGGGCACTGAGCATGCACCATCAATGGAGGAGCACTCCTCGCCTATCAGGATCCTGTTGTTGGGACACCTGACAAAAGGGCAGACGGAAAGGGAATAAAAGGGGCAGGCGAATAAGGCTTCGGGGGCAGCAGCAAGAGGAGATTTGTAAGACAATAAAGACGCTTGGCCACTCCACTGAGGTGTGTCAGACTATTCTGTCCATATCCGGAGTTCTACTCCAGTCATCGGGGCGACTGAGAACACCTTCAGGGTCGTTGGGGTGACCGTGCGCAATTGCGGGGCTACGGTAGGTACTTTGGGACCCCTGGAATTTCTGAGTCTGGCTGGCCCGGACACATGTGCATATAGCCTGGGATACTGTGCCTATCCCTTCCCCTCAAATTGATCACCAAATTGTCTACCTTCTAGTAATTCCCCTTTCTACATTTAACTAGGCTGGTCCTCTGAAAGAGATTTTTACACTGGCTGCAAGTATGGAACTTAAAATATTTTTTATTTGGTCAGAGCTTTTGTAGTTTTGTCTACTGTAGTCTGCCAACTGCCAACTGCCAACTGCCCACTGGCAATTGCAGAGCCTAGGATTACCCCCAAATCACAATGAAGTAGGATTGGAGCTAAAGAGGGCAATGAAAGATGTTCATTGCTCAGACTGAGTTACTAAAAGAAGAAAAAAAATAAATGAGTAGGCCAAGAATGGCATACTGGTTTCAATCTCTGTGGAAAAGTCATGGAAGACAACGTTCAAAAATTTGGGCCAAGGATGAGGAATTGAGGGATCTACATTGTTTGGGGAAGGAGTCAACTTAATGAAGTTGCATATCCATCAGTTTACCAAAAGTACTTTTTAATCTTAGATTTTCAATATCAAATCATCTAATAGACATGTAGCAATCAGTTGCTAAATGCCAAGGAATGTCCTAAGAGACAAAGACAAAAATCAAGTAGGGTGGTTCTTCAGCTCAAGAGTATATGCCCTCATTCTACGAAGGAAATAATATTTACTTATGTAACTAAATGAGTATATTATATATGCCTATAATATTCTCATTTAATTATATAGTGAAATATTATTTCCTTACATAGGTATTTCCAAAGTAGGTAGGAGAGGGATGCTAGCAGCTGGGGTCATGGATCAGGAAAGGGCTCAAGTTAGGGAGTGGCAAGCTTTACTGCAGTTTTATGTGACATTCAGAAAATGGAAGGCAGCATGGTGCAGTGAATAGAGACAATATTAGAATTATGAAGATTTGGGTTCTAGTCCAGCCTCTGACACATAAGTTGTCTGGGTGACTTTGGGGAAGTTGCTTAATTTCTCATTGTCAGTTTTTGTAGCAGTATTGATTGGCATTGGTAGAGGAAATTGCCCCCCTCAGAACTGATCCTAAAATGAAGGAATTGCTACCTGTACTTATCTCCATATTCAAATGACTCCAAGATCTCTGGGTGTGGATATTACCATAAATGAATGAAGTTATAACCCATTTGTGCCAATCTGACTCATGCAAGTCTCACTGACATATTCGCATTTGTTTTCCACAAAGAAGCCTGTGTGGTATTGGTCTAATGTGCTGGATGCCTAATTTTCTTGTAATGTTATATTTTGACTCTCGTCAAAGTTCCCATGCAAGACTTTAGGGAACTAACGGGGATGAAATTCAATGCAGACTGACACCTCTATTACTCTAGTTCTGTAGTTTCTTATTTCTTATATGTTGCAGCCTTATTATACTCTATCTGTTCAGCACTCTCTGAGTGATATTCATATTTAATTTTTTTTGGATTTTTTTTTTTTTGGAGAGTTAATGAGTAACAGTTATAGAACCACTAGCAGAATATTTGTTTTCAAAAGATGGAACTTTGCTGAAGTGAAAAGTTTTGAGCCATTAAAGGAACATTACATTTTCCTGAATGGAATTCGGTTCCCTTTTCTGCTTAATCCTGGGCCCAAATTTTGTCTCTTGCACTGTTTTTCTGATATACGTACATACATGTGAATATATAGATATATGCATGTACAATAATCTCTACAATAATGGTCTTCCATCTACTTATCTTTCCCTAATCTCTATTCTCAAATCTTCTATACTTGATATCCCTTTTATATCTTAAACAACATATCAAAACTTTAATTGAAAATTATCTTTTCTGCTAAAAATTTCTCTTCCTCTGAACTTCTCTATTATTGTCAAAGGCACCCCATCCTTCCAGTGACCTGGGCTTATGACTTAGGTGTTTTCCCTGACTCTTCACTTTCTCTAATCCTCCATAATCCAATCTGCTACTCTGTTGTTATGTTGCTATCAATCAACAATGATTTACCTGTACGTCTCTCTTATATTTCCCCTTCTTTTCCCCAAACACTCATCATCATCACCCTTTTCTAGTCCCTTATTACTTCACATATCAACCATTACATCAGCCTTTTAGTTGGTCTCCCTCCTTCATGTCTTTCCTCTCTCTAGTACATCCTCTACTCAGTTATCAAATTACTCTTCCTAAAGCACAGATCTGACAGTTTTCATCACTTTTATTCAATAAGTTTTGATGGCTCCCTATTACCTCTTGGATGAAATAGAAAATCTTTTGTTCAACGTTCAAAGTCATTCGTAAGTTAGGACCTTCCAGTCTTCTTACATCATACTCACATACCCACTCTGCAACGCAGTGACACTGGCTTCCTCACTGTTTCTCAAATAAGATACTTGCTTCATTTCCCAATTCTGAGCATGTTCACTAGCTGCTCCCAATGTCTGGAACTCTCTCTTTCATCTCCATTTCCTGGTCTACTCTTTGGCTTCATTCAAGTTACAACTTTGATAAGAAGCCTTTTCCAATCCCCTAGAGATAGGATCTTCAAATTGATCACGTACATAGCTTGCTTATATGTCACTATGTCCCCTATTAGACTATTAGCTCTTTGAGAGCATGGTCTGTCATTTTGTCTTTATTTTTTATATCAAATGCTTAATACACTCTCTGGCATATAAGTAGGTGCATAATAAATGCTTGTTGACTTGAAATGATCTATAACAGCAGTTCTCAACCTGTGGGTCGCAACCCCTTTGGGATCAAATGACCCTTTCACAGGGGTCACAGGGTTCACAGGGGTCACCTAAGACCATCTGAAAACACATATTTCTGATGGTCTTAGGAACCTCCTCTATCCCTCTCCAGGTGGGTCCTCCCACATGCAGACTTGCCCACATATGACTATTAAAGAGTCATGGCACTAAGAAGGTTGAGAACCACTGATCTGCAACATATATGCATATACTTACATAGACACATATCAGAGAAATACTCAACACTGACAAATTGAAATCACAATTTAATATAGGCATATATATGCAAATATATGCATATATGTATAAATTTCATTTTTGATCATAAAATAGAATGCAAATAGAAGAAATCTTATAGTCACAAAGTAAATAATTTAATAAGCTTGCCTGACAAAAACAATTCTGAAAACTGAGGGCCATATCTGGTTTGGAATATAAACTGGTTTACAACGTAAATTCATTTGCAAACTCTTATGATGATGAATAATGGAAGAACATAAGCAGTATTGCTATATACAACCGAAAGAAGCCATAGAGGTAAAAACCAGTTTGAAGAAAGCTTGGTGGGATGCCTAACTAAATAAAATGATCTCTACTGCATTTAATTATCAAAATGGAATGATGAAAACAAAATAGAATGATGACAAAAATGATTTGCAACAGTTTTTTTAAACAAACACCTTTAACTATGAAGGACAATGGAGCCATTATATTTAGACCCTAACATCAGTGTTCAGAGTAGGCCAGTTAGGTGGTGCAGCAAATAGAATGCTGGCCTGGAATTAGAAAGACTCATCTTCATGAGTTCAAATCTAGCCTCAGACACTTACTAGCTGTGTGACTTTGGTCAAGTCATTTAACACTATTTGATTCAGTTCTTCATCTGTAAAATGACCTGGAGATGGAAAAGGCAAACCTCTCTACTATATGTGCCAAGTAAACCCCAAATGGAGTCATGAAGAGTCAGACACAAGTGAAACAATTGAACAACAAAAAAAAAATCAGAATTTTGGTTGTGCTCACAGAGGAATTAAACATGGTACAAAAGATAATTTAGATGGTGAAGCAATTATATCACACCAAGTTTGCAAAGAGAAGATTTAATTGGAGACTACAGCATAATTGCGAGGGTGCTGAAGAGTTAATTCACAAGGTTTCTAAAAAAAGACCAAGATCCAAGGCTGACAATACCTTGACCCATCACTGTGTGCACTGGCAGGAGAAGAATGCACACCAGTGAAGTTAGAAGTCTACCAGTGTACAAGTGTACTCATGATGTTAAATTTTCAACATCAAATAATGAATCAACAATCATTTACTAAGCATCTGCTCTGTGCCTGGCATTGGACAAGGAAAAAAAAAACAACAAAAGGAAACTTCACCTGGCTTCAAGGAGTATATAGTCATGCAATTTAGAAAGTAGTATATATTTATTAATTTGTATTAAAAAAATGTGACCATGAGAACATGAACAGTTACCAATTGAATGTTTGACATCTTCTCAATAGACTCATTAACTGACTAACAACCATGGAGAAAATTCTGCCACGGCACCCCACTGTCCTGATTGGTAACTGGTTCTCCTAGAGCACTATCTCAGGAAAGCCCCAATCACCACGTTTCCCTTCACTCTCAGCCCGCCAGCCATCTCTTCCTCATAACTATAAATTCCATCACACTGAAAAATTTCATATATGAGATCTATTAGCTCTCAATCAGAATAGCCATTTATACTTGAAAATAAATGTGTTAAAGGGTGCCTTTTTTCCTTTTGTGATGCATAGACAACCTATAGGACTTGTCTGTCTACACACACACACACACACACACACACACACACACACACACACACACACACATACACACAGAGGTGGGCTTGTCCAAGTACCATGATATGACAATCAAACAGGATAACTGTAATAACTCTAATTGCACAAACTTTCATGAAGACCTGCTTGTAAATGAATCTCTCAAATTTAACCTTTTCCCTCTTTTCAAAGGTTTCTTATTTTTAAAGGAATTATCCTCAGAGAAAAATCTTCAGTACTGCCTGACCTTTGGAAGGTTTTCCAGGCTTCTCACCTTGACATATACTGGAGGCAGAATATTGTTTCTAAGAGGTTTTTTTTTTTTGTTTATTTCCATTGAAGTTGAGCAGTTTTACTATCAAATAACATCAAGGTAAGTATTCCTAGGGGGAAAGTTTTTATTTCTTCTTTTTCTTATTGATTTCTTTGAAAATGAGTAGTCAGGTAAAGAAATCATATCAAGAACTTTTATAGAATAGGAACTGGATCTGTATATTAGTATTAAATATTTTCTCAAAAACAACTTTGAACTATAATCACTCAAACATGTTTATCAACTATTAGCTTATAAATTAATTAACTATGACACATTATAGCATTTTTTTCAATGTAATAGAACAATTTTCAGTCACTTCTTCAGGTTGTCATCAAGAAAAAAAGGAGGAAGAAGAGGAAGATGAAGAAATGTTTCCGACTTGATCCTTCTATGACTAGTCATAACTGTTTTTCTTTTAAACAACATTTATATGCAATGAATATGATATGTGCAAACAAATTCATAACCCATATCATCTTTGAAATATTAAGAGAACTATCATCTATATCCATAATGATGCAGAACTGTGATCTATTATCTTTGGACTGATTTCCCTGTGATTTTTTTTACATGAAGATTTAAAAATTGAGATGCAATTAAAAGGTTCTTAGCGTTCATAAGGAACATTTCAAATTATGATCTATTTATGTGAAAATAATCAAATAGGTTATTCCTAATTACATGGATACTAAACAATGCTCTGATAGGTACCTTACAATGGAAAATTACAGCTTCAAAATCAATCTTGGAAGAAGAAAACTTCTGAAGGATGAAATGTCAATCCAATATGGACCTTTAAAATGACAAATTATGGGCAAAAATATATCCTTTAGTAAGGATTCTGAATGGAAATGCTTCTGGGTGGACTGTCAAAAGCACAGTTTCCTAGCTCAAAAAAATACTTTGTTTGCTGTTCAGGTAGCAAGGTTGAATGGGTGGTTCTTTTTCCTTTTTATCACTGTAAATACCATATTATCTTCTAGCTTCCAATATTCATCATGCAACATTTCACCCCATTGCCTCTAAACCTTGACACCCCATGTCAATCATTTCCAGATGTCTTGGAAGTAGCTAGAACAGCACAATATTTAAGCACTACAGTTCATGATATCAACTGCCAAGGTTCGATCAATCAATCAACAAGCTTTTATTAAACACTTTCTATGTGCCAGGCATTGAGGTAAGTGTGCTGAGGTTACAAAGAAAAAAGCCAGTTAGAATCAGCAAACAGATGCAGTCTCACAACTGCATCTTGGGCTACCCAAATGAAATCTTTCCTAAGAATAATGATGCAGGCAGCAACAACTTCACCTTTTCCAAAACCCATCAAGTTGACAGAAGGAAGAGAAATAATTGGCAGTCACTGAAGCATGGTTTTAGCATTGAAAGCAATTTTTAATGTTTTCTATCAATAATCCCTAGCATTTATATAGTGCCTTAAGGTTATGAAATACTTATGTTATCTTATTTGATTCTCACAACAACCTAATCAGGTACACATTATGACCTTCATTTTACAGATGAGGAAAATGAGATTGCAAGAAATTATGTGACTTGCCCAAGGTCACATAGCTAAGTAAGCGATGGGAGAAGAATTTGAAACCATATTTTCCTGACTCCAAGGACAGAACTATCCACTGAGTCACCCAGCTCCCTTAACTTCAGCTCTCATTTGGATGATTGCCTAAGCAGATAATGAAAAAGAATTGCATGTTTCAAAACCAAAAATAGTGTAATCTTTTCACTGATGGATTATACAGGGAAACTAATCGGATATGGTTATTAAAATACTGACATACTGAAAATTTCAAGAACTATTTCTTAGACTTTCTTAAATGTCACATAGGCCATACTGAGGCTAGAGATCAGTGAAAGTATAAACTTTTCTACTTAACATCAATACACAGTACAACTTATAAACTCAATGGAAAACTGTGTGAGACAATGAATATTCCTCTATGGATAGTATGGGAGCAACATTATTATTCATATTAGTACCTAGCACAATGTATATATTCTATAGTAAATGATTATTATTTCATTCATTAATCCATTTGTTCAAGCTTCAGGTCATGTTGTTCATTTCAAGTGGCTTTGTCTTTAATTATTTTTATACAGTAGTTTCAGTAAACTAAGGTTAGCAAAAGCCAATGTTGTTATAAGAATTACTAAGATTCCCTGGAATTCAAAGTTTTAAAATCAAATACTTTAAAATATATATCTATATATCTATATCTATATCTATATTATTATTATTATTACATACAACTGAGAAATAAGACATACCAGCACTGGGGTATGGAGATCCATCTTTCTGTACCAGAAAGTCGGAGAGGGAATGGGGGAGAATATAGGAGAGAGCAGATTGGGGGAGGGGTTATACAGTGGGATCGCTGTTTTGGGGGGGTGGGTAGGGGAAAAACAGGGAGAAAATTTGTAACTCAAAATCTTGTGAAAATGAATGATGTAAACTAAAAATAAACATTAAATTTAATTTTTAAAAATGACTAAGGTTCTAAGCATTAGAGGATTATAAATTTTAGGGTTGGAAAGTACCACGGAGATTTTCTAGTTCAGACTTTATTTTACACATGAGGAAGCTGAGGGCACAAGAGACAAAAGGACACATAGGTAGTAGGTATCAATTCCAAAATTCATGATTCTAAGTATAGCCACCATATTTACCTGTGAGCAATATAAGCATGTAGGGACTACACTGACTTAATGTGACATATAAGAATCACAAACCTTTTAAAGATACTTCAGATTATCCCATGGCAAACTTAAATACTTCCTAGATAAGAGAATTTCATCTCAAATTTTGACTCTTCTGTTTTCCAAAAGTTTATGTGACTCATCCAAATTATTCCTTTGGTATTTCCCTTAGAATTAAAAGTACAATTATAAAATAAATCATGTGTAGATGTGGAAACAGAGTCATTTGATAAGATTTTCAATCATTCATTCAGATTCAAGCTGAACACCCACTATATACATTGTGCTATAATCTTCCCTGTTTTGTATGGATATTTCAGTAAGAATGTAACCTATTCAGGATTAACCCTGAACTAAGGGTTTGTGATTATTTTTTAATGGGAGACAGAAAACTAGGCTCTGTCTACTTTAGAAATTGAAGCATCTGTAAAAACTCAAATAGTGGCTGAGGGACATACTTATGATTTTAATCATAATCACAGAGGTTCCCATGACACCTATGACAATGTCCCTGTGTGAGAGATGCTGATTCTAGAGCTAAACACTGTCTCACTACTGTTGCAGTCTATAAGATCTTTAAAATCTCAAAGTCACATTGAAAATGATGGAAGACTTTACTTGAGATTACTCTTTGGCCATCAATAGACTGCTCTCCTGGCAACAAACCTGATCTAAAATACTCAAGTCAATGAAAAGGAAACACTATATAAAAATCAAACAAGGTTTGCTACCGTGAAGACAGTCCTACTCAGTCACATTTTCAGCAGCTGGCTTTAAGAACTGGATTTAAAGGCAATGAAATATACATTCTCCATATTTTTTCCTTATTCATGTTTGAATCAATTGAATTTAATAGTTAAATATGTCTTACAAAATGGGCTGATGTCTTTTCAGAAATTAGAGCATGGGGATCTAAGGAAAAAAGGAAAGGGCATCACCAACATTTTCTTCTGAGTTATTTCATTTATGTATGTGCTTTGGTAGAAATGCACCAATCAACTAAAGACCTCTAGATACTTAGTTTAAAATATAAAAAAGCAAATATGTATATACAAACATATATATGCATATTTATGTATATACACATATACATACATACTACATACATATACACACATATATTGACAGCTTAAAACATTAAAAAGAGTATGGAGAGATTTATCATGATTAAATACATTTGGGTTTCAGTGAACCGAATAAGTATAATAAAGCACCTCCATGTTTTCCTTTCTCCATTCTTTTGTCAAAATATCTATGACACTTTCCTTGCTACATTTTCATCCAACTTTTGTTATATTTATTTAAGTGTCTTTTCCCCTTAGATACCAAGAAGGTCTAAAGACTGTGTCTTCTTTGGTTCCACAAAGGACCTTGGCTTTAGTAGGTATTTAATAAAAAGAGTTGATTATTTTGATACTTCAATGATATTAAGTATTCACTGGTAGCTTCACTGATAAGGGTTTTCCCTTCAGCAATAACCTGGCGACCCACTTACACTTTCTAGTTCTATGCATGTCTCATCAATTTCCCCACAAAATCTCCATAAGCACTCCAACCAGAATCAAGACACCTTCTTTCCTATTTTATGAGTTTGTGAATATATTCACAGTAGTAGGATACACCCAGTAATCACACACTGCAGGCTGTCATTCCTTGCTCTTGCTACATGAGCAATCTACCTCACTCTCTTGTGTGCATAAGGCTCTGTGATTATATAATTCATACTTGAGTGATTCTTCAACACTAACATGTTAGAACCTACATGTACCACTTCTACAATCCTCCATTTAGAAATCCATGACTTAGAGTCGTGCAACTTCATTGAATCAACACTGATGTTAAAAAGATGTTTCAGGGAATAACTTGGAGCTTCTAGAAGTATTGAACACTTACTCAAATGGTGTCTAATTTTTGTACTTCTCTTGTTCAATCTTGGGCCTAGTCCAGTGTCATACTTAGTTTTTTTCCCAATTTTTTACTGATTAATTTTGTCTTCTAATTGCGTATCATCAAGACATTCTTCTTCCACTTGTTTTTCTCCCATCTGGATAGCTGAGCTGAATAAAATATCTAGAAACCAACCTACCAAGATATACTCGGGGTTTATGTGACTACAATTGCAAAACACCATACAGAACTAAAACAAATAATTAAGGAGTTATTCTTTTTCTTATTGAATCATATTCAACATAATAATAATGATAATTGTACCTAAATTAAGAGGCATATTTAGCATTGAAACTATGAAACTGTACTACTTTATGGAAGACAACAAAATAATAATGAAATCCATCTGGGGGAAAAAAGACCAAGGGAAATGTTTTTGTTTTTTCTAAAAGTAATGATGGGGGGGGGTGGCTAGGTGGCACAGTGAATAGAGCACCGGCCTTGGAGTCAGGGGGACCTGAGTTCAAATGTGACCTCAGACACTTAACACAAACAAACTAGCCATGTGACCTTGGGCAAGTCACTTAACCCCAATTGCCCTACCTTCCCCCCTCCAAAAAAGCAAAAATAAGTGAATGAATGAATAAAAGTAATAATAGGGACCAGGCATTATCAGATATTAAAAATTATGAAGGAAATGGTAATCACCAAAATGATTTGATCCTACTTTAAAAAAAAAGGAAATCATATCAGTGTCAAAGTCTTAATACACAAGAAATAAAGGCAATTAAAGTAGAGAGGGTCATTATGTGAAAAGCATTTCCATGAAGAAAATCAATGCAACTAAAATTATTAGAGATTGTTATATGTTAAGAGTGAGCATTTTAAGCACAGAAATTAGGCAAAGGTTGTAAATCAGGGCTTGACTCACTGTTTGGTTGATTATTTAGATTTAATATAGTGGTAGAGAAAACATTAACAATAATAAACTTTGGATTGTTTCCTATATATTTTTTTTTCTGAGAAAACCCCTTTTAGTACATCACTGCTTTTTGGTCTACAGGCATTTATAAATTAAGAAGAGCCTTAGGTTTTGTCCAAATTTTGTTGACAGCTTTAAGTGGCTAGAATAATTCCTTCATAGTGGTTGTCTTAGCTCATTAGGGTGTAATGGCTATCATTTTGGAGACTCTGAGCCGAGGAAGTTGCCTCCTTTGGGTGGGGCAAGAACATTTCTCTTATCTGAGGGGGAAAAGATATTCAGGGTTTTCAAATGATAGCATCTGAAATGCATGAGTGAACATTTTCTGTAAGGGAAGGGATGTTACAGTATCACTGATTCAGAACCTTAGGAGAACTGAGAAGTCATCTAGAATGGATCAGGAAACTTGGGCCTCAAGACTCTACAGGAATGACTCAATGTCACACAGATAATAAATATCAGAGGTGAGATTTGAACTTTAGGCCTCTGTCTCCAAATTTGTTCTCTTCTGATTGTGCCACAGGGTTTTCTACTCTGGTAATACATCATTATAGCTGCGTTACAGCAGCCCTGTCCTGGGCTCCCTCCTCTCCAACTCCCCCATCCCCAGCAGTATTTGCTCACAACATCCATTTTTTTATTTTAATTTTTATGATGTGTGTGGCCAGTTATATATTTGGATTTTATTGTAACTTTTGGGGTAAGGTTGGTCTAAACCTGCTTATATAGAAAACCAAAGGCATACTAAAGTCTAGCACAGGGGCATGCACACACACACACACACACAGACGGAGAGAGACAGAGAGAAAGAGACAGACAGAGGAAGAGAGAGAGAGAGAGAGAGAGAGAGAGAGAGAAAGAGAGAGAGAGAGAGAGAGAAAGAGACTTCTCTTATCTGTATTACAAATGGCCTCCCTAAATTTGCAGTGGCTTTTTCACTAAGTAGATAGATGATTCTCAAAACTACATATCCACCCCCCAGTCTCCCTCCTCAACTCCAGTCTTGCATTAGCAATTTCCCATTAGGTACCTCCAACTTAATGTTCCATAGACATCTCAAACTAAACATGTCCAAAGCAGAGCTCAGGCAAAATCCTATAGACAGAGAAAGTCCAATAGAGTGAGAGAGGAAAAACAGAAGCCATCTAATGAGATGTACAAAGAATGCCCATGGATGAAAAGGCATTATTTGGGTCCTTCCCTAATGAGATTTTCGTTTTTCTTTAAAAGAAACAAACAAAAAAACCCCAACACAACTCTTCTGCAATACTGAGAATATGTGTTTTGTAAATGGGAAGTCCTAAATATATAGATTTTCAGATTTCAGGGGAGTTGGGTTATATAAGCCCAATCAAGTGAGAACTTCCATTTTTTTCCCTTTGCTTGTTAGGGTAGATAATCCTTGGCAATCACTTCAATGCATCTATATATTTTGAGTTTATAAGTTCCCTTTGTTCCTAGAATGTGAAAGGTGATTAAATTTGACCTTTGATTATCTAATAAATCTAAGCCTTTCTTTCATAATTATATCAGGAATAGATTTGATCTTGATAACTGTTCATGATCAGCATTTTTTTGTGAAAAGAACAGGGGAAAGAAACCAGACATGGCCACAAGATAAGGGAGGAAGTAAGCCTGCTACAACAACCAGCTTCATTTGAAGATCTTAAAATAATTTAACAATATTAAATATAAACTATTAAAAGATAGGTACCTATTGTTTCACCCTACTAACTTTAGAAAATCTTTTAATTGGACCCTGACAGATTTATCATAGGGGAAGTGATTGTATGAAGAAAGCATAAGAATCCAGAATCAGAAAATGTCAAGACGTCCCTGGGGTTCAGATTCCAAATTTTATTCTGTCATTCTATTACTCTAATTCTCTTAATGTCTGCTAAGAAAAAAAAAAATCATTTGGGAATTTCCCTTCATAATAATGTACATTGATCAAAGAAGCTCGTATTTACTTTAGGCTTTGTAGCTTATAAAATCATTTTCTGAATATAGTGCTGTTGAGGAGAATGGGAAAAATGCCATTATTCTAATTTTATGGGTGGGGAAACTGAGGCTCTCAGAGTTTAAGTGACAGGTCCAGTTATACAACCATTATGTGTAGAGCCAGGACTGCTCCCCTGGTTTCCTAACTAATTCAGTGATCTTTCCGATATGTTTAGGATGTCTAGATAGGAAAATAAATAGATGCAAATAGTAATAATCTAATTATTGAGGGAAGTTTTTAATTAAATTGTGACTTTTAATTAAATAAATATGTTTGGTTCCAAAAAATTATTCAAAACCTAATGACGAACTGATGTTTAAGATTAATTTTTGCATATACAAATATCATTAACTTCTTTTCAAACTCAAAATCAAAAAGAAAAAAGTCTTAAGAAATAAATCAAACATGAGTGACTACATTATACTAGCACCACACAAAGGGCTGATTTTGAAAACCTTTTTCTCTTTTCTACCAACAAAAGCTAAACAGTTTAACTCCAATAGAGAGGGTACTTGTGAGAATTACAGTTGCTTTTGACTGTAGGGGTCATGCTGGTAATGAAATGAAAATTCAAAACCAAGAAAGGAAGTTGAAAAAAATGAACAAACCACAAATAAAAACACATTGAACACTAAAAAGAAGACAGAGTTACTTCAATTACTGTTTCTATCATTATCCTCATTATTACTGCTACTGCTTTTGTTGTTCAGTTGGGTTTGACTCTTTGTTACTCCACAGACCAAACTGTCCATGTAGTTTTCTTACCAAATATACTACAGATTTGCCATTTCCTTAGCCAGAAATGAACGAAAATAGAGGTTAAGTGACTTGCCCAGGGTCACACACCTAGTAGGTGTCTAAGAACACATTTGAACTCAGGTATTCATGACTTTTGTAATGGTTTGAAAATCTTTCATGCCCCTTGAACATGGGGGGGAGGGGATGGAGCTGCTGGGAGCAGGCTGCATGGACGCTAAGCAGTTGTCCTGAATGAGGAGAGAAGGATCTTTGCCTAAGGTAGCCTGTCCGGTTTTGAAGGCTTGAGAATGTGGGTGTTTACTATATTAACTACATGTGCCAACTTTATAACTACTGTGATGGCTTTGACTTTCTGGTTTTGGGACTCAGTTTTCTGGTATTTGAAAAAATGTTCTAGCTATATTTCCCATGTAGAGAGCCTGCTAAATTTTGTGATTAATAACCATATCAGCACATTTATAGTTACTGTAGGCATTGTGAATACTGCATTGCTGATACATTAATGTTATGGTAATCTGAAGATCTTCCCTGCCCCTAGGCCCTTTGATAGACTTAAGTGGCTCTGAGAACCTTACCTTATTTGAAAGTATACTCTTTTTTGTTGTCCATGTATTTGTTCTTAAAAATCTCACAAACAAATGCAGAAAAGTAGAACTATGAAAAATATCTTTTTCTTAAGCACAATACAATACAAACTGCAATCAATGAATAAGGGATTTAAACCTAAATTGTATCTAAATGAAATAATCCTAAAGAACTGGTGGGGCAAAAAATAATTCATAGAAACAAGTGGCAGTTACATTGAAGAAAATAACCACACTGAGATGTCACAGAAAACTTTTATGATACTGTTCAAGCTGTCCTGATGTGAAATACCTGTCTCTGAATTACTCTCTTCTGTTTTTTGTCCTACCGCTCTGACCACTTCTCAGTCTCCTTTCCTGGATCTTCTTCTAGGTGAGACCAGTGAACTATAGGTTTACTGCAAGGTCTTATCCTGAGCTCTCTTCTTTTTATGATTTCATTTGTTGATCTTTGGGTCCAATTATATTCTTTATGCTAATTGTTCACAGGCTGAATTATTCAGCCCTAACCTCTCCTGACTTCTAGTCTTGCATATACAACTGCTTACTGGATATCTCAGATGTCTTGTAGCTTTCTTAAACTCAACATTTCCAAAACTGAGCTCATATCTTCCCTCCCTCCAAAGTCACATTTTTAAAAAAAAAATGAAAAACCAGAAATTCTAAAAATTAAAGAAAATGTGGGTATTTTAAAACAGAAAAAAATAAAACATGGAGCAGAACTTTCTAAATTAAAAAGTTTTCACAAAAAAAAAATAATACAGTTAGAAAGGAAATAATTGGGTGAAAGTCCTCACAACAAATTTAACTGATAATGACTTTCTATAAGGCAGTTGATATAAATGTATAAGAACAAGATCCATTTACCAATGGATAAATGATCAATGGATATAAACAGGAGGTACCCAAGAAAACTAAACCATTAACAATCATGTAAAAATGCAACAAACAATTAATAAGAGAAACACAAATTAAAACCTACTCCCAATATACTGGCCAAGATAAAAAAAAAATTAAAAAACAAAGCTCTTACTAGAGGGACTTTGGGAGGACAGAAACAATAATGCAAAGATCGTGAAGCTATGAATTTCATTCAACCACTCAGGAACTCAATGTAGAACTATATCCCCATGAAATTCAGTTAAATGTGCAAACCTATTTACTCAAACATAATAGGTATAAATCTTAAAGAAAAAAATATAAAAATATACATGTGTGTGTGTGTGTGTATATATATATATATATATATATATATATATATATATATATTTGTGTATGTATATATATGTAATCTAATTTATGTAAATTAGCACTTATGACCCAGGAACTAGACTAACTCGGTGAGAATACAAATATAAGCAAGGAGGATTATCCCTCCCCTCAAGGAGATTACAGTCAAATGGGGAGGAGTAGGGGAGAGACAACATAAAAAAGCAGGGTAATCATATAAACCAAATCGCCATAAAGCAGAGATAGCAAATTGGAAGTGGTTTGGAAGTGAATAGGAATTGAATTTGTGGAATGCTTCTGGGAAAGATAAAACATAAATTCATCCATCAGAACCCAGAGTCATAGGGTCAGAATCTGGGATCTGAAGGGAAGGGTATGAAGAGGATGATTCAAATGTAAGTGACATATTTTGGAATAAGCAGGATAAATGCTCATGTTTAATTATTATTTTCTAGCATATAACTTTTTTTTAAAGGGAGATCGTTATTTGTATTAAGAAAGGGAATTCTTCACTGGGAGCTCCCTGAGATATGAAATCACAGTTCTGGAAAAACAAAAACCCAAACTGGGTACCTGGGTAATAAGATCCCTGTTATTGGGTTGTTTTCTCTTTTTAATCTCATAAATAGGGAAATGCACTTAATATAGCTTTAGCTCTCATCTTTGTTTTTCTCTTCCTTCCAATCATGTCTGCCTTTCCCTCTAGCAGGTCTATCAGCCTTGAGTCTGTTAAATCTTTTGACAATGTTACTTAATGCTTGGATGTTGTGTTTCATTTTGTGACAGGTTTTCTTTAGTTTCACTTTTATGTACATGCATACCCAACAAATAGCCCTGTTTCCACACTGGAAGTGCCTCAGGCCTTTTAAATCACATATTGAGACCTCCATCCCTCAAGAAAAAACAAAACAAAACAACTTATATAACTTCAATTCTGGGCTACCTCTCTGGAACTATTGAAGAGGTTATCATTTATTATTACTCTTAAGATTATAGTCAAAACAAAACAAAAAAAATTACTGATAGCTCAGTTTGTATTAAGAGAGGCAGAGGTGGTAATCCTATCACTCTGTCCTGGTGAGGCCATTCATATCTGGAGTATTCTGGTCAGTTTGGGTACCAAATTTAGGAAGGATACAGATGAGGTAAAAAGAACGGGGAAAAGCCAATTAAGATAGCAAAGGCCTTAAGATCATGACATATACTATAACAACAACAATTACTACTACTACTAACTACTAACTACTACTACTACTATTGTGAAACACTTATTGGATATACTACTACCACTACCACCACTAATTCCATCTCTGTTTACTATTATTTGTAGTTGTTGGGCAAGCCTCTTAACTTCTCTAGGCCTCTGTCTAAAACATATAAATACTAAGAAGTTTGTGAATTGGATGGTGTCTAAGATCACTTATAGTTCTAGCTCTATAGAACTCATTTTCAGAGAGTCAACTTTAGGCCTGGCAGATGCAAAGATTGCCTACTAACAGGAGCTAACCAAATGAAGACTAGGCAACTTCAGGAAGTGGTGGGTTACCTTTCCATTGAGGTTTTCCAACTCTCTCTATATGGCACAATAATCTCTTTGTACTCTGAGATTCTGTGAATTATTGCTTTACCTGGTCTTTTTGTTAGTCATGAATTTAGAGATAAAAGGAATGAAAATTACACATTAGGCCTTTCTATGACTCAAAGAGTTTTCTAGGCAGCTCAATTTGTTTGTGTCATCTCTCTCTCTCTCTTTATTTCTCTAGGGCCCTTTTCCACTTACTTTTAGTCTCACATCTTTCCCTTTGGCCTCGTGATCCAGTTTGACAGCCCAGGATCTCAAAATATTCATCTCTGGTTCTCAACAGGCTATTACCAATCATTTCATGAATAGAACTGCATACTTACATAATAATGGTCTTATTGACCTTCCCCCCCCATAATTTTATTGTCTTTTCCTATGTGTTCTTACCTATACCATTTGCTGGGCGTATATTAAACATTGATGTTTCATTACCTATTCATTATCTATCTTGTTTATAAGCATTATGACATTCCCCAATTTCTTTCAATGCTGTCTAATTTGACAGTTTCCTTCCCTGAAATCATGATTGCTACCCCCTCTTTTTTTCTTAATTCTCCACTACTCATAAGCACTCTACTAGTTTCAATGCAAGACACAAATTTATACAAGCTTTAGTTCCTGCTCTCAAGGAGTACCTTCATAAAAAAAAAAACAAACCTTTCCAATTTTGGGTCTCAAAGAAATTACAGTGTTAAATTAAAATCTGCATGTGTGTAAAAGTAATGCATCATTTAATTGGAATGTTTTGATCTAATCAATGGTTGCAGCAAAATTGGAATTGTAATAAAAAAAAATTAAAAGCCCATGAGAGCTCTTTATACAGAAATACATATGCACCTCATACAATATAAACAGCATGAGTAAATTTCCATAACTTACCCCACCTACTTTCTCAAAATGAGATCCATCTTTCTTAAAATCTGTGATGGCTCCATTGAAATACCAAGTAAACACAATATCTAAAAGGGGATCGTGCTGAACTTGACAAGGCAGGATTACGCTTTCTCCAACAGAAACATCCATGTTGGATGGGGCCAATGTTATTCTTGTGGGCTCTAGAGGAAACCAAACCAAAACAGAAAACACAGATGCTGAAACATTCATAAAGTCACAGTTGTCAGACTACCACTTGTACAGACAGATGACCTGTTATCTCGTAACATTATTCTCATTGGGCTTCACCCAAATAACTTCTTTGATTTCCTTGAATTACAGATAAAAGTAAAGATTGAGACATTTAGAGGATGAGATGGTGATACTGTCGCTGGTAAATCACTGAGCAATTGAGGACTAAAGGAAAGTTAGCAATGAAAGTTAGGCATGAAAATTACATAGTCACAATTGAATAGGTTATTTTCATTGACTCACAGACTCACATACTGTAGGATAGGCAATGGGTAACCCTATGTTTTAGTAGTTTTGACAGGTGGTGGGAGTAAGGAGAGAATACATTCTATACATCTTTAAATGAATCCATAGATGTCAGGTTAATAAGAATTTAAAATACTTCATTCAAAAAGGTTAACAGGTTAGTAGCTACAGAATGATTTTTATAGATGGAAGTCCAAACATGACATTTTCCAGATGAGAAAACCAAGGCCCAGTAAGGTGAAATGTTTTGCTCTTTACAAGTAACAGACCAGATTTTTGATCAGTTTCTCTACTTCTAAATTCTCCAGTCTTCACATTGTATGGTGAATTTTAGGTGTAACAAAGTACAGTCGATTTACTGGATAAAACTCCATGCATACATTTCTTCTCTTTCCCTGTTTGCTCTTTCCTCTTCCTTTAAACATATTGCTTGACTAAGAGCATCCTCAACTATTCTCAATGAAATTCTCAATGATATCTGAACAAGTTGATCAGATATCTTAAGAAGCACAGACGACACAAAGGAAAACAATCCAACTGGTATAACGTCAAATGATAGGATAGGAATATGTACATAAAAAAGTGTGAAGAAGCAATAACGTTTTAAGAACTATTTTAAGTGAATAAATTATTTTTTCTATTATAAATACTCTAATTATAAAGGCCAAATGAAGAAAGATGCTATCTGTATCCAGAGAAAGAACTGATAAAGAGAAGTATGTACAGAGTAATTTTACATACATATATACCTATTTGTGAATAATAGTAGCCATCTCTAGGGCAGGGTGGGTGAGAGAAGAAAAAAGAGAAAAAAAGAAATATACATGATAATTTTGTCAAATATTTGAAAGGAATAGCAAGTTTACATCATAGATTTTGCAGTTTTATGTACAATCATCTTTTTATTGTACTATATCATGGAAATGTTTGCTTTATTCTATAAATATAAAATAAAATAAAATATAACATTTTTAAACAGCACATAATTAAAAAAATACTTAACAATGCTTTATATTATGTGATAGTGGTAAAGAGTGAAGATCTGACCCCTTTTCCCCTTTGAAAATTCAATTTAATTACATTTTAAAAGTATCAATTAGATGCAAAGGACTACTTACAGTTCTGGGAAGATACAGATAGAAAGAAAAACAGGCCTTTCTGCATGCTTATGTTCTACTGGGGGAAGGAGGCGTATGGTGTTAAAGGACGAAGAGCCATAATGCAGTTTGAGGACAAATGGTTCCTTCACAACACATTTTGTATGACTGAACTAAAGAACTCTTCATTAGCTTTCATGTTTTTCTATGCATTTTAGGACATATTTGTCATCTTGAAGAACAACATCATATTGTACATTTATCTCCTATATCAGATTGCATGCCCTCTTGGGAGGGGAGAAGGGGAAAATTTGGAAATCAAAATCTTATAAAAGTTAATGTTGAAAACTAACAAGAAAAAAAGGAAGAAAAGAAGACTATATATAACTATATAACTTTATAACTATAAACTGGAAAAAAGAAGAATATCATACCTGTAACTACCAATTGCGTGGAGCTACTTGCTTTCCCAAACTGATTCTCAGCCAGACAAGTGTAAGTCCCAACATCCAATTTAGTTACGTTGGCTATTTGGAGTCCTCCAGCCTTTGAAATCGTTATTCTGAAAAAATAAGTATCAGTGAGATAATAGAAAAGGAAATATGATGGTCTATAAAAATTCAAATATATTTGAGAAAATAAAATTTGATTACAGCACTCATCATGATGCCTATCTCCAAGCAATGGAATCTTCGTGTTACAATGTCTTCAAGTGATAAAAATTGGAAAAATAGTGCAATTTTGAAAATAATTAGAACACTTTCAAAACAAGGTGTGGAAAGAACTATTATGCTGTTCAAATTTTTCAACTAAAAATCATTACACAGCTAACGGATTGTGGATTGCTTTCTCAAGATAACCCCTAGCATTTTCTGAGGTATAGCTTTTAAGAGCTTAGGCAATGTGCTGATTATTAAAAAAAAGTTCAAGATACAAAGTTTCTGGGTAATTTAATCATTTTATTAAGGCCAGCAGGTTATAAATAAAAGGAAGGTCATCTCTCTCAGATCAAAGACCCCTAATGCCAGGGGGTCACAGTTTATATGCCCTTTGAAGAGTAGAAATTCCTGAGGGATGGCAATCAGCTCAGACTGGTTATCACAATGAGAGATGTGAGTTATATTAAAATGAAGATCTTGGGGAATGTGACTTAGATCACTCAAATCTTGGTCAAAGAGAAAGCAATTTTCATATCACCTGTCTTGATAAAAGGGAGAAACCTAGACCTATCTGAGCAAACACAACGAGCAGGCATATATCCATTAGTCTAAACTTGGAATTTATTTTACTGCCTGATCAGATCTTGGTCTGGGAAAATCTCTAAGAGAGATTTCCCAAACTTTGGTTTCTGCATGAGGAAGTAAAAAAGGGGGGAAATCTTGGTCTTAATATATTAATCTTATTAAATATAAGAGAGAAAATTCATTTCATATAATAAAATCAAGGTCAATTAAAAATAATTAATGCCACCCATGTTTTAATGCTGAGCTAAGCCCTGAGGATACAAAAAGTGGCAAAAGACAGTCCTAGTCCCCAAGGAGCTTGCAAAAAAATACATACAAAGCAAGAAATAAACAAGATAAATAGGAAATAATTAACAGAGAAGGCATTGAAATTAACAGGGCTTAGGGAAGGTTTCCTGTAGAATAAACCCGCACAATTTGGCAGTAGATAAGAGTCAAAATTAAAATAGGCTAAACATCTTTGAGTCACAGATAGGTTAGACTAGAGGCAGACTTGACAAAGGTTGGTTGTGATAAGGCATGTGACACACAGGAGAATGTACAGTTGCTACTCTGAATTTTTTACAAAAATCCTTTGGAGGGCCACGTGAGGCCCATAGACTGTATGTTGTGTGAGCTTGCTAAAGAAGGTGGAATTTTAGGTAGAACATGAAGGGATCCAGGGTGGTTAATAGTCCAAGCAGAGGAGACAGACCATTTCAAGTATGGGGACAGCCAGAGAGAATACTTAGAGTCAAAAGATGGAGTGTCTTGCTCATGGAACAGTCAGGAGACCAGTGTCACTGGATTAAAGAGTAGGTGAAGGGGAGTAAGTTGGAAGAAGACTGGAAAGATAGGAAGCAGTTGGTTTTTGAAAGGCTTTGAATGTCAAACAGAATTTTTGCATTTAATCATAGAAGCAACAGGGAGCCAGTAGAATTTATGGAATGGGAAGGTGAATGGAGGATGGGTTGGAGGGAGGAGAGACTTGGGGCAGCAGACCCCCCAATAGGTTATTCCAATAATCCAGGCATAATGTGATACCAGAGTTGTGGCAATGTAAGAGGAAAGAAGGAGACCTATTCCAGAGATATTGAAAGATGAAACTGACAAGCCTTGGCACCAGACTTCATGTGAGATAGAAAGGTTGAAAAGCAAAATTATTTTCTTCATATCCAAAGTGAATTTGAGATAGAAACTGGACTGTGATAGCTGCCTTAAAGTCAACTAATATAGTTCCCTAGTTCCACCACATCTACTTTACCAAAAATGAAATAATTATACCAGACCTGATGATTAAGAAATCTATTGAGAAATTATAGCATATGATTGTATTTCCATACCAGAACTGTGTGAAAATTCAGCCATGGGCAATAGGAAATGGTACTATAAGCAAAACCCATTGTCAGCTCTGGCTTTCCAGCATGACAAGAGACCATTCAGGGAGACTTTTATCCTAGGAGGTTCTGTTTCTAGAGACAGAAATAGTAAACAGTTCCCCAAGTAAGCCCTAGGAAGGTGGGAAATACAAAGCATGGGTCTTGGAAATAGCAGTGCTCAGACTAGGATACCTCAAACCCTTGGTTTCCAAGTTTCTTAGCATTCTGTCCTGAGATGTTAAAGGGGGCCCTTACTGAATCATAAAGATCTGTCGGATTTGAGGGGGAAGCTGATTGTGTAATCTTGGATAAATCACTTAAGATATCTGGGCTAGGCTTCCTAGTTTGCAAAATGAAGGTGTTAGACTAAGCCTCTGAAGTTTCTTCTAAATGCAAATTCAAGGTACTATGATCATCACTCATCTACTGTTTAACAAAAGACATATTTTGCAATTGAGTTTGGAATTGTTATTGGGCCCACCCTTATTTCCTGCTCTGCCCTCCCCCCCTTAAAAACCAAACCAAATCCTGTGATGTCCATTTTTACCTGCTTTCCTCTTTTTGACTTCCTTGAGCTCAGTTGTGTCATTCAGTATTTGATAAACTTATACCACTATGTTTAGTCCCCTTACCTCTATAGTGGTGGCTTAGATACCACGGTGAGGAAGGTTCAGTTGTTATGATGCACCTATTGATTAAAACACCAAGACTGATGACAAAGGGGTATCTCTGAAGGTTGCTGCTCTTTCATTTTGTAAATCAAAGGGTGTCTGAGATTGATTCTTTTCTAGATCAATTTATCAGTCTTCTTTATTTTTAAATGCCCTTCTTTTATCTTCAGAAGCAAAACTTAGCTTTATTAGGGAGCTGATTTTGGGAATTGAGTTTTATCATTCTTAGTTTTCAGGATATCATTTAGGAAGCAGAAAATAAATTTGGTTTATTTGACCTTAGAATTGGCATTTACAAATGTATATAATCCCTTTCGTTTTCACCACTTATATATAATCTTGTAGTTTAATATAAGGGATGAGTTGAATTTTGGGTTTGTGTGTATTGTCCTAGGAATACTGCTGATTTGCAATCTGTATCTCATCTCCACTAGTAAGGAATATTACATGATTTCCTAAAGCTACAGGGATCAGACCATTTTGCTTATCAGTTTTTAGGGAGCTATACAAGTCTTAAATCATGACTCCTTAATGCGTCTTAGAGATCATCACCGTTTTTTTCCCCACTGCTTCCAAGTTTTTTCCTTGTCAAGTAATTTCACCTTTCCCTGAATTCTCCTATTCTTTATACTATTCTGTGCTCTGCTAAAATAATCTTACTTTGCATATATCCATTTTACAGCCTTTATCATGGATCTTTCTATACTGTTGACTTGATCACTATTTACTCCTGAAATTCCCCATTCACATTTAGGTCCATATTTCATCCTCTGATATTTATGCTAATGTTTTTCCTTTAATTGTCAGTGACTTTATTGAAGGAATTCTTACTCAAGCAGAGTCTACATGGGGTGGCTTGAAAGTCCCTTCTAACTGTGACTCTCATTCTTATTCATTTGTTGCGTTCTGAAAAAAAAAAAAACAAAAAAAAACAAAAACTGCAGAGCTTTTTTCTCTAGCTTTTTTTTTTCCTGGCATTTTTTATTCCATATTTTTTAATCCATGAAATTTTTCATTATGCTGGAGCTCCTCATTGGTTTGTACATTTTTTTGTGTGACCTTTGCAATATTATTTTGGGTATTTCTAGTTATTTTGTTGCTTTTTTATTTCTATTGCTATTTTTGAGAAGAGTAAGAAGGTGGTAGGTTGCTTTATGTCTTCTCCCTCTGTATTCTTCTTGGAAATCTCCATTCTAAATTTTCAAACAAAATATTTTAAGCGCTCTGATCCATTGGCTCATATATACAGCTCACCAAATCATTTAAAAATTTTAAGGTCTTTGAGGGCAGACAATACATTGTATTTATCTTAATATCTTCCAGGGACCTACCATAGCATTTTGTGTATAGTAGCCATATGTAAAGCCACACATGAGAAGCTTTCTAGAGGACTGCTGCTGAGAACAGCTTTCAAGGTTCTGATTACATAGTATAGCAAACACTCTGTTTATTCAATAACAAATCAGAGCAAAACATTCACAGAAAATCAAGGTACAGCATTCAGAACGCTACAACTTATCACAGAAAATCAAAACACAGTGTTCACAACAACTTATTAAAATGGCCACATAGTTTTCACCAAAGTGGTCACATAGTTTCAAAGTACAATCATTTACTCAATCAATCACTTAAT
Source organism: Pseudochirops corinnae (assembly GCA_028646515.1). Taxonomy (NCBI): domain Eukaryota; kingdom Metazoa; phylum Chordata; class Mammalia; order Diprotodontia; family Pseudocheiridae; genus Pseudochirops; species Pseudochirops corinnae. The sequence continues at coordinate 32,700,714 of CM053590.1, forward strand.
AACTCAATCATTCAATTATAAAGTATTAAAGGTCAAAGTCCTCCACCCATGGGGCACACTAAATTATAAATCAGTCACTATTCAGTCATCAGTCACTAGTCAATCATTAGTCACTACTCAATACCCTATTAAGGGTTAGTGGGAAATACATAAGCCATCCACCCCAGGTCACTAGTAAATTATGATTTCAGTCACTACTCAATATCCACAGAGATCTTTTCTTCTTGACTTGGGGCAGGCAGCTCCTACCTGAATCCACCAAACTGTAACCTAGGTTCAAAGGCAGACAACCCCAAGCTCCTTGTCCAGCTATCCATGCAGTTACTGTTCCACACTGAAGCTCACAGTATCCAGTCCACCTTAAATCCTTCACAATCTCTATTCCTGGGAAGTCAAGGCTTAACAAAGCAACAAACAGATAAAGCACGGACATCACAGTCATGCTTCCTCTGGCAGCTTCAGCTGGCCCTTGGAAATTCTCAGCAGCTCCTTGACAGCTCCTCAATAGCCCCCCAGCAGCTCCTCAGCAGAAGTTCCCAGAAGAAAAGTTTCAGCAGAAGCACTATTCTCAAAATCAAAATCACTTTCTCCCATTCTCAAAATCACAATCACTTTCTCCATGGCTGTTCCAGTCCAGCAGCAGCAGCCCAGCTTTTAGGTGCTTACCCCAAGAAGTTCTTCAAGAAGTTCTGACTTTCCCAGCTGAAGTTTTTCCTCCCTATTTTGCCCCTTCCTGTTATGTAAGCAATGGGGGTTCATACCTTCTGTTTCTTTAAGAGAGGCTTAATTTGAAACTAGGTGCTAAGTACCCTTTAGCTTAGCAATACACAGGGATCTTCAAATTTCATTACTATTACATCATATCATACCTACTTGTGTAATTAATGAAAGAAATAAGCATTTATTAAGCCCCTTTCATGTGTCAGGTACTATATGAAGGATGATACAAATATTATTTAATTTGATCATCACAACAACCCTTGAAAATAGGTGCTATTATTACAGTTGGAGAAACTTGGGGTAGGAAAAATTAATTGACTTGCCTAGGGTCTCAGACCTAGGAAGTAGCTGAAGCTAGATTATAACTTGGGTCTTTCTGATTCTATGGCCAGTGTTTACACTAGTCACCTCACTGGCTCTAATCCTAGAAGGAAGAATCTTATATCAATTTCTGTGCCTATTTTAATCTAATTCATTGTATATGCTGCTTTTCAAAGTACATATTTTTCTTTACATTCAAACAATTCAATATTATTTATTATTTGTGATCAGCTAAATTTTAGAGCCCCCATTCTCTCCTCTAATGAGATCTTTTGCCCAGTAGATTTAAAAATTCTAATGTGGCCGCAAATTTCACCCCAGAATCTGACCAGTTATTTGTAAAAGGATAAATAACAAGGACAATGATATCTTTCCTTGATACTGAGCTCAACAGTTTAGAAAAGACTTTCTCTCACAATAAATCTGAAGTAGTCACTGCAAATTTTCTTGCCTCCATTTTACAGATAAGGGAACTGAGACTGAGAAAGGTTCAAGACGATATTTCTTAAAATCTTACTATATTCCCAGCACTGTGCTGAGCTCCACATAAAGTGACATAATTTTAATTTGCACAATTCACATGACTAAGAAGACTATAATTGGTAACTTGATACTGGTTATCTGAGCACATGTCCAATGAGTCATAGAATCACAAACCTAGAGCAAGAAGGCATAGCAAATACCACAGATATTTGAAATGGCTGGCCCAAAAATGAGAGGTAGGATTTGAACTAAGTCCTTTGACTCCAGAGACAACATTCTTTTGACTCTACCACATAAACATTATAATAGCATGGTCTTTATAATTCAGAAAACTTGGGTTCACATTCTACCTCTGACACTACCTGAATAACTTTAGGTAAATCACTGAATTTTCCTGGGCTTCAGTTTCCTTATCTGTACCATGAAGAGTTTGGAAGAGTTGACTTAAGATGTTCATCTGGATGTAGATGGAAAATCCTATGTTCATAGATGAACTTCAATATTTCCATGGTGGAAAAGTTCATAGGTGTTTTGTCTCTTAGAAAAGCTGACTACTGGATGAAAGGTACCATTATCTGTCCTATACTCAAAAACTTTCCAGGTTGGTAAACCTACCAGAGATTGTATTCCACTGGTATAGTCTTTGAGAATGCAGGACCACTCTCATCCTCTACTGAAGAATCTAAGAAGGACTTTAGTAGAGGACAATGGACAAGTAAATTTTATTATAAGTCTATTTATTCTAAATCACTAGCTAAAACTAAATGGAATTTGCATTTATTTATTGAACATCCAACATGAAATATACAAAACTAAAGGCTGTGTATTACAGCATAGTTATTTTATTTAAACCAGTTGCATCTGTTTTCTGCATAATCAAACTAATCTATGGACACTGAATCTTAGGTAAATATGAAAGTATTACATATTTTATTCATTTATTCATTCAACAAATATTAATTAAGTCCCTACCATATGCAAGGCACTAAAGCTGGCTGGAGTCATCTCCTTGTTGACTAAAGGTCTACTTCTAAATTCATTTATAATTTATAAGTCCTAAATTGGGTAGCAAAAGGATTGGGAACATTGGAGATAGCCAATTTCAGTTATATCCTTATTCTGCCCTCTAGGTGTTATCTAACTTTATTTTTTAATACCAACATGAAAGTAATAGCAATTTTAGATCAGAATTAGAAATCCTTTAGTTTGTAAGATGCAGCTACTTAAACTAACAAACCTCCTTTCTGATTTGGAGGTGAGGCATGGGCCTGACACTTCAGTAAGAAAACAGAGGCTTTAAACACAAATGTGTTAACTTCAAATAATGCCGACTGTATATATCATACAATGTGGAGCTAATTGGCTATTTTGTTCTTAAATTGGTTCTTCCAGGAACATGTAAGAGGCCCAGGGGGCATTTCATGAAACATAAAAACAAACAATATTCAGTAAATAGATGAAGTAATTCTTTCTCCCCAGAAAACCTTTAATAACCAAAGCTTCCCTCCAGAGCTACAATGTGAAATTTTTCTACCTCTTCCCTATGAATGAGAATGCATTCTAACTCACTGTGAGTCAGTTTTTCTATATGTGGAACCAGATGGAAATATTGATAATATTGAATGCCCTGCTCCTATCCCTATATTTTCCCTGGAAAATCTAAGGATCAGAATCTCTGTCCACAGACACACATCTGTAACTTTTTTTTTAACTTCTAATCTTGTAGTTTGTCCTTCATACTTGAAGAGGACCATGGCATCAAGAAGGAGATGCCATGACTTGCAAATGGATTGGATTTCAGTGAGGGAGGGCTATGCAAGGTCACCAGCCTCACTTTCTCCTCTAGAGTCATCTGGGTCTAGCGGCGAGATATAGATTAGGATGACTAGAGATGCCCCCCTCCCCTTCTAATCTAAGAGAGCTGCTTGCTGCACAGAGGGTTTAACTTTTATATACACACATACCTATATACATATATATACACACATAAATACAACTAATTAACCAATCAATTCATATATAATATAAACGATATAATTATTAGATGATATATTAATCCATATACATACATACATATATATGTGTGTATACATATATATACATATATGAGTATATATATATATTTACATATGTCTTTGAATCATTTTTTAGTCATGTCTGACTCTTACTGACCCCATTTGGGGTTTTCTTGGCAGAGATACTAGAGTAGTTTGCCATTTCCTTCTCCAACTTATTTTACAGATGAGGAAATAAGGAAAACAAGGTTAATTGACTTGCCCAGGGTCACACTGCTAGTATGTGTCTGAGGTCAGATTTGAACTCAGGAAGTGAAGCCTTCCTGATTTCAAGCCTAGCAATCTATCCATTGTACCACTAACTGATACACACACACACACACACACACAGACACACACACACACACACTATCTCTTACTATGTGCCAGATACTGTGATAGGAGCTAGAAATGTGACTTTATTACTGTCCCACAAACAGTATGTGTCAGAGGCAAGATTAAAACCTAGGTGTTCCTGAATCTAACACTGGTACTCTCTCTTCATTACACTATACAGCTTTCATTTTGAGGGGGATTAAAAAAAAAGATTCCCAACACTATGCCCTTTTAAACAGTTGGCCAACTGAGGCAGGTTCTTCATTTTTGTAAATAAATATATTTCTTCATTTTACATATTTCTGTTTTTTGAAAATTTAAACTTAGTTAGCAACAAACCGGGCAACTAGGTATCACAGTGGATAGAATGATAGGCCTGGAGTAAACAAAGATGCATCTTTGTGAGTTCAAATCTGATCTCATACATTTACTAGCAGTGTGACCCTGGGCAAGTCACTTAACCCTGTTTGCCTTGGTTTCCTCATCTGCAAAATGAGCCGAAGAAGAAAATGGAAAACCCCAACAGTATCTTGCCAAGGAAACCCTAAATGGGATCACAAAGAGTCAGACATGACTGAACAACAAGAACAACAACATATTGCTCTCAGATGTTACAAAACATAGAACATCTCTCATGTGGCTGGCTACCTGAGTATCCCTGTTCTTTACTATAAGAAAATATTTTATCTGGCTCTAAGGATATAATCTATACCACCAAAGAAAGAAAGCAGCACACCTTATCAACTTGGCCTGGAGTTCCTGTCAATATTTTTTTTTTACCTGCATATGCTATTAATGCTATGGTACATTATTCTCAAGTTTTACCATGCCACAGACCTATGTTTTTCTAAGGATGCTTACCTCTCAGCAGAGGAGAGACCATGTAGGTCTGTAATGATAAAACAGTGGCATAAAAAGCATCAAAGTTGTTTCCTATGATGCATCCTGAGTGCACATTTTAAGAGATGGATGTGTACTATTAGCAGCAAAAGAAAAGTACTTACGATGAATATGTTACAGAATGAACAATGACAGATAAAAAGGCATATGTATGTTGATGAAAATGCATGAGGAAATAAATGTCAGAAAAAATTAAAGAAAATTTTCAGTTAACCTTATTTTTTTTTTTAAATTCTCCTTTGGTTAAATGACGTTAGCTATTTCTCTTCCTCTTTGAGTTTAGAGATAATGTGCAAATGGCATCTAAGGAAATGATATTAGAATTTTCTTTCTTGCATTCTGATCTTTGAACTTACAAGCACAACTGAGTTGGGCTTGTGATTTATTGGTTAGAAAATCTTCAAGGAAAATAAAGGCAGGGTGTGAAGATCTCCTAGTTGGTAATAATATCTCTGACTAACTACCAGGCTCATAGCAGCAGGCAGATCTTTTTTGCTGGGCACAGTTTATTATATAAATCTTATACATTAGATCTTAAAAAATAAGATTATCCTTGCTTTATATGTAAGAAATCTGTGTTCTACTTTTATCATTTAGTTGTACTATTCCAGTTATTTGTGATATTTCTATAACAAAGTTCACCTTTTGTTTGAGATGATCACAATATCATCTGTGGTACAAAATTGGAAAGAATGTGTGTATGTTCAGTCAGGGGAAATGGGCATGAGTTCCAACCCCAACTCTTACAGACCACATGATTGTAGGAAAGTCACTTAAGCAACCTTGAGCCCTATTTTCTCATTTTAAAAATTAGAATAATGTTTTGTATAGCACACTTCATTCTATTGTTGAAAAAAATTTAAAATGCTTTGGAAAGAGTAAAATGTTACATAATTGTGAACCAACAATAACTAAGGGGTTCTTTTGAATGAATTATGGTATTTAATGGAAGTTATATCCATGGAGTTAATTGTTAATTTTTATAAACTCTTCCCAAGTGAATACTCATATTCATCAATGGGGAATGTATGACAGCCTGACTAAATTTATTTCACTGATTTTTTTTTTTTGCAAAATCTTTTTGCTTCTCATGTAGATTTGTGCTGAAGAAAGAAAACACCTGGGTTCTTTTGAGAAAGAGATATCCATGTAGAACTGCTCTAGAGAATTCTGACACTGATCCAAATGCTAAATAATGAATTTGGAAATGGGAAACCTTTTGTAGTTGTAGGGCTATTCACAGAGAAATCTCCAGGTGTGTATGATGCCCTGAATCCAATGACTCATTCATCAGAGAAAAATGTCCATAAAGAAGATGTATAAATCTGAAAAAAGCAATCCACATATTCATTGTTTGTTCTCTTATAAAATGGAGCAATAGCTCTTGTTTTAAAAATAATCTCTTCCCTAAATGTATCTGTATACATGGTATATTTCCTCAGGAGAAAGCCAGCTTCTTGAGGGCAGGGGATCATTTCATTATAATCATAGATACATAGATTTAGAGTGGGAAGAGACCTCAGAGGGCATCTAATTTTACTAATGAGGGAACTGTGGCACCAGAGATTACATAGAAAATTAAAGCAGTGCTAGGATTTCTCTATCTTTGTATTCCCAGGGCTTAACACAAAGGCCTGGCGCGGAAGTCACTTAATAAATGCTTTTGGAAGTCAATACAACTACAGCTTAATAGGCGCCTACTTTTTGCAAGATGCTGAAGTTACAAAGACAAAGTAAATTGAACCAAAGCAAACCAAGCCAAGTTAAAACAAGATATAGACCCTCAATGAGCTTACACTACTTTACTGTTAAATTTGACTAATGCAATAAAAAAATATATATAGGAAAATGGACTAAACGTGTGATTTTACTGATATAGAGAATTTTATGGTGAAGAAATTCTCCCTACTAATACAGACTGGCACTGTGTCTACAACTTAAAGTCTTACAGAGTTTCTCAGAGCACTGAAGGGTTAGGAAACTTGTTTAGGGTCACACAGCCATTAATTCTCATAGACTAGCTTTTAACCTAAGTCTTCTTGAGGCTGAGTTTCTAAAACTATGCCATGCCATTGCTCTAATACAAGAAAACATGAAGTTTTGTGGTTTTCTTCTGATGTGGAAACATAGTTGATTAGGGAAATCAATAAATATATGAAACACTGATGCAATGTGATAGAAGTGTTATCCTTAAGTTCAAGGGATCTGTCTTCTTTGACACTTGAATAAGAAAAGCCATAAATAAGGTCTGTCTTTCTCTAAGTCAGGCTAGACTGTCACACACTTGACTGTAATTCCACATGATCTCGAGCTTATACAACAACACAAGGGTCAGCAAATCACACTTGGGAACAAAGCCTGTTGTAGCTAGCAGGGTGCTCAAAAATGGCAGATTTTTTTTTCATCAGCAAACACCTATAAAGGGAGAAAAACATCCCATTGTACTATTTCACATTGTACCCTTTCTCTATCTAAAGACCAGACCAGACCACAGTACACCTAGAATGGAATTTCTTCCTGCCTAGCCACAGTTTATAACTTAGTAATAACTCTTTTCAGTCTAGGTAATCAATAAGCTTTTTTCCCCCCTCAGATACCACAAATAGCAGGCAATAACTTTCAACACCACAATTAAAAAGTATTTTCCTTTTTATACATTTCTATAGGTTTTATAATTTGACCTAACATAATCAAATTTATGATCCTTTTTCTATTTTTCTTAAAACATAGAAAGTTTAATTGATGTATTTTGGTTTTTTAGACTATAATAATTTCCTAATTACTAACCTCTTGCAACAAAAACAATTAGTTAAGTCAAACCAACTCACCAAGTTAGTCCCCAACTTTTTCACCAAAATGAGAGAAGTGTCTTTTATTATCTGTCCTCTGGAAATAATATTGTAAGTTCTTTTTACTTGGAATAGACACCGAAAAAAATCTATCTCATCATTTATATGAGGCAGGACAAACTCCTAGGAGTCTGTGATTATTTTAAAATATTTTGTATGTTCACACATATGGGAATATGTGTCTATCTATGTATATGTCTAATCTAGAGAAGAATCAAAGGGAATTCAATCAAATAAAAATATTCATATTCCTATTTAAATACTTGTGCCTGTCCTAAAACTCTTAAAAAATAGTTAGCCATTCAATCAAAAACATTGACTAATCTCACCTTTCTTTCCTATTATTTTTTTTCCAGATTAGGTCTCCTTATCTCATCCAGACTGGAATTCACAGGTCTAGTCCCATTCTGACTGGCAAGGGAGCTCTGACCTGCTTCATTTCTGACCTTGGTTTGTTTTCTCATTCTTGAACAAGCTGGAGGCCCATAGTTCCCAGAAGGCTCACCATATTGATGCTGTACTTAGTGCAGACACATGGTTAGCTTCGTACCCACTGCCGTTTACAAAACTCCCAAGCTCATGGAATTCAGTAGCTCCATTCTCCCAGGAGCTGGAATTCTAGGCTTAAATTAATAGGCTAACCTATTATTCTTTCTAAAGAATTTACATGATCATATATTTGTGAGACTGATTTATCATCATCAACAGCTAGTGTGTGTGTGTATACACACACAAGTATATATATATATATATATATATATATATATGTATGTATATGTATACACACACATACATATATCCCTCTAAGGCTTTCAATGAACTTAATAGTTTTTATCTTCACAAAAGCTCTATGAAGGTATTATTATACCTATTTTACATATGAGGGAATTCAGGTGAGAGAAGTTATATGTTATGCCCAGGATTACACAATGTTTGAGGAAGGATTTGGAATCATAATCTCCTCTTTAATAAACAATATAATTGCAAAAGACTACATTCCTAACACTCTGTTTTCTTAACAGTGATTATAGTTGACAAAAAAGGAGCCATCTCATTTTTTTGAAAGATAAGTTTCTTTTGAGCTCTTAGACAGTAACAGCTACTCTTTGAATAATTCTTTAAAATTTGCAAGGCACTTTATATACATTAATTCATTTGCTCATCACAATAGGCCTTTGAGGTATTTTACATCTATTTTTCAAATGAGAAAATGAAGGTTCAGAGGAGTTAAGTGATTTTTTTCATGGTCTCACATTTAAGAAATTGCAGAGGTTGGATGATGGTCTCTATTTTCATTGATTTCAAATCCATTCTACTCTCTAAAAAGAGGGAGCATTCTCTTCAGAAATGCTTGGTATGTCCAAAAGCAAACAATAAGCATTTATTAGATGCTTACTGTTTACCAAGCACTGAGTCAAAAAAAAAAGAAGAGAGGGGAGTGGGGTGCATTTTATGGAAACATTTGAGTACAGTGGGAATCAATTGTATAAGGAATATATTACAAAGAATAACAACTGAATACACTTTTTGAATAGGTGATTCATTGAATATGAGAATGAATAAGAATTAAGGGTACTGTGTTCTGTGTCAAGAATGACCTGGATTATGTATTGGACCTCTGTGCATCTTTCCAATTCTAAAACCATTGTGACCTACAGATTGGATTTATCAAAATTTTAGGACTCATTAACCATGTTTCCCTACCTGTATCATTAACACTAATGATAGATTTCTTTTTTTAATGGTAAAATAAGAAGGCAGGAATTTTTGTAAGATTAAAACACCAAATCAGAATTATTAAAACTGTGACTGAGTAGTCATTCTATGAAGGAAATCATGGTGATCTGGCCAAGCCTAGCTTTGATAATCCATTCTAACAAGCATTTATTAAGTTCCTACTCTAGGTATGGCAAGTGGTAAATGTTGGGGGCTATAGAGTTAATTAAGAAAACCAGTCCTTGCTTCCAAGGGGTTCCTGTTACTGAGGAGGGGTGGAGGAGGCAGTGAGAACATGGGCACAGATGAGTACAGAACTGAATTTTGGAGGAAGAGAAAGAGCTACCAGGAAAGGGGGTCATGCTCCAAAGAAGAGCTAGCTCTCCATGTTTGCCCAATGAAAGGAGCTGGCTCCAATGACCAACATATGGGAACTTACTTTGACAAGACATTGAAATCTCAGGGCTGTTTTAACTTGGGCTTGGCTGTGACCTTGAGTACATCATTTCCTCAGGACCTTGGTTTTAACTGGATGACCTTTCCCAGTTCCTTTGAATCTTAATACCTTCCCTCTGAAACTTCCCTCAATTTAATTCTGCAGTAAATTTATTTGTGCAGAATATTTGGGATGTTTTCTCCCCCATTAGACTTGGAGCTCCATGAGAGCACTATTTCTTTTTTTTTTCCCTTCTTCTTTCCTTTCTTTGTATCCTCAGGGTTAGCACAGTGTCAGGCACACAGTAGGTGCAAGATAAATGCTTACTGATTGATAACCTCTAAGTCAGCTAGGTGGTAGAGTGGATAGAGTACCAGGCCTGGAGTCCAGAAGACTCATTTCCCTGATTCAAATCTGGCCTCAGACATTAATTGTGTGACCCTGGGCAAGTCATTTACCCCTGTCTGCCTCAGTTTCTTCTTCTGTAAAATGAGCTGGAGAAGAAAATGACAAGCCACTCCAGTATCTGCACCAAGTAAACTCCAAATGGGGTCATGAAGAATCTGAAATGACTAAACAACAACAATAAGAACAAGGTCCCTGGGTTCTAGGAAAATTTCAAAGCTACCTCCACAAAAGGTAGAACTCAGCAAGGTTATATGCAATTCTTACTTTGACCTAGGGTGCTTAAAAAGCCACAAACGATAAGCTTCTCTGCACTTTTTCTCGGGAATGGGTTTTAGCCCCTAAGGTATCCATCGCTGTGCAGGCTGCTAGACGGAGGCTCAGTGTATCTAATTACAACCAAAACCAAACAGGCTATTCTTAGAAAAAATAGAGCAATAAAATATTTACCCATAAAAGCCATATGACTTCAGACATCAAACTGAATGGTTCCCTTTGTGAAGAACTGGCAAATGAACTCAAAGTATGCTCAAAAAGGGGGAGGTTGTGTTGGTGTGTGTGTGGGTATACACGTGGGCATGTGTGTATGTGTGTGTTTTGGGGGGTTTTGGGGTGCTCATATTTTTCTTTTATAATATATTAACTAAATTAACTAATATATTACCTTTGAGCACCACACTTTACTGCTTGTTGTTTTGCTTTTTTTTTGGAGGGAGGAAGGCAAAGCAATTAGGATTAAGTGACTTGCCCAAGATCACATGGCTAGTTTTGTGTGTGTGTGTGTGTGTGTGTGTGTGTGTGTGTGTGTGTGTGTGAAGTGTCTCAGGTCGAATTTGAATCTAAGTCCTCCTGACTCCCGGGCTGGAGCTAGCTGTCCCAACTTTAATTAACTGCTTGTTAATGAAGGCTTAGATCTTTTTCTAGAAAACAAGGATTTCAGTATTTCCCAGGACTAATCCGTTGAGTCTCAACTGAGCTTGAGTGGAAGATGTCTTTTAAATGATCTAGGTGGTGTAACTGCATTAACTGTTGTGAGAATCAAGTGAGCTAATGGATGTAAAGCACTCTTATTGAAACACTATCTAACACTATCTAGTTATTAAGTATAGTAAATAGGCAGATGGGCTAGAATCCAAGAAGACAAGAGTTCATCTTGTTCCCCAAACATGCTAAGTGGGTGAGCCTGGGCAAGACACTCACCTCTTAGTGCCCCACCCCAGTTAATTAAAAAAAAAAAACAACAAACACCTCTATCTATCTATCTAGAAGGCAAATGGTGTTAAGTGACTTGCCCAGGGTCACACAGCTAAGGAAGTTGATTTGAACTAAGGTTGTCCTGATTCTACGGCTGGTGCTCTATCCCCCAGTTAATTCTTGAAGACTATAAATTGCAGAGACAATACCCCTCACTCTTGCTAGAGGAGATTTCCTCCCTTGAGAGTATTCCATATTAAAGATATCCCAGCTCTGGTCCCTAATCTCATCCCATAATTTCATCCATGTAGGAACTCTCTTCATCAAGTCTGATATAACCCATCGATAGCTTTCTAAGTCTTAGAGAACTATATGAGGTACAGAAAGATTGAATAATGTGCCCATGATCACAGAGCTTTGTGTCAGAATGAAGGTTTAAACCCGGTGATTGCAACTCCATCCTGCTTTTCACTACAGCAATACCCTAAGTTAATTCAGGACTCTACTACTTCATGACTTGTATTTTTCATCTTTGCTGGAACTCATTTTATTTAACAGCCCAGGTCTTTACAGATATTGAGAAATTGACAATATGTGGCAATGATGTTTACAGAACTTAAGAGGGCAAAGGTTTTATGAGAACATTCAAAATCATTAGGAGCACCCATACCCAGAAATCATTGTAATCATTGTGATCATAAACAGCGTGATAAAAGTCACTGTTGCCTACCAAGAAAAGTTTGCCCTAAGATTTCCATCTCCCCAATTGCTCTTAAAGGTTTAGTAAGTCATGAGGAGTTTTTGGACCCCCCAAAAATCACCACCTGGTAGTGTACCTTCTGGGAATGAACTTCTCAGAACTCAGCTAGCTTTCATCAAACATATATTGGACCCATTCTGCACACCTTTACAACTTGGTAGGACCTTTCCGAACTTACAAAGTCACTGGCATTAGTAACTTTCCACAATAGAAGGCATCACTATGGGAGAGGAGAACTCAGTAAGCATTAATTGTGTTTTATCAAATTAATTTACTGATTGGATTCCTTGATTCCAGTATCCAATCCATTCTCCACACAATTAATAGCCCCCAAACTGAGCTCTGAATATGTTACTCTTTATTGGTTCCTGATTGCCTCTAAGATAAAATACAAATTCCTTAGTCTGGTATTTAAAGTCCTCTATCTTCTTTTTCAGTCTCTTTTCATATTATTCCCCTTCCTTCACTCTGTTTTACTCCAAATGGCCTGCCAGTTGATCCCAGTATAAGACACGCCATCTCCACTCCTAGTGGTTCTCCATATCTGAAATGTATTTCTTTCTCACTTCTGTCTGATAAGAGATTCTCATTCCCTTTGAAATACAGATTCTTATATATCTGGGTTCCCCAGTTATTGGTACTCTCTCCTTCAAATTTCTTGATATTACTTGGCTATACTTAGTATTCACTTAGCCTTTGTGCACAGTATATTCCTTTTCTCCCACAATAGTTCATATGTTTCTTAAGAGTGGGCACTGTTTACTTATTTATTTTTCTTCTTGTTTTTGTTTCTCTATTCTTATTTGAGTTTGCTTTCACATTTATTTTATGCTTGCATCTCATCTTCACTTAGCATAACATTCACTTAGATACTGGAATCAAGGAATCCAATCAGTAAATTAATTTGATAAAACACAATTAATGCTTACCTGGTTACCCCAATCTTAAAAAAAATGGAGAGTTTCACTAGATTACCTCTAAAATCTTTTACACATGTAGGACAGCAGGTTGTGGGATCATAATAACTGACATTTCTACAGCAGTAGAAACTTTTCAATTATATATCCATATGTGTATGTGTGTGCATACATCTACACACAACCACATACAGACATATATATGTGTGTAAACACCCACACACATACACACATAAAAATACACATACTAGATTTTTGGAGTTTGTCAATAACTCTGGTATTTTAGGTATTATCATTCCCATTTTCTTTATGGCCTATCTGAGGCTCAGAGAACTTACGTGATTTCCATCTGATGACATAGCTTGTGAGTAGCAGAGGCCAGATCAGAACTCAAATCTTACTAAATCTAAGCCTAGAACTCTTATTGGTCATATCAGACTGCCTCTTTTTCTGCGATATTTGAGTGCTAACTCATTCTCCAACTGATTTGCTCAGCATATTTGGACAAATTCATAATTTCTGCATCAGGTTTGCAAATTGGTATACCAAAATCTGCTCTCTCCAAGGGAATGTTGGGAAGAGGAGAAGTATTTTGAATTCCTTGGGACAAAATTACTGTATAATAGGCTGGATTGTGTGTGTTCAGGATGTTTTTCTTCAATTAAAGATATAGCAAGTTGGAAAATTGTTGAAGTACATTAAAACAAAGGCATTCTTGGGAAACTCATTTCTTAAGAAGAACATTATCTTCTGCAATCCAAGGCCCAAAGAATCTGGACTTGCTTACTGAGATGAAGGAGCTCAAGAGTGAATCATGTGATTCCCCATTTATTCTCCATATAACTCTCTATTTAGATGTGGTAAACCACTAAATCTTGATCTTGAATTCTAATTCCATCAATCATAAGAAGAATTGCAACTCTGGTATCATAGGATTATAAATTTCAAACTGAGGGAGACTTCAGAGGTGATCTAGTTCTCACTCTAAAGATGAGGAAACAGATCTAGAGAAGGTAAGTGAATTTCCCAAGGTTATACAGGTAACAGGTAAGCAGATCAAGGACTGGAACTCAGGTCCTGTGACTCCAACTTCAGCACTCCTTTCACCAGTCCATGATACAGTAGTGATTTCCCTAAGTTCCCAAGGTCAGTAAGTGACAAAGTCAGGACTCAACCTAAGTCTTCTTACTCCTTGTTCAGTTGCTTCTCTAGTCACTTGGTAAAAAAGACTCTGTTCCCTAGAAAAGGGCTCAACCAGAGGCAGCATAGCCCAGTGAAAAGAACCTCTGCTTTGGAGTTAGAATGCCAGGTCTCAGATCTCAGCTCTGCTACTGAATATCTGCATGACTTTGGACAAATGAATTAATGTCTCCATAGCTCAGTTTCTTCAGCCCCAAAATGAAAGGTTGAACTCCAAATTCCCTCCTCCCTCTAACATCTTATGATATTGATTTCTACAAGTTACATTCAGAGAAACTGAGTACCTACCAAAGTAAATTTAACATAGATTTAAAGAAAAAGAAGTCTGGAAAATCAGTGCTTTTGGGGAACAGAATACCTTTCACTTGGTTGCAGGACCTCATCGCCTTTCTTCCAAGAGCAATGTGCCTTGGGAGATGCCTTTGGTTTACAATCAAATATAACCAAGCTGCCTATTTGAACCTGAATCAGCTTCTTCATTGGATTCTTAGAAAAGTCTGGAGCAGATGCTGATGATGAAGAAAGAATAAAAAAGAAAAAAACAGCTCAAATTATTTTAAATTTGATTTTACTTATCTATTTTAAAGATGAATGGCAAGGTCATAGAATCGCTATGTGGATGCAGCTTTTTACACCCTAGCCCATCCTTGGAAATATATTGAAGCCTTTGTCATTGTAGAAAATACATTTACCAAAAAGTTTTGTAGTTGCCATTCTAATTCTAAAAGTAAACATCCAGAATACCAAACCGTGATAGAATAGTGACCAGAATCAATTAATCAACCAACCAACCAATTAACCAATCAAACAAGAAAACAGTAATTATTGGTCTAGTAGGTTCCAGGTACTGTTTGGTATTAGAGTTTTTAAAAAAAGCAATCTAATTAGGTAATTTAAAAATTATCAGAGGTAAATTAGAATAAGAAATACAATTAAAGATAAAACAGGTAGCTCAATTTGTTCCATTGTTGAAAAATTTTCTTCAAATATATCAGTATAAATGCATACTTTTTTTTTTTTTTTTAAAAAGGTTTGAGGTCGAGAAGGCACTAACAGGGAGAAATAGCAGATTGTGAATTGAAAACATTAAATTCAATTTAAAAGATCCATATACTGGGGCGGAGCACTGGCCTTGGAATCAGGACGACCTGAGTTCAAATCCAGCCTCAGACACTTAAACTTACTAGCCCTGAGACCTCAGGCAAGTCGCTTAACTCCAATTGCCATGAATTACCCCTCCAAAAGGCAAAAAACAAAAAAAAAAGCAAAAAATCTCCATTTACTTCCCTACAACTATTCCTTTTTTTTTTTTTTAGTGGACCTGTGATTTCTTTGGTAGAAGGAACTCCCAGTGAAGACGGTCACTCTACCAATGCAAATCGGCAACTGTTCTGCAACTTGGATTTTAAAAGTTGCCTAAAGCAGCAGTTAATTATGATTTCTTAATGAGAGTGCCTAGAATAGAGTGTCTCTTGGATAATTAAGGGCCTCAGGGTTGTTATTCTGGATATAAATTATCATTGTATGTTACTGTAGATCTGAGAATCACAGGATTTCAAAATGGAAGGGACTTTAGATGTAGAAAGTATAATACCATTGACTGAATCCACTGGTCTCATGGCATATCTTAGAATTTCATTTTGAATTATTTTTCTCTAAAGCCTTAATTGTTCAGTCTATCATTTTTAAAATTTCTCTCAAAATAGAGGCAGAAAATATTTTTGTGTAACAAAAACATTGGAAGTAGACTAGATACCTACCTATTCAATGATTAGGGACAGGTGAGCAAATTAGAAAAGATTAAGTTAAAGTGAAATATTATCACAATACTCAGAAATATGAGGAGTTCAGAGAAATACAGTTAGACTTGTATGAATGAATGTCAGAAGAAAGTAACCAGAAACAGGAGATAAAATAAAGTGCCTACAATAATATATATTAAAAATAGTGCTAAAAGCAAGGTGAGAGGATACCTAAAGTGGCTTGTATCACTGGATGACAGCTTTTAGGGTTGACAGAGACCCCAAAGGATCATCTGATTCAGTTTGGTCAAAAGATGTTAAGCATCTCACCCAAGGTCAAACAGGTAAGAAGTGGAAGAGCCACACAGCTCCCTGGATTCGTCACCCGGTACTGTTGCCTTCGATGAAAAAAAGATTGCTATGGATGTAGATTTGGTTATATTGTTGTCTTTGTTACAATGGTGTGTGTGTGAGATAGGGTGGTAAAAGATGAGGGGAAATGACATTCTTCTAAAAGCCAAAAAAATAATAAAATAGGGGAAAATCAAAGGAAAACAATCAGACAGCCTACTACGTTGAGTTCTGGTTAACTGAAATTTTACTCCTACTGTCTATGACGATATTGTCTGTGATATGAAACATAGTTTCTCAAAGACAAAGAGAACATCGCCTTCATATCCTATAATTAGTCTTCATCTTTGGGCTTCTCTCCAAGTCACTGTTTCTACTACTGTTCCATCATTAATAATTTAGCTGCATATTCTCACTTCAAAGCAATGAATGATCGGGCCGTAAATATCCTGGATTTTTATAGCACATGAGTTAGAGCTGTTACCAAACACTTCATTGTAATAGATTAAAAAGAGAGATATATAATACCTCCATCTATAATCATACTTGAAAGGGTTAACAAATTAAGATGATAAACTGGTAGCATTAAAAGCATTTTTTTAAAAAAATATTAAGTACAAAGAAAATGTGTCTTACCAACAACTTTGAGTTCTGCACTGGAATAGACGAGCCCATGTTTGTTTTCTGCTATGCACTGGTACATGCCAGAATCATTCACGTTTAGGTCAGCTATTGAAAGGGCCCCATTTTCTAGCTGTACTCTCTCCTAGGCAATGGAGGGGAAATGTCTTTATCTATAAAAGCACAGTATGTTTTAACAAAAAAGAAAAAAACAAGAACCACTGAAAACTTTACCTTGGATCAAATCTATCCCAGATTTCTCTCATTTATGAACTGTACGGAAGATCACCAAAGTATCTCTGACTGTGTAAATCTACTTTAGTTCTCATTTAAACACTTTTACCAATGAATTGGAATTGGTCCTCTAAAGTGCTAATATAGACCAAATAGCCTAAAAGTGAGCAGGTCCTACAACTCATAAAACATAATCTAGGAATACATGGGATAAACCTATGACATTCCAAATGGTTTTCCTTTATCATTAATGTTCCCAACTTCCAAAGAGAAAGTGCCACAAGCTTCAGCATTTCTATTCAGGCAAACAGTAAGGAGTTTCTTTGCTATTCTTTAAACATGCAAGTTGAAGGCTGGGTAAAAACTAGGAACATGGAACAAAAGATACTTAAATATGGAGATCATGAATATTTATCAAGGTGTTTATGGAGTGTGAAATATAGACAAGTGCTATGCCTGAGGAACTGAAGGAGCAAGGTTGGGTTAGCACTAAAAGCAAACAGCCCAGCATAATTAAAAAGTGCGTAGAAGAAGTCGTTGAGAAAACAAATGCCAAAGCATAGGAATTGCTGAGTGATAGACATATTAATTTCCCCTTGCAATCCAGCTAAGGGATAGGACTAGAGAAGGGAAATACATATTTAATATTCATTATTGGTTAAACTATTACAAGCAAGGAGGCTCTTTTAAAAAAGCAGTCTGTAGTTTGCAGGAAAAGTCATAGAAATGACGATCCCCTCTGACCTAATAATTATGTTGTTGGAATGAGGATATTATTAATAGCAAATAGAGCTACCTGTTAAAAGATATGTATAGCAGCAGTCAATTCAATTTAAAAGAATGGTCATTAATATCCTACTTTGTGCAAAGTACTGCACTATGTAGAATTAGTTCTAATTTCAAAAATTTTAAAAATACCAAAAATTTGAAAGAAATAGTGAGTTGTACATAACTGATTTGCAGTTTCCTGTACAACCATTTTTTTTGTTCTATTCTACCATGTTATGAAAGTGCTTGTTCTATTTCTTAAGTTGGAATAAAATAGATTTTTTTAAAAAATGGAAACCACCAAAATGCCCAAGAATTAAAGACAAATTTTTAGTTTGGATCTGTGACTATATTATGACACACAAAAAATGGCTATAACAATTGCTTTGACTTTTCTGGGTGGACTTATAATTTCATAGGTGAGGAAACCTACTCAGTTGATGCTGGTGAGCAGTGACTGCAGTTCCTAGTTTTAGATTTCTGCCTGGGATCCTGAGATGGTAAGTCACTTGCTTAAAATCATATAGCAAGAATGTAGCCAAAGCAAGGTCTTCCTGACAATAAGACTGCCTTTTACAGACATTGCCTCTTCAAAGATATTACAGCACATTAAACAAATGGGCCGCTATAATGCCATCATAATTAAATATGAGCCATATGGAGAAATGTGGGAATATGTTTGTGAAATAACACTAGGTAAAGGAAAAAAAAAGATGAGGTTCGCGGTAACTATAATTATTGGAGTGAAAATGGAAAAACAAAGAATCTTTATTGATTCACTTAAGTCCAAACTCTTATGAATGTATTTTATATGTTGGAATGCATTTAAGTAATTCAAGTAATTACAAAATAAGTTGAATTGGTTGTATTCATGTTTTATATTAAGTTTATGGTAAATATTTTTTATTAAATACACTTTCTGTTGGGAACTTAAATCAATAATATAGAATCATATCCTTCTCATGAGCTTATTTGAGTAAAGACCTCAGGCTTGTCAGGGTAAAGCCTTACTTTCATATCCTGTCTACTTATTGAAATGTAAACAAAAACCTAAGAAAAATCAACAGTATTTTGGGCAACCACTTCCCTAGTAAAGCTTCCAGAAACCATCTAATGTGACAGGAGGGAAGATGAGTCAATCTACTTTACCTCCACCACCAGGCCATCTCCGTTCTTCAGCCATCTGTAGGATGGCTTAGGTTTACCACTTGCCCGGCATTCCCAGTATAGATTGTCCTCCACGGCAGTTTCTACATCCTTTATCATCTGAACCCAGTGAGGTTTTGCTGCACCCCCCCAAAAGAAAAGATGAATTAATATGCAAATGAAATTTGAAAATCTTCTTGTGGGAGATACTCAAGATCACCAATAGTGGGTGAAAGGAGGTAACAAATATATGGATTACAATTTATTCTCACACTTCCAAATATAGCAAGAAATCCACAACTTTTTCTCAAGGGAGAATCATAGCAATCCTTCCAAATTCATCTGAATTTAATCATTTATTTTTTCTAAAATATTTAATGTCAAAAGAATATTCTTGAAAGTTGTCCACAGTGGGACAATTCAGAGTCATGACCTCATATGAAAACATCAGGACCTACTTTTTTTTTCTCCTTCATTCCTCACAATTATAAGGTAACAAGGAGGACATGAAGCAATAGATGAGAGCTTTCCGGTGGCTTTCCTAATTTCATAGGTTTTTATGTAGTAGCCATATGTATCTCTACTCTTGGGTTGCTGCCCAATGCTTTTTGGAGTCATTGCAAGGGAAAAGGAGGAAGAGGAAAGAAGCAGAAGCCCTCCTGATGCTTCTGTGTCCTTTATCATTAGACAGTTGAATGATCCACTTCAAATCAGCAAATTAAAGCTGTGATAGTTGATCTAAAACTTCTTCTAATTCCCCCCAGCAAATGACATTAAACTAAATTTTCTTTTCCTCCTATGTTTCTGCTTGTTTCATAAGTATTTGTTGGGTTCTACTCATAAAATTTCCCTACACGTGTGACTGATATCTACCACAAGATAGATATGCTGATACCTAAATTTGATTTTTCTTCCCAAAGGTATTTTGAACTTCAAGATCACACTGAGTGACAACTTAGAATTCGTTTCTTGAATGGCAGGAAATATCATTCTTAATTAAGCACTTAGATTCAACATCCATAGGGAAGAAACTTCTATAGCTCAAGAAAAATATTTCCCTCAAGTTAGAAATAAGTCTTAATTAAATGCAAGCCAGAGAACACTTTACTTACCTCTGTATGGATTAAAATCAAAGCAGGAAAAATAGATAGATCAGCAGAATTTGAATGATATGATTTTTTTTTTCCTCAAGGGGAGAAGGAAAAAAAGTAACTCATAACTTTAAATTAGGTATGCAAATCACATAGATGGCACATTTCCTTTCCCTCTTATAGGAGGTATTTCAATTTTACTTTTTTTAAAGAGAGGAGTGCAACACGACAGAAATAATGCAAGTCACTCAATAAAAACAGCACATTGTGCCAAGTCTCAGCTCGGGCTTCAGATCCAGCCCTGGTAGGTGAGAAAGCTTATTGGCTTCACATTGCATTATGCATGTTCTGTGTACTATGGGATTCACATTTGCATTCTGCATATGGAGAAACAGTTTACCCATTTCCTCTTAATTGCAACCAAGGGAAGATTTTTCTTTCCATTTCTATTTTATAAAATTCCTTTTTGCAAATTAAATCAAAATGGGACCATCACTATACAGCTATTGGAAGCAACTGAGAAGCTGAAGTTGTATTTTTGGTTTTTTGTTTGTGATCCATTTGAAAATTGACTGTTGCCCACCTTGGAGTGACTGACGCTCACTTCTCACTATGTCTGCCATTGGAGTGCATTAATGCTACATTAATATTAAATAGAACACACATATTATAGTAAGCACTACTTGAAAAGTGGGAAATAAAGCAATACTAGAAATAGAAATAATAGTAATGTAGCAAATGTGCTAAAAATAATAAATATGATACATTAGAAATAATAAGATTCTGCCTAATGATATTTACATGCACGTAGAATGATAATAAATGCATATCACTGCATTTACACATCTTAAGTACAAAACACCATTGATTTAATTCAATAATGGGAAAACTACCTGCCTTCTGAGTAACTTCTTCTTTTTCTCCTGTAAGTCAACCTAGTCAGAGGTGGAAGGGTACAGTTATGTGTGTGTGTGTGTGTGTGTGTGTGTGTGTGTGTGTGTGTATGTGTGTGGTCTACTGAAATTTCTGTATATGTAGGAGAACCATTGATGGTGTTTACTAACCTTCTCTTTCCCTAAGAAGCCTTTATAAATGACATTTTAAGCAGGAAAGGTACCACCACTCATTTCCACCACCTCTTGCATGCCTCCTCACAGCCCACAGCAGAGTCTCCACCAGAGACTATTCCCTGGAGGAATCTTTGCCCTGAGGCACCACTCTTTTGACTGGTAACAACACACCCTACAATATTATTTTGGGAAAATTCCAGCCATGCTTCATTTTACTGCCTCCTCTCACTTCCTCCATAGCTTTCTCACCAACTACTTTGATAACCTTTAGTAACTCCCCTTCCACATTTCCTTTCCCTAGTCTCCCACCAAGGACCCACCAAGTCAACTTGCAACCATTATTGCATAGGCAGTGGTAACATGCTCCCCTTTGCCCCATTCACTATCCTGATAACTTTCAAGTGCTTCTCCCTGGCTTCCAGTCCCCTAAGTGTACAGTTTCCATTATTAGAAAGTAAGCTTCCCAAGGGCAGAAAATGTCTTCTTTTTTATTTATATCCCTAACACTTAACACAATGATTTGCACACAGCAAATGTTCAATTAATGCTTTTTTATTCTTTCATCTGCTCGCTAATAATATTCACAATCCTCAATTTTCACAATAATAAACACAATAGTCATGTCTAGGTCAGGGTAGGAAGTGGATAGAGTGGTAAGTGTGGAGCCAGGATGATCTGAATTCAAGCTCAAGTCTCAGACACTAGCTGTGTGATCCCAGGCAAGTCACTTAAACTTGTTCATCTCAGTTCCTCTTGTGTAAAAAGAGCTAAAAAAGGAAATGGCAAGCCACTCCAGTATCTTTGCCAAGACAACCCCAAATGGGGTCACAGAGAGTCAGATATGGCTGAAAAATGACTGAACAACAACAACATGTCTAGGTCTTCCTCAGACCCAGCTAAATGTGTTGAATTTCTTTACATAATGTCTTCCTCACTAGAAGCATCTGAGCCATTGTCTAAGGCAAACTATTAAAATCAATGAACAGTCTCTTTTCCTACAGTCTTCTTAAGCGACTACTTATCATTATCTTTTTCTTGCTCCTCAGGGAGTTTAATTAACTCTTCTATGGGCAATATAAGGTTGGCATAAATTATTATTATAGAACTCTGTGACTGGTGCTATTCTATACATTTGTAAGGGTCCAATATCTAAACAAAATGACCAGGAATAGATGTCCATCTATCTGCTAATCTGTGGGTTTCTTGAACCCCAAGTTTTCCCAGCAAAACACTGTTACTTGCCTAATGAAGTTGAACATCATAGCTTTGTCTGCTTCTTTCAGAATTCTTCTGAACTAAGGTGACAGTTAGTGAGTAAACTTCCTTCAGTTTCTCTCTCAATTGCGAAATGGATTGATTTTTTGTAACTACATCCTTTTTCACCTTCTGAGACTCCAAAGCACAAGTTCACAGGTACGTGTAATTGATGTCCAAACATTAGTATATATGGGGTAAATCTTTTGGTGTCATTTCTGGGGGAGTGGTAATCATGGGCTAAATAGGGAACGTGTTACTCAACTGAGATTTGTGTTCACGCCTTAATGGATCCATCAAAGGCCAATGGAAATATCAGGTAGTGGTTATGCTCCTTAGACTGTTGTTTTATTCTTTCTTTGTATTTCTAGTTCTTTGAACAGTGTCTGAGACATACAAACACTCACTAAATGCTTACTGACTAGAATTTCTACACTTAGGTGTAGTTTTTGTTTAGTTAATTAAAATGATTATAACAATGATAATAGTTAACATTTATATAGCACTTTCCATGTGCCAGTGTAACAATAATGCAATATTCACAACATCCATGGTGATTATGAATATTCCGGCATAGTTGTGAATCACAAAATGTAGCAAACTCTCCATATGGAGGGCAGAACCAAAGCCTTTATTCAAATACCAGAAAACCAAGTCCCAGAACCAGAAAGCCAAAGTCATTAC
>CM053590.1:32724465-32749476 GCA_028646515.1 Pseudochirops corinnae
CTGTTCATAGTAGCATTCCTTTGGGAATCTGCTGGTGCATGGCATTACACAGGTATATAGATATAGAAAATTAGACAGACTTAGTATTTATTAAAAGCTCACTAGGTGTCGGACAGGAGCAGTAAGGGGATGTGCTTTATAGAGTGTTGAGCTTAGAGTCATAGAGACTCATCTTCCTAAGTTCAAGTTGGTCCTCAGACCTTCAACGAGTTGTGTGACCCTGGGCAAGTCATTTAACCCTGTATGTCTTCACTTTATCATCTACAAAATGAGCTAGAGAAGAAAAAAGGAAACCATTCCATTATCTTTGCCTTGAAAACCCCAGATGAGGTCATGAAAAGTTGGAACTGGAACAACTGAAGAACAACAAAATGTTCTAGACAATACTCTAAAGGTTGGGAATGCAAAAATAATTACGTGATACACACCTTTGCCTCAAGAAGCTTACATTCTAAATGAAGAAGACAGTACATAAAAGATATCTTCAAAGGGGAAAGGAAGAGGGGAATTGGTCTAGAGATGCAAGGGAAGTGGCCAAGAGGCCTGATTCTAGGCAAGACACGTCAAAGGTTTATCTATCAGAGTCTCACAACCCAGAAGCAGAAGCCAAGGTTCTAGTTCTGGGAAGGAAGGTCATATGATATCAAAATGGTCATGAATAATTAATAATAAAAATAATAACGATGTGTTCATATAGTGCTTTAAGGTTTAAAGATTACTTTCCATATGTTATCTCATTTGATCCTCACAATAAGCTCTATTCTACAGATGAGGAAGATGAGAAGTTATATAGCTTGCCCAGGTTCACATATGTGAACACATATGTGTCTGAGGGAGGATTTAAACTTCAGTCTTTAGTGGATACATATTGTTTCATTTTTATCTCGTCTTTTTAAATTAAATGTCCGTTTTGGTGTAAATTTTGTGATATACATCATTGCTAGAACAGTAGTACACACATCTATTTCATAAACAAGCATAAAGATGCGTGTTTGGGGTAGATACTCACTTGTTCTTTTCTATGCATTTACTAAACTAAAAAAGCCAAAACAATAAAACAAAATCACAAATGTTCCCTCTTATTTTTCTCCTTTAAAAAAAAAAAACCAACACTTATCTCCAGACAACACAGGTTGGATTTCTCACAGATGTCTATTTTTCTATCATCTATCATTTATTTATCTATCATTTATCTATCTATCTATCCATCTTTCTATCATATATCATATATTTATCATCTATAATTTATATTTCTGTAATCTATGTCACCGATGTAACCATCTTTCAACCATCTATCATGTATCTCTCCATTTATCTTTCATACAACAATGTTTCACTCATACTCATCTCCCCTTCCCCCTCTTACCTAAGAGAGAAGGTGGGGAGGGGAGACTTGTAAGAAATAAACATATTGAAGTAAAAGAAGCCCATACAATGAATATGTCCCAAAATGTATGCCTCTGTAATTTATTCCATTATATCTCCAACAGAAGATGGGTTAGCATGTTCCATCAAAGATCCCCACTGAGAAATGTTTCAGATTAGACATT
This sequence comes from Pseudochirops corinnae, assembly GCA_028646515.1. NCBI lineage: Eukaryota > Metazoa > Chordata > Mammalia > Diprotodontia > Pseudocheiridae > Pseudochirops > Pseudochirops corinnae. Next base: position 32,726,016 of record CM053590.1, read on the forward strand.
ACATATGAGTGGCTTAAAAGTCTCACGATTTGGAATGTCTACCTTGAAGTTTGCCCACATTGTGAACTTTTCAGTTTGGAATCCCCCCCACCTCACTCTTCTCCCCTAAAACCAAAGCCAAACAAAGAAAATATCCTTCAACAACAATAAATAGAGTTTATTGCGCTGAAGATATAATATTATCAGGAACACATGATTAATAATAAGAAATTCCTTTCTAAGAAAATTCATGATCAAATTCAAAGAAAACCTCATTTTATATTTTACCATGATTCTAGCCTAACTTTTCATTTTAATTTTTGGAATAATTTCCCTCAAGTGTTATAAATATAATCTTAATCATTTGGAGGTAAAAATTATTTTAATAGTGTGATTTCTTAAATTTTTATGGTTTTTAGGAAGTAATATTAACACTAGTAGAGCTTAATTACCAAAAAATAACTCTAGCATCTCCATAGATGTTAGTTTCAGCCTGCAAAGCTCTCTCATTCTCTCTCTCTCCACACACACACACACACACACACACACACACACACTTCTTTGGAGAGCCTGAGAATCATTCTATAAATTCTAATGAATTAAAAGAGATAATAAAATTATGCATACACATATACAAGTTCAAATTTACAAAATCTTCTAGTACCCTTATACATATCACTAATGTATTACCAAAGTCTATTTACTAATATCATCTTTATATTATATTTAATATTACCAGTGGTATATTAGTACTGAAAATGCAAAAAAAATACTATTTTTAAAGTTACAAACTAAAACCAAGTACTGAAATCCTGCTTTCTCAGAAAAAACTTGATGAATTAGACTCTTCCTTTAGGTTTATCACTTGTAGAGTCACTTAAGAACAAGGATAACTAATTTAACATGAAATATGTCACTCTGGAGATACATAATGTATCTAGAGATACATTAATACAAGTACTAGTGATATTTAAGGGGCTACTTTGGCTCCATTAAAAAACTTCATTCTGAAAGAGAATTAATCCTTTCAAAGACTTCTCGAAGAAATTCTAACAAATAAAATTACATTTATTTGTTAGTTCTTGAATCATAATCATGAAAGCAGTTTAAGATTATAATTAGTCAAAACTGTAAGGCAAAATGCTAGGTGATGTTTTGAAAGTTGTATAGTTCAAATGCATCTAGATGAAAATGGTTAAGATCCACCATAGAAACTTAAATTGAGTATTAAGTAATCCATCAAGAAGTATTTATTAAGTACCTAAGTACCAGGTATCTGTCTCTTTCTCACAGATGTCTATTTTTCTATCATCTATCATTTATTTATCTATCATCTATCTATCTATCTATCTATCTATCTATCTATCCATCTTTCTATCATTTATCATGTATTTATCATCTATAATTTATCTTTCTGTAATCTATGTCACCTATCTAACCATCTTTCAACCATCTATCATGTATCTCTCCATTTATCTTTCAATCATCTATCTATTTATCATGTCTCCCTCCATCCATATTTATACACAGATATGGATACCTACCATAGAGGCCACTTAGTCCAGCCCCTTTATTTTACAGATGAGGAGCTGGGGCTCAGACAGGTAAAGTGATGTGTCCACAGAGAGGAAAAAGCTGAGCCAAGATCTGAAACCAGGCGCTCTCCCTCCACATTTTCCACTTTTTTGATTTCACTGCTGTGCTCTATCGACGTGCATGTGCATACAAACTTCCTCATCAATTCAGTTCTATACCTATTCTGCAATGTATACTCTCAAACAGTTGCCAAGAATGCTGAGAGGCTACATAACTTATGTGGTGTCACAAATCCAGTACATGTCAGAGGTGGGTTACAAATCCATGTCTGTTTGTTTTACCTGGCTTTGAGGGCAACTCTCTATCCACTATGCCATGCTATTTGTCTCTCAATACATATTTATATCTATTATTTATAACTACATATCATCTATGTCTATGTCTATAATTATATTTATCTTCCATCTATTTATCTATCTGTCTTTATCTAAATATATAAACAGAAAGATAGATAAGTAGGTCGATAGATGCACATAATCAACCTACAATTAGGTTGGCTGTCAAAGATTAGTTTGCAAGTTGGTTATTTAGATTTTGAAATGAATTTTTCAGAGAAATAATGTTACAAACAATGAATGAATCTGTAGGCTAACCTAAAGAATTCTATTACTCATACTATAGTTGAACCGGAGGACTAGGTTACAAATTTTGAGTCCTGAAAGTAAGTGATGACCACATATAACATGGCAGGAAGAATTAAGATGATGAATCAAATTGTCTCCCCTCTTTCTGAGTACAGAACTGGCCATACATGGACTGTGACTCTCCTACCTTCTAAGATCCGTCATTAGAGGTCCAGTGTACTTATGCTACTTGAAGTCCTAGTGTGGGGAGGCCCAACTATGTCAGGCAAAACCTCATTGCTCTCTCCTGTAGAGTACTCCATGTTTCAGAACTCTCTCAAATAAAAATTCTTCCTTCAATGTGCCTTATTACAGTTAGAGATTAGAAGGAAAACAATAAGCAAATTAATTCATACTGAACTGAATAATTGATTAACTTTCTTAAGGTTATTTGTATATTTGGAAGAGGAAAATTACTAACTTAAATACATCTTTAACTGGTGAATTTCAGGCACTAATGAGATGAGGTTAAACAAAACCAAACAGCAGTGGGATATGTGGGGGCAAAGTTCTGTTCTAACACACTTGCCCAGCAATCTGGCTTCTTGGTAATGTTCCCTAGGCTGTACAGCTTCTGCCCTCTGTCTATTTCTAAGTTCATAAATAATCTAAAAATGAAAATTTCCTAAGATTTCCTTTTAGTCACACCAAGGACTCTACTGAAAGAGGGAGAGGTTAGAGTACAGATTTAGAGCTGGAAAAGTTCTCAAAGGTTATGGAATGTCACTCCTTCCTCTCAGCAGCAATGAGAAGTGAAATGACTGGCCCAAGACTACCCAGAGGGAGGCTGTCGATTTTGAATGGAAATCCTTTGATTCCAGAGACAAAGCTCTTTGGACTACATTCCACAGACAAAAAGAGAATATTTTAAAGTATCCATTGTTTTGAAAGTGTAGACCACCTTTAGAAATCATGGTAGATAAGATGGTTATGAATCCCTAGTACACCTATGTAACAAAGACATGAAAGTAAGTGTAGAATTAAAAAAAATCTGTGTGGGTATGTGTACGTATGTGTTTTTACCATTGCTTTAAAAAATTCTGTTTCAAATTTTTTTTTCTCTCTCTCCCACCCCCCTCATTTTTGAGCAATTTGATATAGGCTATACATGTACAGTCATACAAAAATATTTTCATATTAATAATATTATGAAAGAAAACACAGACCCCCCAAAAAAACAACAAGAAAAATAAAATTGAAAAAAGTATGCTTTGATCCACATTCAGACTCCATCGATTCTTTCTCTGGAGGTGGATAGCATTCTTCATCCTGAGTCCTCCAGATCTATCTGGGATCTTGGTATTGCTGAGAATATCTGAGAGTCCTTCCTAATTGATCATCACACAATATTGCTGTCAGAGTATACAATATTTTTCTGGTTCTTATCACTTCACTTTGCATTGATTCATGTAAGTTTTTCCAGGTTTTTCTGAAACCATCCTACTCATTACTTCTTAAAGCACAATAGTATTCCATTACAACGACATATCACAACTTATTCAGCCATTCCCCAACTGATGGGCAGCCCTGCAATTTCCAAATTGTTGCCACCAAAAAAAAGAGCCACTACAAATATTTTTGTACATATGAGTTCTTTTCATTAAAAAAAAAAATCTCTTTGCTGGATCAAAGGTTATACACAGTTTTATAAGCCATTTGGGCATAGTTCCAAATTGCTCTCCAGAATGCTTGGATCAGTTCATAACTACCAAAAGGCAGAACCTGCTCTGAATCTTGAAGGAAATAAGGAATTTTTCCAATAATAATGGGAGGAGAGAGAGTATTCTGGACACTGAAGACAGCCAGTTGGAGATATTGTATGTGAGGAAAGGCAAAGTCAGTTTGCAGTATTGCATGTGGGAAGGGTAATTACATGAAATGAAGCTGGAAAGTTCCAATCCCTTAGTTTTACATCCAAGAATCTCTCGTGGAGGTGGGAGAACTGAAAAGATGACCTGAATAGCATGTATTTACTCCTGTTACTGCATGTTCCTAAAGACAACTTAAATTTATAAAAAAAATGGTATCCTTAGTTCCTAAAAAGTTGAATGGAAGTTGTATGCCCTACTTCCTAGATATTGGAATCCCTGATCACCTGCCTGGATTACTGGGTGGAGACATAACCCAGTATAGAATGAGTTGGAAGAGAAGTCAAAATGGATCACTGGGCTTTTTTGAGTATATTGAGTAAAAGCTAAATAAAGGAAGTCTCCCTCTAAAGATCATTAGAGATTGCTAAGCAGAACCCCCTCACTTTACAGAAGAAGAAACTGAGGCTCAAAGAAATCCAGTGATTTGCTCCAGATTACAAAGATAGGAAGTGAAAGATGAGGAGTGATCATTTAGCATCTTCCCAATGAATGTTTATTTAAAACAAAACAGGGTTATTTGGTGTATATGTGTCTTTATACATGCTTACAAGCACACACAGATTATATATATACAAGACACAATGGAGTGTGTAGAAACCTAGACTTGGACTCAGGACAACCTAGACTGTCTGTCCATCTCTGCCACATGAACTGTGTGACCATGAGTAAAACATTTCACTTTTGAGTGTCCCTAACAACTCTAAGAGTTTAAGTTGTTGAGGTGCCAAAGTGAAGTGGTAGAAAAAGTATCCGCCCGCCCCAGGACCTCTTGAAAATGATGAAATCACAGATCCAACAACAAATGGAAAAAAAAAATTCTACACACACACACGCACGTGCACACACACACACACACACAAACACCCACACACACACCCACACATATTATTTCCTCTGACAGAATGTAAGCCCCTTGAGGGCAGGACTGTTTTCACTCTTTTCTTTCTATCCGCAGCATCCAACACAATGACAATAACATAACGGGTGCTTAATATATATTTGTCAGCTGATTCATTGCAGAAATGATGCTCTTCAAAGGAAATTGTTGCCCTCAAGGGCACTATTTGTGGAACTGAACTCCATGCCAGGTCCAAAAACGTACTAGTGAGCAGACTCAAACTGTGCTCTGCCAAAAATCCTCTCGTGCAGCTAAAAAAAGAGCACTTCAATAATACCTTTTGGAAATTTAATAAAATGTGTGTTTTGGTATGCAGATGGTAAATATGTGCCAAACCCTAGTTGTCAGCCGAGTGCCTTCCTCTTTCATCAGACTGAACTGTGGGCATTTTTTAAAAATGACTTCAGTGGTAGTAAATAATATTTTACTTTTAAGTGCAGTTCAGGTGAAGGTAAAGAATCGTATAGCTCAGGGGAGTGCTAATTGGAGCCAATTATAATTTGATTGACCTGTCTTGCTATTAAAATGACATGTAAAATTTATACTGCCCTTGCAAAATGGAAATTTCTTCCTTAGCATATACTAGCTACAGGATGCTCATACTTTAACAAATTCAAAGGTAGGGATTTTTTTTTTTGATGCAATTCCAAATCAACTCTTGGGACCCAAACCTAGAGGAAAGGTTTTTAGCATGGCAAGTGATACAAGAACACCTTATATGAGAAAGGTTGTAGAGAAATTGTTAAAATATTTAAGGTCTAGTGAATTCAAGAAGCAGCATCAAAATACAGGGGTCCTTTCTAATTAAGTCTAATTTTTTAAGATGAAAATTTAAACTCCTTCCTTTGGCAATGTCACAGAATCTCTGGTCTCTGAGTTATAGTTTATATAAAAATAAAATGAAGTCAAGCACCAATTTCCACTGGTAAATAAGAAAGAGTATGTCAGGTGTAGAAGCTTCAATTCTCTCAAGTCACTAGGGGATCATTTACTAAACACATCAAATGATTCCTCGGGGGTCTGGGAGGGTAAATGATTCTCTAAAGGAAATTTACTTCTGAAGTGTAATCGAAATAGAAATAAAGAGTACAGTCTCATGAAAGAGATCTTGCCTCTGACTTCTAACCTCTTCTGAATTTTCTTTCACAGAGCTCAGAGAAATAAAAATGCAGGAGAGAACATAACCTACATTGTTGAAATAAACAAAATCTCCACAAAACAGGCTGACCTTTAAAATACACTAGGCATCTGAATATTTTATCATGGTTTGTGTCTGAAATAAAAAAGAAGATGTAAACCATCCCACGAGGAAATCAGTCATCAAAAGTAAGATGGTCTCTTGGACCTTAAGGGCGTTGGTTGGTGATAGCTCTAGTCTGTAAGCATTAAACAATCCTCAGGAAACTCTTCAGTGAGGGCTAGATTGTGCCATACAAATACAAATTTGCAGATTTTCTCAGAAAAAAATGACACAAGTGATAATCACAAAGTAGCATTAGGCTATTTCAAGAACTCTTATTTTCTCAATATAGAAAAGACACATGAATATGGCCCCAGGGAAAGCCCTACTCTGATGACCCTGGACTTTCAAAGGTTAAGAAGAGATAGAAGCACAACTAGGCTGAAAAGGCAGCAGGTGTTAGGGGTCTTTTGTGCATATAGGTTGCTGCCTCTCACCTCCTTAGTTCCAAATTTCCTTGAGCCACCCAGGCATGCTTTTTTCCCTTTTAAAACTACAGAGAATTCAGAAACTCAGCATCCAGCTAGATAATCAGAACAGACTTTCTTTTCATAGCTCCCCAATGGGAGGGGATCAGAGAATATGAAACCAGAACCCATGACCCCACTCCCATGCACAAAGGCAGAGCAGACCACAAACCTAGTTAGAAGGGTCCTCAGAAGTCATCTAGTATAATTCCTTTGAGTTACAAATAAAGAAATTGAGACCCAGAAATTGATGAGGCTTAGCAGAATCAACAGGTTGGGCATTCAAGTCCCATCTCTGACATTACCTTCATGACTTTGGGAAAGACAATTCAACTTCCCGGGCTTAACTTTCTTTTTCTGTATGCTGGGGAAGGGGTGGGATTAGATCGGCAGCTAGGTGGTGCAATGGATTGGTAATCAGGAAAATTCATCTTCCTTAGTTCAAATCTGTCCTCAGATACTTAATAGCTGGATGATCCTTGGCAAGTCATTTAACTCTGTTTGCCTTGATTCCTCATCTGTAAAATGAGCTGAAGAAGGAAATGGCAAACCAGTTCAGTATCTTTGCCAAGAAAATCCCAAATGGAGTAACTAAGAGTCAGACATAACTGGAAAAAATCAGCAATTGACTTGAATTAGATGACATCTGAGGCCCTTTCATCTGTAGAGCTATAATCTAGTATGACTTTCCCAAGGTCACATGGACAATAATCATCAGAGGTAGAATTGAAAACAGAGGTTCTCAGACTTCAAAGTTGGGGTGCTCTTCCTTTCTCTGAGACCTTGATACCTCCAAAGAAGCATGATGGAGTAGATAGAATATAGGACTCTTAGAATGATCTGAATTCAAATTCCACCTCAGACACTTACTGTGTGACCCTGGACAAGTCTTTCTCCGGGGAACTAGTTCCCTCACCTATGAAAGAAGACAGTTGGACTTCATGGTCTCTAAGGTCCTTTCCTCTTCTCTATTGATGATCTCACATTTGCTTCTAATGTTTTGTCCCCATTTAAAGAGTGCTGGTTTCCCAGGTATGCCTTTCTCTCTCTCCAGACTATGGGATGATTATTTCTGAATGACTCCTCCCATTTTACATCCACTGGTAGAAAGCAAGAATCCAAAGACTAGGGTTCAAATCCTGGTTCTGTCACTTACTAGCTGCGTGATTTTAGAGAAGTCAATGAACCACTCAAGACACTCAAGATCTCAATTTTCTCATCTGTCAAACAGGGAGGTTGGATTAGATGTCCTCTCAATTTAGGATGCTGTGTGATCTTAAGAACTCTCACTCAACACAGCATCTCATATGCACAGGGATAAGTTTCTACCACTATCTATCTTTCAAACACCTTCATTGAGAGACCATCCCAAGCAGTCTCAAATAAACTTAGAGCATCAATAGAAACTGCAGGCAGCTGTGTTTCCTCCTCACCTGCCACAAACAACCAATTTCTCTTTGCTATCATTCTTTGACTTGTTGACTACTCCAGTAGTCTGGAGAGCTACTGAAATTTAATTTCAGAAAGAGGATCAGATATTAGGTCATCTATTTTTTTTTACCTTTAACAACACAGAGAAACATGGGATTTCCATCAGGGAGTAATGAGTAAGATGCTAGAAATGGAATTTAAAAACATATGGGTTCTAATCCCACCTCAGATACATACTAGCCATGTGACTTTGGGCAAGTCTTTTAACATTTCTATTCCTCAGTCTCCTCAACTGAGAAAATGGACTGGGTTGAATTTGATAGCTGCTAAGAAACTTTCCATCTCTATATCTATTAACTAGTGAAATTATGGGTTCTTAAAGTCTTACTGCATCATAACAAATATATTCTTCTGTGTGGTATTTGTCATCTCTTAATTTCTTGTCTGAAACACTTTCCTGGTTAAAAAAAAATACACATACTCAAAATCCCATTTCAGCTAACATTCTGTTTAGGTAAGTGAAGTAAAAGTAAGTGAGAAAAGGGAAAAGAAATCCAAAGAATGGGAAAGGGGAGTGAAATAAGCAAGATTAACTGAGCTCCTATGTGGACCCCTTCTAAACCTGTTGGAAGTGAAGCTCCATGTCAGTAAGATCTATTTTACTTTTGTCTTTAAATCTCCATCACCTAGAACAATGCTTGGTACACACTGGAGCATAATAAATACTCATAAATTAAGTACACCACTGAATGTTCAGTTGCTTATTACCATGATGATTAAAAACCCAACCTGATTGTGATATCAGTCTTGTGACACTTTAAAAATCAATCCCAATGGGTTTAAACATTGTTAAATCATCCCCTGTCTTTTCCAGAGAGTCCCTGGCTTTGGCTCATTGCTTCAATATACTTATTGAATTAGTTGTTTTTTTTTTCTTTTTCTTTTCCACTTTAAGGGGTGGATCTCTGGAAAGAAAGAGAAAGGATATGAAGGAAGCTCTATTTGATGTAAAAAGATATCAGTGAAATCTATTTTAAAATTACTGATGATAAATATCCGCTGAAGTGTTTTTCCTATACCTCCTTGCAATTAAAAGGAAAGGAATAGAAATTTATATATCACCTACTATGTGCCTGGCACTAATCTAAGCACTTTTAATATTATTTCATTCAATTCAAACAACCACCTTGGGAGGCAGGAGTTATTATTACCTCCATTTTATAGGTGAGGAAACTGAAGCTAAGTGACTTGTACAGGGTCACATGTCTAGGATGTATCTGAGGCTCTTTTTGAATTCTGATCTTCCTGACTTCTGGCCCAATAATCTCCATGGGTTCTTTAAGTTCATAATTTCTGTTTAGAAGAACAAGAAGAAGCAAAAAGGGAAGGAAAGAGTGGAGGGAGAAGAGAAAAATTGAGAAGAGGAGGATGACAAAATGAAGAGCTAAATAATCTAAATTGAATTAACCTCCTTCTTCCAAAATAGTCAAGGTTTGCTTTATGTTCTATCTTTGGTGGAACTAGAATTAGATGAAAATAATGGAAATCTAAAAAAAATATTTCAAGTCAAGAAGCATTTCTGAAACCTTCAAACATGTTTCAAGTCCCTACTCTGTGCCAGGTACCTAGCGTCAGGGGTTCAGTTTTCTGTAGCTCAAATTTAGTTTTTTTTTTCTAAAAATCAAAAAACAAATTTAGATTGACTGCTTCTTCTATCTCAGACTATTTCTGTCTCATCTATATATCTATAAATGCATACTTCTATATATTTCAGAAAATACACATATATATTTAAATGAAAGCCCTTACATTTTCTCCATTCAAAATCATATGCCCATTTCCTCTCCTTGCAGATCACTATCTGCCTAATCCCATGCCAAAAAAAAAAAAAAATACAACATAACCACCTTTTCTCCTTTGAAGACTTGCTGAAGGAAGCACTTTCTTAGTTAAAAAATAAAAACACCAAAAAGAAAAAAATTCTCATAGCTCATCTTCAACCAACATGATAGAAAAGCATTTTCTTCAAAGCCAGGAATATAGATTTGTGGTATAAAGCCATTAGATCCCAATTCACTCAGAAGTCTGGACAGCTGGCATAAGCATCCTAGAACAAAATTACCTGTTGAAATTGACTTTCTCAACTGACATAAACATTCACTGACTTTGCTTAGATTCCCGAAGTGCCCAACTTAGCCAAACAGCTAATTCACCTTCTTTTATATTTACAGCACTTAACTCTATTGGTTTCTTATTTTCTAAATATACTCCTATTAAGCAACCTCTTTTTTTTTTTTTAATCAGGCTAACTTCCTTTTCCTTCTTTTCCCTTGTGTTACCTTTGGGTTACATAAAATCTCTTGTTCTTGTAGACTGCATCCCTATGGTTGATACTCTGTCTGAGCTCCCCCCAGGATTTCCCTCCAACCCTCTGCTTCCGGATATTTTTTCTTTCTTCCTGGAAACCAGTAAGTATACCTGACATCAGGAATTACTGCCAACATCCTTTTTGGTGATTGAATTTTATTTCAACACTTATTGTGACTCCTTAGATTTTAAGTTTCTTGAGGCTAGAGACTGTCTTTTGCCTTTTTTGCATCCCTAGGATTTTGTATACTGTCTGGCACATAGTAGGCACTTTTTTAGTAGGCACTTAATAAATGTTAATTATTTACTGATCATTGATGGTGGTCCACTCCTACACATGTTTATTTCCTTGTTTCCCTTTGTTAGTCCAATTACTTGAGCTCCAAACACTGCTATGCATGTAAAGACTCATCCAAACTCAGAATTTGTATCTGTAAAGCTTAAACAAAATGAGAGAATTATGTCTAACATCAAAGTGATTCATAACTGTCCTTTATTTTTGTAGTCCCTATTCATAATACATCTTTATTGAACTTTTGTGTGTGTGTGTGCAGAAAAATATATTCATTTCAAATAGCAGCCAGAGAAGTTGATTTCCCAACATCAAGGAGAGAGAGTGTGAATGAAGTAAGAATAAATAATCTTGGCAATAACAATTTGCTCATCCAAACCTACATGATGTAGGAGTGGGGAACCAATTAATCTTTAATAGCAGCAGTTACTCACAAGCTGCTGGGTCTCCCCCAGATTTCCATTTTTGCATAAGGAAATTGTTGGCCTTGAAAACAGCCCCTATAATACATGAATTTAACAGAAATAAACCTTTTTTTGGCATCAGGTTCATCATATATAAAGTTTCAACCATTTCCTTCCCACAACTTCTTGCTCTGTGTTTTCTTGGTGTTCTCCAAATCCTTGCCTCATTTCCTCTGCTCTATCCCTCCAAGTGTCTGGGCCCCGGGAGGCCCCAATTCAATTTTCTTCTGCAACACCCCTGCTCCGATCTGATAGCACTCCATCTAATCTCTCTATTTTGTCATTTTCCTCTCCTCTCCCCTTTTCTAGGGTTATCCTAGCTACTCTGTACTGCATTCACAGAGTGGACCACTGAGCCACTGAAGGGGAGGCCAAAGATAGCTTCACTCAGCCCTTCATTCCCAGTTACTCATCCCATTCTCCAGTCACCCTTCCCTTCCAGGACCTCTAGAAACTGTCTTTTCCCTTCCTTACCTCATTTCCCTTTGCTCAATATCTTCATCCAAATCTCTTCACTTGAATCTATAACTTTGCTCTGCTCTTGCTGCTTCAACCAAGCATCTGCCAAAGCCCGAGGAACAAATCTGCCATTTAGAAATGTGTTCCTACGGCAATGGAAAGGGTGAAGTAAAGAGACTTGGATTCAAATTCCATCTCAGACACTTACTAGCTGTGTTATGTTGTTATTTTTTTTAACTTCCCTGAGCCTCAGATCTTTTTCCTTTCTAAAATGGATTGGCTTGAATAGTCTTTAAAGTCTTTTCCTGTTCTTTTTTTAAAATTATTTTTGGAGGGCAGGGCAATTGGGGTTAAGTGACTTACCCCAGGTCACACAGCTAGTAAGTGTTCAGTGTCTAAGGCCACATTTGAACTCAGGTCCTCCTGACTCCAGGGCTGGTGTTGTATTCACTACACCACCTAGCCACCCCAAGTCCCTTCTAGTTCTAAATCTGTGGTCCAATTGCTAACTCTGTGTTGGATTTGATGGCCTGTAAGATCCACTGAAGCCCTAAATCTAAGATCCTATGAATATGCTCCCATATTGCTGAGCTAAGTTCCTTGGGTAGTGCACCCTGAAAATAGATGATGGAGGGAGGACCTCTTCTTAGGTATCCTCTGACTTCTTCTATGAGGCCACCTTTAAAAAGATTATAAGGCAGAACTATCAGTCCCTTCCCTTTATACCTCTCCATTCTTCTGATCTTGAGAGAGGGTGAGAGAGTTGGACATGATCAAGTGTGAAAACTTTTCAAGCTCTAAATGAATGATTACAAGATAGTTGGGGGATGATCAATAAAGCTTAATAAGAAAGTTATAGTTGAGACCACACATTTCACAAGAACCTTTATCTTTGGCAAAATTTTAAAACTCTTTTCCTCATAAGATATTCATCAGATTTGTAAATAATCTTCAAAATGGACGGGTTTTGAAAGATCACCAGGTTAGGAGTTAGATGAACTGAGAATCGACTCCAATTCTACTAGTACTATTGTTTTGGGTGAATCTCTAAACCTCATTTGCTTCACTTGTAGAATAAAAAGAATTTAGGTAAAAGAAAAATAATAAACTTCTTTCAGTTCATAAAACTCTAAACTCCTATTAAGAAAAGAGAGAAGAAGAAAGAAGAGGAGGAAGGAGAAAAGGGAATAGGGAAAGACAGAAAGGAGGACAAAGAAAAAACAGATTCAAGAGCTAAATAATTTATAAACTGAATCAACCTCCTTATTCCAAAATAGTCATGATTTGCTTATGTTTCAACTTTGAGAGATTTGGAAATGAGATACAATTAACGAATATCCCCAAAATAACACGTCAAGCAAAGAAACATTTATCAAGCCTCCAAATATGTGTCAAGTGCCTTGTCTGTGTCAGCTACTGCCAGATTTGAGGGATGAAAGCAGAGGAAAGGAAGGGAACAATCATTTATTAAGGTCTTCTATGTGTCAGGCACTAAGTTAAGCAGTTACAAGCAGTATCTCACTTGATCCTTACAACAAGCCTGAGAGCTAGATGTTATTATTATTTCTATTCTACAACTGAGGAAACTGAAGCAGACACTGAAGTGATTTCCCCAAGGTCACACAGCTGTAAGTGCCTAAGGTGAGGTTTGAATTTAGGTCTTACTGACTCCACTATATCCTCTGTACCACCCAACAAGCTGTACAAAGACAAAATGAAACAATCCTTGCCCTCAGAGAACTTACATTCTATTAAAGATATGTATCTGACAAAAAAGTATATGCATTATATTGTGAGCTCCTGTAGTGCCAAGATAATATTCACAGTGACAATATAAACTGTAAATATGCCAGCATAGTGCTCAATTGCAAAATATAACAGACTCTCCATGTATAAGACAGAAGCAAAACATTTATTCAGACACTAGAAAACCAAATCCCAAAACCAGAAAGCCAAATTCATCATAGCACCAAAGAACTTAATATCCCATAACATAGCATGAAGCCACACCATCCTTTAGCCTTCTCATGAACAAATATTTACTAACAAGCCTAAATGTCTGCTTGCCTGCCATCCTCTCTCTCTTTCATGATCTAGCTACTCTGACTCCTAGCTCCCTCTGGGCTCTACTCCACCCTTCAGCAAACTCCTCCCACCACAAGCTCCTTATGATTACATTTAGTTTATTAAGCAGCAGGGAAGATCTTCAAATTAGGGGAGATCTTCAAATTCCCTTAAACCTATTAAGGGGCAGGGGAGATCTTCAAATTACCATTACCATTATAGCTCCTTGAGAGCAGGGGCTGTCTTTTGCCTCTTCTTATATCCCAAGTGCTTAGCACAGTGCCTTGCACATAGTAGGTGCTTAATAAATGTTCATTGACTTACTGAGCAGCTAGGCGGCACAGTGCATAGAGCACTGGGCTTGGAATTAGAAGGACTAGTTTTCATGAGTTCAAATCTGGCTTCAGATACTTACTAGCTGTGTGACCCTGGGCAAATCACTTAACCCAGCTTGCCATAGTTCTTCATCTATAAAATAAGCTGGAGAAGGAAATAACATACTATTCTCTGTCTTTATTTTTTTTTCCAGAGTACTGAACCAACAAAAGCATCAGTCTGATACATCAGTCTATATACAGACTCTAACTGAAAGATCAGTAATGGCATCATGTGCTGCCGACATTACCTGTACTTAAAGGAAAAAGCAAGGACTCTAAAACTTGGGGCAAGGAAGGAATGCATTCTTGTGAAAAACCACTTTCTTAAGGGCACAGGGACAGGACATGGACAATCTCATGTGGAGAATTGTTTCAGGGCAGTCTGATGAGCACATCAAGCACATAAAGAAGCATGATTCAAAATGACTGAAGACATAGGTGGAAGAATGATGGGATGGGTGGGGGAGGGGGATCTTGAATTGCCAGGGTGGGAATTTTACATTTTTTTTCCTACTGATTTTAGAGTAGTGTTGGTCAGATAGCAAATAGGGAAAGGAACTATGAAGTCTGATGTGAGGGTATAGAGAGGAGATAAGAATTCCAAAAAACTTTATGGACTTTTCCATTAAGGTTATGGGAAAAGGACAGAAAGGTAACCAGGATAACTTAGAGAAGAAAAAAGAGAACCAATGTGATATAGTGAAAAGGAATGCTGGAATAGGAACCCCATGATCTGGTTCTGAATCCCAACTTACACATTCACCAACTGCGGTATCTTGGTATTTGAATTCAAGATTAGCATGTGTTGCTGATAGAGAGAAGGGCTATTCATCATTACATACAGGATTTGAGCCACATTGCCAGCACATATGGATACAGGGTGATTCAAATATTAAGAAAAACGTAAATGAAACATACCATGGAAAAAAATCACACACACACTGGAGATCCCAGACAAAAGGCATAGAAAGGTATAAAAAGTAGAGTAAGGAGTATCTTTAAGATGAACATCTAAGAGAATGGAACTGAACAGAGAGAAAGGCTGTCATTTTAGCCTAGAGAATTAATAATTTTATACTTGATAGGACATGTAAGCACTATGAGAAGCACCTAGGCTTGGGGAGGAAGCATAATGAACAGAACTTTGATTCCAGGTAATAGTCTAAGTGGAAAGAAAGCCATACATGAGAATCTTTATGTGAAACTTAATCATAAATAAGCTGAGGAAGAAAGGCAGCTAAGGTGCAGAGCATGAATAGAATAAAATGAAAGGCTTTATGCTGCTACCCTCTAAAGCATTTCCAGATAGAGTGGCTTGGGATCCGTATTTCTAGCTGGCTCTGGGAAATATTTATGTAACCCATGGCCCCAAAGTTCTGGACTCACATGGACCAACCCCTATCTTAGGGGCAGGCCAAAAAGATCAATATCTTTAGTTGGCTCTTTGCGCACACGTCCAGAGGTTATGCTGAAAAATAGATGGAAATGACTGAAGAATAGTTGGTGTCAAGGTTTTAACAAATGTGGGCAATACAGTCCCAGGCTATTGTAGAAATATTGAAGATAACAAATGCATATTGGACATAGAATAGCCTTTATTTCTTCCCACAGAAAATACATAAAATAGTGCAAGGAGCAAAGGACTCATGGGCACCCATAAACAGCTAGATGAAACACATGAAACATTCATCGCCATAAGTAATCAACAAAATTCTCCCTCTCTGATGGGCTCTATTTTTTTTTCAGGGTCCTAGAGTCCTTCCAATTTAGGGTAATCTCAAGTTTTGGACTTCACTCAGAAGGAAATTAAAAGTTGGGGTTGCCAGGGAGGCACCACTCTGATGTTCTGGTGAATCTCTAGCTAGCCAATTGGATCTCATAGAGTCCTTTCAAACCTATAGGGCCACATTGTAGTGTGGACTTCCCCTGGAAGGCAAGCACACTGTGTGTCTACTAGAAAAATGCCTTTCAATTTGGAACTTCACCATTCTAATAACTGACAGCAATGGAGAGGAATATTAGGATGTGTCTATAGGAGTGGTAGGTTCATTGCTCTTCCATATTGGGGAAGCTGTTTTTACTGATTCTCCAGTTCCCCAACCAAATAATAGGGAATATTTGGAGTTTTCTGCTGGGTTTTCTATAAAGTCAAGAAGATTTTCTGTCATATCACCATAGAGATCCTATTTTGCTTTGATCCTGATAGTAGAATAACTTAATTGAACACTAATTGCAATGGTATTGTTCCAGGTGCTATCAACATAAAAAATAAGGTGAAATAAGCACCATTTCAAAGTCCTTGACAAGTTTCCAGTTTATACAAAGAAGTTATTAATGAGTCCAACATTTAAGGTTAGAGAACATTTATATTTGTACACATTCATATGATTATGCAAAAGATAAACAAAAATCCTGGCAATGTTTTGCTGATTTGTCCCTGGGCTTCTTGTCTTTGGTCGGTATGCAACTTTGGGGTGAAAAAGGGAAATGTAGACAAGGCTAACACATGAGACAGAGCATCCGATCTTCCCTATTTCTGTCTAGAGCACCATTGCCTGCTTACCCAGATTTGCTAGTCTTCCTTGATTCTTCTATCTCATTCACTTTCCATATTCAATCAGGTGCAATGTCTTCTCCCCACATAATATCCATCCTATCTGTCCACATTTCTTCACCCGCACAGTCTCCTTCTTAGTCTCTGCCTTCAGCAACTCTCATCTGGACTATGACTGTAGTCTCTGAACTCATCTCCCTTCTTTCAGCTTCTCACCTCTCCAATTGTTCCTCTATACAAGGTACTAAATTCATATTTCTAAAAAAATAGATCTTAATCTCTCAACTTAAAAATCTTTGTTATCATTTCATTTCCTCTAATATAAAATAGGAAGTCCTAATGCTGTCATTTTAAATCCTACCCAGTCTGGCTGCTGCCGAGCTTTCTCAGCTTGTTTTCCTCTTGCACATACACTATTTCAGCAAAAGTGGCCATCTGGTTGTTCCTTGTATTTCTACTCCTCTCTCACCATCGTACCTTGTATAGTTGATTCTCTCATATCTGACATATCCTCCCTTCTCACCTCCACCTATATTCTATTCCTTCTAAGACCAACCTCACAGTTATTAGCATTCTCTCACTCATGTTGCTTTGTATATGTCTGTCCTTCCTTGTCCCAGTATATGCTTTATGTCCACCAAGTAAAATATAAGCTTGTTGAGGGCAGAATCTCATATCTCTAACACCTACACCTTAACTGTCATGATCTAGACCAGTGGTTCTCAACCTTCCTAATGCCACAACCCTTTAATACAGTTCCTCATGTTGTGGTGACCCCCAACCATAACATTATTTCTGTTGCTCCTTCATAACTGTAATTTTGCTGCTGTTATGAATCGTAATGTAAATATCTGATCTGCAGGATGAATTTTCATTGTTACATATTGAACATGACCCGCAGGTTGAGAACCACTGCTCTATATGTTGATTTGAATCACTTTCACTTGAGGTTGAGGCCTCTATCGTTGGCTTTTTGAGTTTCACTTATGTGTGATATGATATGGAAACACTAGACAAAAACCTCTTTGTGAGGTACAATTTGTGCTTTACAAAATGTCAAACAGTACTTTGATGTTACATATGAATAATACTACTAACAAGAGCAACAACTAATATTTATCTGGTGCTTTAAGATTTGCAAAGCACTTTTCAAATACTATCTTATTTGATCTTCACACAACAACTTTGGGAGGTAGGTACAATCATTATTCACATTTTAAAGATGTGGAAACTGAGGCAGATGTTAAACCATCTGCCTACGGTCACACAACTGATTAGTGCTTGAGGCTGGGTTTGACCCCTGGCCTTCCTGACTCTGAGTCCAGTGTTCTATCCACTGTACAACTTGTAAAACTTTTAAAAATTAAATTATTTATTTTAACAAAGCCCTCAGAATTATCAGTATTCACTGGACATCCGCATGCTGCAAACTTATTATTAGAAATTTAACAAGTCCAAAGGTTATAAAATCATAGTTCTAAATGATCACAGGATCATGGATAAAGCCTTCTGGAGTCATATAATTTCAAACCCTTTGTTTGACAGATGAGGAAACTTAAGCCTAAAGCAGTTTAATGAATGAATCGTAAAACATACATAGGTTGTAACTGGCAGAAGTAAAATCCAAATGCTGTTACTCTATCCTAAATCCAGTCAGCTTCTACTGGGTAATTCAAAATCTCCCCACTGGCTAGATCACGCTAATTCTAGAACTACACATTTTTAAAGAAGATGAGTTTAATTTCTGAAAAGCTCCCGCAGCAGATTGTAAATATTTGGCTCCTTCAATGATAGTATACAATTTCCAAGATAAACAGACAGAAACAGTCTTTGGAAAATCTAGTGATTACATTTATTTTCATGTATATATCTGAGTAGTTCATACACTGAAAATGAGACCAAGTGTTATTTTTTCACCCAGAAAATGTCCTGCATTTGTTATTCACAGGACATTATGCAAAACTGCCCAAGGGTACCAAAGTAAGAAGAAATTGATTTGCTTTTACAACTTCAACAAAGAAAGAAGAATTCTTGAAGTCAACATAGCAGGGAGCCAATACTAACATCAGTAAGAAGAAAAAAAAAACACAACTGATTTTTTTGGACAAAAGTGAGGAAAAAGAAGTTTTAGGTTTCTCATTCACTTATATTTACTTAAGGAAAGTGCTTAATCATATATCATATTTATCCCTCTACCCCCTTTCGCCTTTAAACTAAGTCATCAGATTTTATTACCAAAAATCTTTCCTGGTATGTCCATGCATACCAGTTGAAGTTTGTCCTATACACATGAGTGATGTTCTAGGTTAAATTAGAATAATCCACATGAAGCTTGTAGTAATTGTGTTCAAGTAACTCAACAACCAAAATAAATAAATAAGTCAATAGATTAAAAAATAAACCTCCCTAATGAAAAAAAAAATGGTTGCTGAGAAAAATTATCTTCTAAATACTGTACATGAGCAGACATTTTGAGATGAACTTCATGTAACCCAACTGAATTTAAATGAAAATTGACACTCATAGTGTAAATACACTATATTAATAGAAAATTAAACCAGTGAGATTTTATCAGTGAGTGGATTATTCCTGAAAAACCTCTGGTGGTTGATTAGTCCCTATCATTTTACTAGAATTTGGCTCATTAAATTCTTTTTCTACTGGATTCAATGATGAGTAAAGGTTTCTGATGAGTTAAACTTCCTCTAATAATTATTATGAAAAATGCTTCTAAAAACACTGGCAAGAGAACAAAATTAAAATTATAGAAATGTGTAAAGAAAAGATGCAATTGCTCTTATTTGTAAAAGACAACATAATCCACTTAGAAAACTACAGAGAATCAGCAATGGAAATTATTATTATTAGCAATGTAGCATTATATTGAATAAAATCATAAAAATTAGAATTTCTAAACAGTACTAAAAAAAGAAAAAGAAACAATAAAAAAAGTCCATTTAAAGTAACTAAAAACACACAAATTCTCTGAGTCAAATACAACTACAAAACAACAAAAGGAAGCAAATAATTGGGGAGACATTTGCTACTCAGAGATGGCTCATGATAGCGTTAAAAATGACTATACTACTAAAATTAATTTATATATTTAAAGTTAAACCAATCAAATTATTAAGGGGATATTTTGTAAAATAAAAGAAAATAACAACAAATTGCCTTTAAAGTAAAAGGTATGGAATCTCAAAGGAAATACCAAAAAAAGTGAGAATGAAAGGGACTTAGTATCAAGGGACTTCAAACATTAGGCAGCAGGCATGAAAACTATTTGGTACTGATTTAAAAACAGAAAAGTTGATTGGGGGAACACATCAATCAAGAAAGAAGCAGAAACAATGCAATGTTTAATAAACCCAAGAACCTGAAATACTGAAGGGAAGTCTCTCCATTCTTGACAAGAACTACTAGAAAAGGTGAAAAACAGTTTGAAATAAATCAGAAAGAAGTGATGGGTGAAATAGAAGAAGAATGAAAAGAGTGGGTTTGGAATATCCATCTGAGTACAGTAATGGAGTCAGCCAGAGAAGGATAAAAGGGCTGCTGTGGAACAGTGAGGGCCCAGGTGAGATTAGATAAGATATATTTGTATAGGGAGAGAGGTCTGCCAGGCCTGGAGTCAAGAAGACTTGAGTTTAAATATGACCTCAGATACTCACTAGCCTGTGTGACCCTGGACAAGTCACTTAACTCTGTTTGCCTTAATCCCCTGGAGAGTCATGGCAAACTACTCCAGTATCTTTGCCAAGAAAATCCCATATGGGGTCACTAAAAGTCATACACAATGAAAAGATTATACAACAATTGATTGATTATGGACTGACTGGCTTCTTTTAAAGGGAAGTGGTAAAAATGTTTTGAAAAGAGAAAGCTTAACAATTTCCTAATGTTGCACTATTTGTGAAGTTTTCTGCTTGGCTCTTTTTGACAGCTGTTTCACTATAGAATCACTGGCTTTCCTTCTATTTTCCTCCATAAGATGGTCCCATCATGCATCAGGTAGCTTCAGGGAACATCAAAGAGTCCTGATGCAAAGATTCATCTTTGAAGCCCTGGTTAAAAGAAGGAGGAGCCCGAAAGCAAAGCAGAAAGCCCGGCAGGAAATAGGCAATCTTTGCAGAATAGGAGACAGTAGTCTTCATTAGAAAACAACTTACAGCACAGTAGGGAAAAATATTAAAAAGCAGGTCAGCCTGACACCTCTCCTTGTCTATAGATCCACCCACCCATATGTTCTTCCCATTAACACCCACTTAACACTTAGCAGCTGTTTTCCCAATACAAGCTGCAACATTATAAAGGTAGTAATAGGAAAAACAATACAAGTCAGGCTTTTTCAGTGTTCAGAAAAAATTGCAGTTGGAACTGGGAAAGCATTCGCATTAAAAAGAAATTAGGTTACCCAAGGAAAATACAAATTCCAAGAGAAAAGCATAAGAGATCATATTTTTATATATAAATAGGCATATATGTATATACATATATGTATGTGTATACATACATGTATGCACATATACACATATAAATACATATCAATATATACACATATGAATATATAAACACATACATATACACACATAATACATCATGCACACACACATATATACATATATATATATATATATATATATATATGTATATATATAAACCCTTCTCTGGTTTTACTTATTAATAGTATCATCATGAACAAATCACTAAAACTCAGCTTAGTTTCCTCATCTGTAAAATGGGCTGATAATAGCACCTATCTCAGGCTTGTTGTGATAATAAAAGGAGATAATATATAAAGTGATTTAATTCTATATAAGTTATTATAAATATATTGACAAATATTAGTAACAACAAATAACAAACATTGCTATGTCTATGTTCACCACAGGCTATTATCCAGGACTTATTTTAAGGCAGAAATTTAGCATTGCACTATTTCTAATGTGAATTCAGTTATTTGCATAACTTTGGGAATAACATTTGAATAAAAATTATGATCCTCTAGATTTATGCTGAAGTCAGCAGCATTGCTTAATGGAAATAGGCTCAACCTGAACAATCTAATGCTTTCCCTAGCTAGGCATTCTTTTTTTTTTTTTTTTAAGACTCTTCAGATTGATGAGGCCATAAAATATTATAATATCACAAAGGAATAAAGCGGTCAGTGATGTGGACAATCTGTGAGTGGTAAATATTTTAATGCATTTAGCATTTTGCGGGTGAGACTGCAATTTTGAGAGGAAAGCATTCAGCTAATTATGAAGGAATTTCTAATTGACTTCAGGAGACACTCATGATAAAAGGACTCAGGACAAGAAAATTGCCTAAAGATTTAAATTAGAGGTTATTTAACTGTAGTTGAGTCCTGGACCTATGGACTCCTTTTCAGAATGTTTTTAAACTCCTAAGATAAAACACATAGGATGACAATGGGAATGAATTATATTGAAATATAGTTATCATGTTGATAGTTATGGAAATATAATTATCACAATATTTTTTTAAAAGGGGGGGGGTTCAAAAATCTCAGGTTAAGATTTCTGACGTAATCCAATACACTTATTTTACAAATCAGGAAACCAAGGCTGAGAGGAGTGAGGTAACTTGCTTGAGGTCACACAGGTAAAATGTAACTGAGCTAGGTTTCAAACCCACATTCTGTAATCCTGGATCTTATGTTCTTTCCATGTCATCTATTTGCAACATGTGCAAAGAAAGAGTCTGTTCTACTCTCTCTCTCTCTCTCTCTCTTTCTTTCTCTCTCTCTCTCTCTCTCCCTCTCTCTCTCTCTCTCTCTCTCTCTCTCTCTCTCTCTCTCTCACACACACACACACACACACACACACACACACACACACACACTTCCAATTGGGAGAAAAAATAATAAATAAAAAATAAGAATCAGTCGTATTTGGTTGACTCATGCTTTAAAGAAATGCATTCAAATAGTTGGTTGAATTGTTATGTTATCTTATAAACATAGCCAGAGTCCCTAATTTAGTAAAGGAATCTTCTCTTTGCCCTGAACAAATGATTTCATTAGCATTAAGAATTCCTGGTGTGATATTTCTTTCTGCCAATGCAGAAGTTTAGCTCATCCACACCTTTTTTTTAATCTTGGAGATTGTCCTTGGGAGGTTAATCTTGAGAGTTTGTGGAATTTAAGCATAACCACACAGCTAATATTAAATTTATTCTTCTCACGTACTTTACAGTCTAGCCAAACTAGTCTACTTAACTATTCTACTTAGCTGTCTTCTCTCTGCCTTTGCATAGGCTAATGTTGAGATTTGCTTATGTTTTTTTTTTTTCCTTGTCTCCACTTCTTGGAACCCATAGTTCTCTTCAAGACTTGGTTCAAATATCTCCTTCTTCAAGAGATCTTTCCTAATTCTCCCAAAGGCTAACTCCTGTTCCCTATTACTTTGTAAATCTATTTTTTCCTTTAGAATTATTTTATTAAATCATAAATGCACAACAGCTTCTTAACTCTACAAATGCACTTAAATTTTTAAAGAAAAACGTTATGTCATATTACACCATGATCCTGGCTAATAGCTTTTCAAAACTTTGAGAAAAATCTTAAAAAAGAAGGTTTCACATTGTCACCTGAAACTTACAAATTTAACATTATCAAAGAAGAAATGCTTCTACACTCTTACAAAGACCACTAGAAAGAAACAACAATTAAAAAGCTAAGAAACTGTCTCAAAGGCATTTTTTGGTGTTTTTTGTGTTTTTTACAATCCTTCCTCCACAGTAAGGTAATGTTATTT
>CM053590.1:32749976-32770527 GCA_028646515.1 Pseudochirops corinnae
CACTAGAAAGAAACAACAATTAAAAAGCTAAGAAACTGTCTCAAAGGCATTTTTTGGTGTTTTTTGTGTTTTTTACAATCCTTCCTCCACAGTAAGGTAATGTTATTTAATAATCCAATCCATTCACAAAATGGCTCTCTGCATCTGCTCTGGTGTCTTCTGCCAAATCACTGCATATTCATGCATGACTGAGATAAGAGTTTCCTTAACATTGTTATTTTGATAACCTGAAGCTGTTCTGTTACCTCTGGGCTCTCATCCTCTCCTATTTACACAGTGAAGCCCACGGTCAACAGGCAGAAAAGCTCAATAGCGGCTCCTCTCTCCATAACCCCCACTTCCTCCACTGTCTCCTGAACCATAGTTCCCTCCACCATATGGTCCCCCCATGCTTCTGCTACCACCAAAGTTTCCAATCTTCATTGGACCATAGTTTGAAGGCTGCTGATTATACTTTCCAAAATCATTGTAGTTCCCATTTCCATAATTGCCTCCTCCGTAGTTGTCAAAACCACCTCCATAGCCCCGCCCCCTTGTCATAGCCAGGTTCTCCACCACTATATCCTCCTCTTCCTCCTCCATAAGCAGGACTACCTCCAAACTTGCCACCTCCTGGTCCTCCTCCCTATCCATTGTAACCATCTCCAAATCCACCAACCACTTCCATATCCATCAGATCCCCCTCTAAAATTGCTTCCTGGGCCTGGTCCAAAATTTCCATCGCCACCACGGTAATCCCCTAAACCAGTTTCCTCCTCTTCTGCTCCTAGAACTCTGAACTTCCCTGCACAAGATAAAGCTTTAAAGATAAAGATAAGACCAGATAAGCTGCATTCTGGCCATTGATGGTGTGGTATTTTTGCAATACAATTTTATCCACAGGATCATGATCATCAAATGAAACAAAAACAAAGCCCCCCCCCCCCCTTTTTTTTGCCAGACTGTCTATCTGTAATTATTTCAATAGTAGCAATTTTCCCATATTCCTCAAAGTAATCTCTGAGGTGATATTCCTCAGTGTCTTCTTTAATGCCACCAACAAACAGTTTCTTTACAGTAACATGAGCACCAGGTTTCTCAGATTCCTCTCTGGCTACTGCTCTTTTCATCTCAACCACTCTTCCACCAATTGAATGAGGTCTCTCAGACAGGGCTGCATCCACTTCGGCCATCCGTGAAAATGCTACAAAATCAAATCCCCTGGATCCCTCATAACCACCCAGTCTGTGAGTTCCCCCCATTATTCATAGTAGTTTCTCAAACTTTGTTCTGTTGTCTCAAAGTTTAGGCCTCCAATAAACAGTTTACGGAACTGTTCCTTTTCTCTCTCCATGGTGCGGTGGGTCGCCTCAGGCCAAGAGAGATGAGAAGGATCTCCGCCGACAGGCGCAAAGTGGCCTCATCCTGGCGCCAGTCAGGGGGCTGCCGTGCCACATCCTGGAAAAACACACCGCTGCCGGCCGCTGAGAGCAGGGTCCGAGGCGGAGAGCGAGGGCAAGGTCGGCCGGCGAAGAGAGCGATGCGCGGGGGAAGCAGGCAGAGGCGGCGACTGTGTCGGGGGCGCCAGCTGCTGCGACTGCTGCTGTCGCTCTTGCCTTCCCTGTGACCAATCTGTAAATCTATTTTTATACACCCTGTATTTATTTGGGAACATGAAATATTATCTGTCCCCCAAATAGAATGTAAGTAATACATAAGATTTTTGAGGGAAGGGACTGTCTGATTTTTTTTTTTTTTAATTTGTATTTTGAACCCCTAGATCAGTGTCTGGTACATGGGAATCATTCAATAAATGATTATCGATTAATAGATGGCAAGACCAATTGATTGCAGTATCAGACTCCATACATGATATCAAATATTCCTAGCTCCAAAGCTGGCTTTCTGTCCACCACACAAACGTATTATAGGAATAGTCAAGGTTAATGATGATTTGTAGCTTTACCAAACTTCTACTTTAGTTACTATTTAATTTTATTTCTTTATAACTATTTTATTTATAGTCTGTGTTTTATAAATCCCTTTTGTTTTCTCATTGCTCCAATTTCCAAGTATTGTCTTAACTTATCCCATCCTATCCCTACCCTTCTCTAGAAAAATTGAACCCTTCCTCATAACAAAACTTCTTCAAAGGTAAGTAAATGTGTACAGTTAGTGTATTTGATAACATACACAACTTTTTATCCTCATAAATCCCCTGTCTCTTCACATAGGAGAGGGAGACATGCTTCATCATTGGGACCACTATTAACTTTTTGATTACTAAGTGTCTGGCTTCTTTCTAGGGTCCCTTTATGCACATCTTTGTAGTCACTCTGTACATTGTTCTTCTAGTGTTTATTTCACTTCACACAAATCTTCTCATGATTCTCTGAATTCCTCACACTCATTTGTTCTCGGTGAAGGACAACATTCTATTGACTTCCTGTACCACAGACTGTCTAGTGATTTCCCAGTCAATAGGTGCCTCAGTTCTCTCCACTTTTACATAACCATAAGCACCACTGCTATCAATATTTTGACATATCAACAGAACTTTTAGAGAAAAGAGGAATCTTGGTAATTTTGTCACTACCTCTTATTTTACAGACCAAGGAATGGGGCTCCTTTGAGGTTAAATGACTTGCCGATAGATCAAGATGCTAATTTGGGAATTTAAATCTCTTGACACACTACTTCTACATTTAGGAGTTTTGAGATTCTCTTTGCAGAAAAGAAACATGGTCTGTGAATAGTGTCACTGTTAAAAGTTAGCATGCATGAGAATATCAGGGTCAGCCTGGTCATGATCTTGGAAATGGGCAACTAAAAGCTGATGATCATGTTCAGTGACCTCAAAAAAAAAGCTAGTAGAAAAAATGTCCAGGTTGAACTATTGCTTTTCTGACAATTAATAAATATCCAGTACATTTCAGAGGATTACATTGCTGAGGCTTGAGTAATCATAAAATACTAAGACATAAAAACAATTAGAACATCATAAAAATATACTCCTTTAAGAAACCATAACAATTAAAGAGAGCATAATCAGTTCATGCAGTGTAGTAAGTCATGTTGACATGAGGCCATTGAAAACTATATGCAGCTCATGGGAAATAAAGAGTAAATTCTCATCTAATTAGAAAGGTTTGTGAAGCTATTCAACTCACATTAAAGCAAAGAGATGAGTCTGTTCAAAGTAAAGGATTTTTAGATTTTAAATATTAGAACAAACTTTTATTTCCACCTAGTATGCCATAGGTTTATATAGCAGGTGACTTTTATAGAACTCAAAAGGAATAAACTAAGGGAATGATACCCATAGGTGCCACTGATGGACCATGCAAAAGCCAACTTTTGATTGGTACATACTTTTTGATCATGATCTTATTTCAATAATATCCAAATAGATCTCCCTGTCTTGAATAGCTTCAGTCTCTAATCTGTTCTTATAGCTGCCGCAATGATTTTCCTAAAACATAGTTTTAACCATATAATCCCCAACACACCTGCCAAATAAATTCTAAGGGCTCTCTTATAACCAACAGAGTCACCAACACTTCTCTGTTTAGCATCTAATGTGCTTCACAATCTGGCTCCAACTCAACTTTCTAGGTTTATTATGTGTCAGGGCATAGATTAAGTACATCAATCAAATCATACCACTTCATTTAACTAGGCAAGAACTAGCTTCACTCAATCAACCAGTGGCTTTAGACTAAAATTCCTGATCAACTGTAGTGATATTGTACAGAAGAGGTGTTCACATTGATGAGGAGATTTGTTAATTTCCTGTGGAATCTATATAATATCCAGGAACTAGTGGGAATTAGTTTTGAACCAGAGAGGTTCATGCAAATAGAGAGAAGAAAGTGTTCCACCTAATCCCCTGAGTAAAAGAAAGTCCATTATGAATCTTGGCTTTGGTTTCACACAGCTCACAGTTCAGCCAAAAATTGTTCCTTACACTTACCACTCCATTCCCATCTCTGTGTAGACACTGTTCCCTATGACTGGAATCCATTACCTCTTCATCTCCAATTCCATAATTCATAATTCCTTCAAACTTTAGCTTAAAGCACTTAAAGAAATTAAACTTCTACATGGGAGCTTTCTTGATCCCCCTAACTGCTGATGTCTTTTACAAAAAACAAACTGAAAAACAAACAAAAAAACCAAACACTTTATTTCATTTGAATCACTGACGACAATGACGATGATGATGACAGCTAGCATTTTTTGAATACATTAAGGTTCATTAAATGCTTTACAAATATTATCTCACTTGGTTCTTACAACAACTCTGGGAAAGAAGTGCTATTATTATCTCTCTTAGAGATGAGGAAACGAAGGCAGACAGAGGTTGAGTGACTTCAGGGATATACAGTTCGAACATGTATAAGGTCAGATTTGAACTTGAGTCTTCCTGACTCCCAAGTCCATCATTCTCTCCACTGCATCACCTACACACATACACACACACACGTACATACCTGTGTGTAGTATATCTACACATATATACATGTGTGCATGTGTATATACATGTATCAATGTGCATGCATGCACATATATAATACATATATACATGTTGTCTCTGGTATTAGAAAGTTGATCAAACAAGCATTCATGAAGTACTTACTATGGATGGGCCAGGCAATGTACTATACACAGGAGCATAAATTCTTCAAGGGTAAGACAATTTTGCTTCTGTCTTTGCATCCCCAGAAACTAGCCCAGTGCCTGGCACAGAATATGCCCTTCTTGGATTAATTAATTGTTGTTCAATTCTTCATTACTTTAGTATCAATATTGTCCTGTTCATTAAAGAAGAAGCATTATTACTTCATAACACTTGCTTTTTTTTTTTTTTTTACTGGTCTTCTCACTGTTCTTCAAACTTCTAGAAGCATATGCAGCACTATGGAGGTGTATATTAGATAGGTGTTACAATGAGTAGAGTGCCTATTTGGGAGTCAGGAAGAATCATCTTCCTGAGTTTAGATATGGACTGAGGAACTTATTAGCTGTGTGACCCCAGGCAAGTCACTTAATCCTTTTTGTTTCAGTCTCTTCATCTATAAAGTGAGTTGGAGAAAGAAACAGAAAACCACTTTAGAATTTTTTTTGTAAAGAAAACCCCCAATGGGGCCACGAAGTTATAAATGACTGAAAAATGACTGAACAACAAAATGTCTCTAAATCAAGCATCGAGAAATAGATTAAAATGGAGAAATTAGTTCAATCCAGGTTTACCTGGTTAAAGTGATGTGCCAAGTCAATGACAAAGAGAAGCAACCAGCCATGAACATTGCTGTCACAAAATGTAATCATATCTAAAAGATTGCTCATCTCAAGTAATTCTCCCACCACTGCAACACCTGAATGTAATGGGCTATTACTGTTCTACATGAAATGATGAGTCTAAAGAATAGAGAGAAGCATAGGAAGATATTTGAAATGATACAAAGAAAAGTAGGTAGAACTCAGAGAAGAAACATGAAAGCAACATACAGTAGATAAAAGTAAATCTAAAGTGAATGCCACGTAATTCAGTTAAGCTGATGACCTAGCTTTTGCCCAAAGAAGAGATGAAAAAAATGTACCTATCTCATTTCTTTGAAGAAGTGGGGGATTGTGGGGGTGGAAAAGTATGTGCATGGTCAGATTTATATAATATGGTATTGTTTTGAACTGTCATGTTTCCTCTTTCTTGTTTGTTTTTGTTTTTATATGGAATGTCTCTCTGGGTTGGGAAAAGGAAGGGATATATTTGGAAATGAAGGAGAGTAAAAAACAAAAGTTATTTACAAACTTTGAGTGTATGTGTTATAATCTGAAACCAAAACTATGATGAATTGCAAGCTGGCTGCCATATTTTCAAACATGAGTCATTCCATCTAGTTAAAGGGTAGCTACTATCTACTTCTTTGGTTTTCTTCATCTGCATCATCTTCATCATCATCATCATCATCATCATTTACTTTAAACCTATTAATTCATACTGTATGGAACTCCATATCTATAAATTCTTTCCACTGATACTGATTGGCAATTTTTACTTGTAGTCAACAAAAGTTGCTTTGGGGCATGAAGAATTTGGTGACCTGGCCAGGGTTATGCAACTACTATGTTTCAGAGGCAAGAATCGATTCACTAAGATCAACCATCTATCTACTATACCATGCTTCCTCTTTTAGCTTAGACAAATAAAATTCACTGAAACAGAATTGGAAGGGACCTTTGAGACCACTTTTTTTAAACTGCTATAATATGATACACAGAAATAGAAAAGAAGTTGAGCACAGAGTTAAAAGGAAAAGGAGAGTGGGTTGCATTGCTTTTAGGATATCACAAAGTATTTTTTCTGACCCCAAGCTTCCCATATAACAAAGGTCATCTTTTCAATCTGATCATTTTATCAGTTTATCCAAAACCAAACCATTAATTCCCTTTACAAAAGCACTGATAAAGGGTAATGAATTCAGCTTTTGTTCAAAGACCTGCTATCAAGAGGAACTCACTTTCTCCTAAGTTTGCTCATTCCATTTATTAAGACTTTGTTAGGAAAATTTTCCTTATATAGATAATTTCCTTTTTGGTCAAACAAAATAAATCTAATTCTTCCTTCAACTTGACAAACATCATTGTTAAGATGGTGATTATGTAGTACCAGTTCCTCTCTTCTCTAGGCTAAAAATCCCCATTTGCTTTAATCAATATTAATATAGTATGGTTTTTAAGGTCTCTTTTTATCCTGATTACCTTACCCTAGAGATTTTGCCTAAAGTGTAGGGAGAAGAACTGATCAAGTCTCTAAGAGCAAGACAGCGAAAAGGTCAAGACCACCATGGCTACAATTGTGCTGCTCACTCCAAAGAAGTTAGGGGATGGAGGGAAAAGCATATGCCAGGAAATGGGCATGTTGGCACTATGTCCCTATGGGTAGCAACTGATGGTAATGGTGTCACATGCTGCCAGTGGTGTGGGAAAAGAATTGACTATGGGGAGAAAATGGACCCTTTCCCAGGGGCAAAGTTTGATATGCCTCATGCCAGTTACAACTCTGCTGTAGAGTTCAATGTATATCTCAGGGCACCTATCCTCACCCTTGTTCTGGAAATGACATGTGTTAATGCCATCAAAGACTAGCTTTTTCACAGGTAATATTACCATGTTGATTTCTACTGAGTTTGCAGTACTCAAAACACTCAAGTATTTTTGTAAGTGAACTGCTGTCTTGTTCATCTCTTTCATCTTCAACTAGCACACTGATTTTTTTTAAGCCAGTCTAGTCAATTTTTCCTTCTAAAAATCTCTCAAAACTCACCCTTCCTTTTAATTTCCACAGTATCTCAGTTCAGCAAGAGTTGAAGAAAAGAGCAAGATAACAATGTTATGAAAATATTAAGCCATATGAGAGAGATTCTGGAATATCCCTCTGGAAAGACTGGACACCTTGGAGGGAGGCTAGGTTAGTTTTAGAAAGTTGGTGATGAATAAGCAGGAAAACAGAACTGAGGCAGGGGAAAGTAGTTAAGGTCAAAACCTAAAGACCAACACCTGTCAGAGACAGATTCCAAACTGATCATTGTTTTTGAGAGTGAAGGATTTCAATGACTTGATATTACTGGTCACTCTTCGAAAAGTACTGTAATATCCCTAACTCTGAACAGCAAACTAATTAGTGAGCATCAATAAATACTATTTAGTATTAGTATCCAACCATAATAGATTTGAATATTTTGAAAAATCTGTAGTCTACAAGATGCCATGTTTGTTGAAGGCAAAACTGTCATCATTTTTATCTATCAATCACCAAGCATTTTTAAAGTGCTTTCTAAGTAACAAGTACTGTTGTAGAAAGGACTGGGGATACAACGAAAAGCAAAAATGGAACTTTCCACAAGGAGTATGTGGTACATTCCAAATATAAGGCTGCTGGTACAGCACATCCCAAAAGTCTTAGTTCAGTTTTAAATTTTACTAGGCTAAAAGAGTATGTATTTGATAACTCCATAAAGAATTTAGGATTGATAGCTTAAAACTACACTAAGATTTTTGAGTCACTCTTTAAAACAAGTATATATTTAACTAGTAAGTAACAATCAATCAATAAACATTTATTAAACAGGACAAGGCGCTTTGCTAAACACTGGGGATACAAAAAAACATGAAAGTCATGCTCTGCCCTCAAGGAGCTTAAAAACTAACAGGGAGACAACTTTCATATAAATGTATACAAAGCAAGTTATATGCAGAATAAATAGGAAATAATTAACAGAGGGAGGGCATGGGCATCAAGAGGAGTTAGAGAAGGCTTCCTATAGGTTGAGATATTTGTGAAATAAAAGCTTCCTAGAAGATACTAGTTAAGAGTAAAAATAATAACAATAATATTTAGAATTTGCATGAAAATTTAAGGCTTGCAAAGATTTATATATATTTGTTTCATTTGATTTGAGGACAACAATACTGGAGATGGGTCACTTCAGTGACACTTGACTTTTCATGACCCCATTTGGGGTCTTCTTGGTAAAGATAGGGGAGTGGTCTGGCATTTTCTTCTCCAGCTTTTTACAAAGGAGGAAACTGAGGCAAACAGGGTTAAGTAACTTACTTGCCTATGGTCATTTAGCTAGCAAGTAGCTGAGGTCAGATTTAAACTCAGGTCCTCCTGACTCCAGACCTGGTGCTCAATCCACTGTGCCACCTAATTGCCCCTACCCCCACCTTGGAGATAAGTGCTATTTTTATGATATTAATTTTGCAACTGAGGAAATTGAAGCTAGCTTGCCCTAA
The DNA here is from genome assembly GCA_028646515.1 of Pseudochirops corinnae. Taxonomy (NCBI): domain Eukaryota; kingdom Metazoa; phylum Chordata; class Mammalia; order Diprotodontia; family Pseudocheiridae; genus Pseudochirops; species Pseudochirops corinnae. Next base: position 32,758,755 of record CM053590.1, read on the forward strand.
GTAATACAGATAGGAAGCATCTGAGGTATGACTCTAATTTCAGAACTCTACCAGCATTACTGCTTATTGTTGTTTCTGTTTTTTAATCACTATGCCAGTTAAAATGAAATTAATGTAGTACAGAAGTGTTCTTGAACTTATTTTATTCCAGATAAATTCATAGCTGATCAGAAATTAGAATATATATTTTTTTAATTTCCCTCCTTATTACCCTCCCCCCTCCTTTCCCACTGGCTCCTTCTCAGTTTATTACTTATTAATCACACCCAGGTCTCCCTTTCCTTCAGGAGGAAAAAAAGCAAAAGCAAAAAAAATAAAAAAGTCTTGACATTTCCTCAAACTATCAGCCTGTGTTTATCATCTCTATATACTGCCAATTTTTATAAAATGGAATCTGTACTCTCTATTTCCTTCCCACCCACTCATTCCTTGTAGTCTGGGTCCCCACTGGGCCATTATACTGAAATTGTTCTCTGTGAGGTCACCAATGATCCCTTAGTTGTCAAATCCAATGTCTTTTTCTCAGGTTGCACACTCCATCATTTTTTTTCAGCATCAGGAACTGTGAACAGCTCTCTCTTCCTGGATATTTACTCCTCCCCTGACACTGTGGCCTCTAGATTCTTTTCCTACCTTTCTGGTCACTCTTCAGTCTTCATCATTGACTCATCATCTTCTCCCAGTTCCCCTAATTGTGGATTCCTTCAAGGTGTTGTCCTCAACCTCTTTAACTTTGTCTCTCTGTCAATAATCTCATCTGCTCCCATATGCTTTCAATTATCACCTTTGTGCCGATATTAATGAATAATAATTATAATCACATCAACTAGTATTTCTATGGATCTTTAAGGTTTGCAGCAAAATGCTTTCCAAACATTATTTCATTTGATCTTGCCCATAACCCTGGGAGGCAGATGCTGCTATTATCTCCATTTTACAGAGGAGGAAACTGAGATTAGGATCTATTAAGTGACTTGCTTTGGGCCATATAGCTAGTAAGTACCTAAGGCAAGATTCGAACACGGGTCTCCCTGACTCCAAATCCAATGATCTATCCACTGTGCCATCCCACATGGAGACAACTATGGATCCAGCACTACTTGCTGCCAATTTCTCCCTTGAGCTTTATTCCTGATTGGCTGAGATTCATTTAACTTGTATTGTTTAACTTGCCCTATATCTTCCTGATAGGTGCTGCCTTTCTTATTTTTCCTCTCTGTACTGATATTTTTCTTCATAAAATCTCCTTAGGACTTTCAGGTCTTTCTGTCTACCTTTTGGCTGAATTTTATTTTATTTCTTGTCTTCCCCATTAGACTAGTGTGAGCTCCTTGAGAATAGAGACTGTTTAGCTTTTTCCTATTTGTATAGCAAGAGCTTAGCAAAATGCACACAGTAAGTGGTTAATAGGTGCTTTTCCAGTCATTCATTCAAACAAAAAGTATAATCAAACTCCATCTAATAGATGAGAACAGTGAACCAAAGGGAGGTAGAATTACTTTCTTAAAGAGTCTCAAGTCAGCTGGGGTAGAAGAATAAGTCTTTAATCTGCAACTTACTCCTTTAATTAGTATCTGCTCCTTGTTAATTAATATATTTCCCTCGATTTATGCAATCATCATCTTATGTAGAGCTCAAATATAGGTAATTTCCACCAAGGAAAATAACACCCAGAAAGTTTGACTCACAAGGAAATCTTTCATGGTAAATCATTCACAGCCATCATTTGACAATTTCAAGTTTGCCAGAATAATTATAATCAACAACCCACCGAAACTATAGCAACACCACTATTGTTTATTCTAAAGGTATTACAGAAGTATTTAAGGATTAGGATTACCATATGTGCTGTACCAGGTGGCCTTTGGAAAAGAGAAAATCATGGCACTCCCATCCACAAACAACAGAATTTGTAATTATCTTGGGCCACCTAGGAACATTTCAGAATTTCAGATCATCAAATGACTTAACCCCCTAACAAACCGAATTGACAGCTTGCCTTCATTTATAACATCTCTCAGTAAGTATTAATTATATCTGAAGTATTGATAGATGCCCCAAATTAAATAGAAAAATGTGCCTGGTGTCTATAAGATTGGGGATTATATAGGAATTATATAACTATAATATATATATTATATATATATAATATATATATTATATCTCTATAGATCTCTATAATAACTATAATTATCAGTTAGGAAATCAAAGGGAAAAAAAGTTATTTCTTTATCTTGTAGTCCTAAGAACACTCTCATGATTTCTGAACACTTCTCTTCAAGTCATTAAGACTTTGGATAAGAACAACAACAAGGAAAAAAAAAACAGTGAGGATTAAACTTGTGACCTTTTAATAGAGAAATGATTCTTAACTGACAAGTTAAATGTTTTTACTGCTATAAAAAGAGCTTAGTTGCTAATGAAAAGGTCTACACAATAATTTAATGCATTTGGTTACAATTCCAGAATAAAATTCAATTTCATTTACTCCGAAGCATTACTAGTATAAGAGATTAGTGTTTTCTTTATCACAATCTTCAACTAACTGTTTAGACAGGCAAAATGATTCAAAATGTCCCTGCTCTAATCGAATTATATTTGTCTTAAAGTGTGCATATAAGTAAATGGGACGCTTTGAAAAACAGTATATATTTGATACCTCCATAGAAATTCTATTTATCAATATGTGGACTTTCTACAATAGTGCTGATAGCCAGTGATCCATATTTTTGTTTTTGTTTTTCCATTCTGGACAACTTATGTAAATTTCCTCTTCTCCACTGTCCACAGGGAGACCATCCAACATGCTAGGTATTTCCTCTATAATTTCTTATTTTGCCTGTCTGTCAAGGAAGTATAAGGACTTTCCTTTAGTTATTTCTCTGTCTTGCTATATGGCTGACTCTCCTTTTCTTATCATATCAGTCTCTGGGCACATCCCTAACATTTCTTGTCCTGTATAATTCCTCATTAGTCATATGCTGCAGCTTACTTATATACAAAATGCACCTCTCTATTGCTGGGTAAGCTTTGACTTTAATTCTTTACAAAATGTGAAATTTCATTTTGTTATTCAGTTATTTCAGCTGTGTTCTACTCTTTGTGATCCCATTTAGAGGTTTCTTGGCAAAGATACTAGACTTTTTTGCCATTTCCTTCTCCAGTTCATTTTATAGATGAGGAAACGGAGGCAAGTAGAAGTATCTGGGGCTAGATTTTAACTCAGTTCTTCTTGGTTCCAGGTCCAGTACTCTTATCGACTGTACCATCAAGCCACTACTTACATAATCACTGCTTTATAAGATCAAAGGAAGAAAAGTGATATTAAAAGTATATGAACCTTTATTTAAGGGAAAAATCATGGGCTGTTCAAATTACTATATAATTCCCCCAAGACAATTCTGCCCACTCTCCTTATCATGTTAAATTCTGGATATAATGTATTATAGAAATACGATATCTCTGTGAGAAATATTTAGGGATGGACCAATTTATATTCTGAACACAAGATAATTTTCATGTATTTTGTTTATCTTGTGTGGATATTTAGCCAGTGCTCTTGTTAGGTCATTACAGATCTCATTTAAGGCCTTTAATGTTCCAGAGTTCAATATAATTAGCACAATTTAAAAAAAAAACTATCCTTTCCTATGACTACTTTTACACTGAGTCATTGGGTATTAAAGTAGATATTTCTTAATAATACTAGCTAGAATGTATGTAGTGCTTTAACATTTGCAGTGTACATTTTATATTTTTATCTCATTTGTTCTTCATGACCATCATGTGGGGTAGATATCATCTTACAGATGAAGAAACAGGTAGTTTAGGTTAAAGGACTTACCCAGAATGGCACAGCCAGCAAATAAGTCCAGCTTTGAACTGAGGTCTCCATGCCTCCAAGTCTAGTGCTCTATCACTGTTAACATACACCGGCTAAATTTGTTTTTTATTGTTTCACTTTTGCTTTTGGAGGTGGGGAAGGCAGGGAAATTGGGGTTAAGTGATTTGCCCAAGGTCACATGACTAGAAAGTGTTAAGTGTCTGAGGCCACATTTGAACTCAGGTCTTCCTGACTCCAGGGCTGGTGCTCTATTCGCTGCATCACCTAGCCACTTCCATACACCTCTAAATTTAAAGGAGTTTTGGAGTCATTCTTAGATATTCTCTACTTCAAACAAGTGATGTTAGAAAATAAGCTACAGTTATCTTTCCTATGGTCACTTTACAAATATTTATCATGAGAACTACAATAGATGAGATAAGTAGCACTTTGCTTGCTTGTTTCAGCTATTCAAGTGCCTTTGAATCTTGCTTTGATTGTATCAAAATCTTTGTTGGAAACAGTATACATTGTGTTGCCCTTAATAGGCTTAAGGGAGTTTGGAGACCTTCCCTGCCATTAACAGGGTTAAAGTCATCACATGGAGCTCACAGTGGCAGGAGCTTGCCCAAAGAGCAGAACAGGCTGGGTGGAACAGGTGGGGAACAAAACAGGAAGCAGAGAAAAGCTCCAGCAGAGCTGTGACCAAGCAGAACTGAGAGGAGAATGCTTGTGATTTCAGCACTCTGTTAATGTGCCATCATAGTGATCATGTCTCCGTATCTGAGACTGTTCATATTTTTGCTGGCAACCTCAATTCTGGCTTTTGATTCATCCAACCTGGCATTTCACGTGATATACTCTGCACTTAAGTTAAATAAACAAGATGACAATATACAGTCTTGTTGTTCTCCTTTTCCATCTTAAACTAATCAGTTGTTCTATATTTGGTTCTAACTGCTACTTCTTGACCCACATACAAATTCCTCAGGAGACTAAGATGATTTAATAACTCCCACCTCTTTAAGGATTTGCCATTTTTTGTTATATTCAACACAGCAAAAGGATTTAGTGTAGTCAAAGAAGCAGAAGTGGGTTTTTTTGTTTGTTTGTTTGTTTGTTTTCCTGGAACTCCACTGCTTTGCAAATGTTGGCAGTTTGATCTCTAGTTCCTCTGACTCTTCAAAAACCAGCCTGCCCTTTGGGCAATTCTTAGTTCACATACTGTTGAAGCCTAACTTGCAGAATCTTAAGCATAACCTTGTTGGCATGTAAAAATGAGCACAATGGTTCAATAATTTGAGCATTCTTTAGCATTGCCTTTCTTTAGGAACAGGACATAGAATTTTGCTTTTTGGAGGGGGGAAGGTATTCTTAGAATTGGGGTTCAGTGACTTGCCCAAGGTCACACAGCTAGTAAATGTTACGTGTTTGAGGCTGGATTTGAACTTAGGTCATCCTGACTTCAGGGCCAGTGCTCTATTCACTGTGCGACCTAGCCACCCCAACATAGAATAATCTTTTCCAATCTAGTGGCCACTTTTGAGTTTTCCTAATTTTCTAGCATTATTGAATTCAGCACCTTAACAGGAAAGAAGCTTGGCTCTCATTCAATCCAAACTCTTTTCTTTATAGATAAGGAACTTTATCTCAGAGATTTTAAGAGACTTGAGAATGGGATCACACTGGCAGTAATCAACAATACAAGTATTCAAACTCTGGTCCTCTGTCTCCAAGTTCAGCACCTTTTCCATTATACCACATCATCTCTCTTGTTTTTAGGACAAAGTTTTACCTTAGAGTAATGTCTGATTAAGTTACAGAAGATATTTCTCTTTGTAGGTGACTTGGGGAGAAATATCACACATACACACACACACACACACACACACACACACATACACACACACACTCTCAGATTCTAATCCTGAATGTGTCCTTTCCAGAACCAAAAGTATATTCCTATTATTCATTTAAAACATTTAATGTTAACAATGCCCTTACCAAAGTTTTTTTTTTTCTTTCCTATTTCAGCATACCACATGCTGACTTGAGTGTAATCATAGAATCTTAGAATTAAAAAGATCCATTATCCTACCACTTAAAAGGAAAAAAAAATCCAGTTTAAATATTAGACAAAACCCAATATTTATGCTATATCATTAAGCCCAAAGTAAAGAAGTATAGGCCTTCATGAAGCAAGCAGTATAGAAAGTAGATACCCTGGGGGTAACTGCACAGTGCCATATAATACCTGAGAAAATAAGGAAGTATAAGAGATAAGCATGCCAATTTCCCTTTGCTCAGGCATCAGATTTGGGGGATAATTTTCACAACGTATTCATGAATAATAATGAGAAGCTCTCAGTGTTCAGGTATGTACATAGGGACAATGTGAACAACTGTTGACGTGGTATTCTGAGAAATGTAATTTTAGAAATGAGAATAAGTTACTGATTGCTTCATATAATCGGTTATTTTCTCATTGGATTGTTCAAGAAACCCATTTTCTCCTTCCTGTTTAGGATGTGAAACACCTACTACGTTTTCATCATAGATTCTAGAACTGGAATATCTAGTCTGATCTTCCCATTTTACAGATGAAAACAATGGAGCCCAAAGACATTGAGATTATACAAGAATGTGTTAATGCTATAACAGGGCCTAGTACTAAGGTCTTCTGATAGTCTTTGCCATCATTTACATCGTATTGGGAGAAATATAACTGAATGATTTCTACAAAAGGAATGAGGTATATATTGACAGCAGAATTAAAAGTTGGGATAATTTTGGAAATTACAATGTAGAAAGTGTTGCTAAAGCAGAGTTTTGAAGCAAACAAGGAATTATAAGAGGAGGTAAGGTGCAAATTCATAAAAGCACATGAGAATCAGACAATTCAAATCCTCAACAGAAAGCATTCAGTTAGTTTATCTTTATCTGGAGACAAACACATTATCAAAGCAGAAACAGGGAATGAACAAGACCTAAAAGAACAGAAAACTCCCAAACTAAGGGCAACTGTCTTCAAGATAATGCTAAGTCATGGGGGAAGAGAGGAAAGGAGATTGGATAAATTAAGCAGGACCCAGCAGTGTCTTGAAGGAGGCAGAGACAGGCAAGTTCTGTCCAAGAAGTCACTCTAAAAATGGATCTTTGAGCAAGGCACAGCTTGAGTTGCTCATTATTCCAAGTCAGGCTGGGGTGGCAAGGTTTTCTGCTCCCACTCCTTTGCCTACAAATCTGCAACCTATGCCACTCTCCACCGTGATTCAACTGTTTCTGGGCTCCCCTTGTCCCACATAGTTTTCCTTATCCTTCCACTATGTATCTTATACCAGGCAAAATTTCACCGCCAAAAGCCCACGTGGCAAGTGATGCTATACGTGTATGTCCAATTATTTGTGGGGATGTCTGGACATACTCCAACTCACATCAAGCTACCCCATGAAACCAAGCCTCCAGAGGTATCAAGCTTAATGATTTTCTTGGTCATTTTAGTGTACAGGAGCTGGATAATTTTGATGGTTAAAAAGTTTGAGACATAGTTTCGGGTTAATTAATCATTTTATTAATAAGGCTAACATGTTATTAATAAAAGAAGGTATTGGCACTCTGGAATGTCAAAGACCCTTCGTGGCGGTGGGCTCACAGTTTATATGCCCTTGAAAGAGCAGGTATTCCAGAGAGCGACAATCAACAATTAGTGAGAGAATGAATGAGAGGTGAGTTATATTCCAGTGAGGGTCTTAAGGTATGTGACTTGGATCACCCAAATCTTGGTCAAAGAGACTTATCAATTTCCCTATCACCTGTCTAACAAAAGGGAGAATCCACATTTTTCTACAAATCTGCCCATTGGCCTAAAATTAAAATTTCTTTTATTTTCTTTGATTAGATCTTAGCCTTCCTGGAAGGGTAAGTCTTTGGGAAAGATTTCCCACACTGGTTGATTTCCATATGGGGAAGTAGAAAAAAGAAAAAAACAACAACAACATTGGTCCTAATTCCATAATTCATTCTCAATTCAAGAAAGAAATAATCATTTTTTTAAATAAGCACTAATAAAACGTGAGAGATCTTATTTAAAGACAAAGAATGTCTACGTTAATGTTGCCTTAAAATATTCTTTGTGAACATTTTCAGATGGGAATATTGAGACAAGCAGCATGGTATCGTGGAAAGAGTCAGGCATTAGCTGTGTGACCTTGGTCAAGATGCTTAACTCTCTGGTTCTTATTTCTTCTTGAAGTAAAAGGGTCTCATCGGATTGCCTCTAAGGTCTAATCTATGATCCTATGGTCCTAAGACCTCACTTAAAAGATGTTGGTCCATGTCTTGCCACAGATATTTGATTGCTTTGTTAACCTGGATAAATAAATAGATAAATTTGCTTCATAAAATGGAATCATCTCAGAGATCACTAACAATAATGAGAGCATCACAAGAATTAGGCATGCTCCTCCATGCTGAAAGTCATGGAACCTCTCTTTTCTTACTTGTATTAACCTTGAAATGATTTTGTTTAAAGGAACAACTCAGAAGAAAGGTTAGAGAGTTTAGCTGGAAATATCCATAGGGGAAAAGAGGCAGGGAGAGCAAGAGAAGAGCACCTTAGGGCAGAGGGGCCACAAGTAAGGCCCTCAACACTCTGGAACACTGACTGAACTTGATTAAAATTCAACTGAGAAATATTGAACAAAATAAATAAAAAGAAAAGATAACAGATAATTTCACATTTTAAAACTAAGTCAATATATATATACAGCCTGCAAGGATGCTAATGTGTGACTTAGTGGTCCCCTATTTCTATTTGAGTTTGACACCACTGCTTTAGAACAATGCACTGACCTCCCACCCTGCTTCTCACTGTACCAGGAGTGACATCTCTGAACCAGGATAGGCCTCTAAGATATGGAGGCTGGGACTGAAAGATTCCAAGCGACTCCAATAAGAGGGATGGAAAGTATATAACAAAGATGTTAATGGGGTGTCTCAGTTATGACAGTCAAGTAACAGGCTACTCCCAAGTCTTGTACATAGTGAGACAAAGCCCTCCTGTCTCTGTAGCCACACCAGATCTCTCAGATCAAGAGGTATGATAGCATTAATACCAGGGCTGCTCAGGTACCACTACATTGAGAAGGAAGAGGTCCTCCTTGTATGACAGGGTTCCTATACCTGAACTCACAGAGATCTGCCAATGAGCTAAGCCCTGGGAATTTCTAGAATATTTCTGATATGTGGGATCAAGGGAAAGAGGCAAGGGTACATGAAGCATTATTTGGGAAAAGGGGGTATAGTTAGTGAAGAGAAAATTTATTGGACAGAAAAAGAAAAGGCCAGGGGGAAAAATGTGTCTGTATGTACACACCCATATAATGTAAAAACAAAAGAGTGTGTGTGTATGTGTGTGTGTGTGTGTGTGTGTGTGTGTAATATCATACACACATATATGAAATTTCCAATTTGCAAACTGAACTATTATAAACAGAGAGCAGAACAATGGGTACAGCCGAAGGCATTGCCCTATCAGCTGTTTCACCACTTAATTAAGTTTATAAAGCCCCCATGTTATGTGTGAATGTAATTGTAACACATGTGCCCCACCCTCCATGTTCAGCAAAATAATTTCTTTAAGAATGTAAATATATCATAGTCAAAGTCACACTCTTTGGTTACATCCTAGTAGACACAAATTTCAAAAGATAAGCTTTGGTGGCCCCAAAGCTGAACTCACCCTTTGTGTGTGCACCCCAGATAAAACCTCCAACCCCTCCCCTTACACATAACCACACCCTTCTAAAATTATACTCAAAACCCATGGTTTTGCCCACTGGTTAGCCAGCCTTGGCCAGAATAGACCAGTCAGTTTGATTACCGAGACTAGTTCATTTGTGGAATGGGGGAGCTGACATGACTGGCTGAGTGGAGTCATGATCTAGGCCTTGCTGGTGGGTACCCCCCTAAGCATGGACAACTCTTGGCAGACAGCTCCCATAGATCTTGCTTAACATTATGCCTGGTCCTAGGCATTTACCACTCACCGTTACAATAAACATCTTGTGTATTGTGTATCGTTCCTGACTGGACTCCAGTTATTCATGACACCAGCACATTCCTGTTTTGACAGTTCAATCAATGGACATTTATTAAGCACCTATGCCAAGAACTTTGTTAGATGCTATAGATATAAATACATGATATCATACATAAATGATCCTAAAACAAGTTGCTTTCCTGCTATTATTCTTGTAGGCTGAATGTTCTGTGGACTTTTCCACAGGCAGATATGTTGGGGTTTTTTTTGTAGCTGTCACAAAAGAATTAGGAGGTAAGTTCATCTTCTGTAGGCTCACAGAGAGCATCTTCAGTAACAGATAGGATGACAGAAATCCCAATGCGATTCATCCTATTATAATTATAGTAATTATTTTACGGTATTTTCCAGAGCTGAGATAATACAATTTTACAAAATACTATTATAAATATTAAGAATAAAAGGGTGAATTATATATCAACCCCATCATCCTGATTTCTATTAAAATATAATTTATAGCAATAACAGGATAAATTTGTTCCTTACTATCCCGTTGACTACTGAAATATTGTTATTACAATGACTGCATCATTCCAATATGGAAATATTGGCAACTGTGTTATTACTGTTGTTGTTGTTCCTAATAATTTCTTCAATGTCTTCCACTTTCTGGATTACTTTCACTATACATGTGATGCTAACACACTAATGTGGTTAAATTCTGCCAAGTAGGTTCCATTCGTATTGCACACTTACTGACGATCTGCAAGAATTCTTGCTCTCTGAATTGACCTCTTGTGATCATCAGCTCAGAAGAAACCATCTAGGGGATACAGATTTCCAATACTCTGCTAAATAGCTCTGACTGGGAGACCTAGGCTGCCCTACTGTAGTCTTTAGAAGTTGAAGTCCTTTTTTAATGTTGTTGTATTGCATTCTTAGGGCTATTAAGTTTCCTTTATTCCCTGCACTGGCTCCTGATGGGAATTAAGTTTTCTTCTTGCCTTCTTGTCTGATTGACCTCCATCTTCTATCTACCTAAGGATACTGTATCCCAGCTTGGAAACTGGATTTCTCCAAACTCCTCAGGCTATAATTGTCATTTCATTTTTCTTTCCTCAATACCATCTTAATCATAAATCATACTGTGAGTTATAACTGATTTTAGATAAACAAACTGATAGAGAGCAGAAATAAGGATTGATTTGAAAATCTCCAGCTGGCCAGTTTGTTTTTTCTTTCCCCACAGAAGAAAAGTTATATCACATGAATATTTTTAAATGGTTGTCACTATTACCTAGGTGCCAAATACCAACATTTCATGTCTGGAGCAGGTGCCTGATCTACAGTTTCTCTCTTCTAGCTGTCAAAAGTATCGAAGAGATAGAAAAGGTCAAAGCTTCCTGAGGGAACTTAATGGTGCTTAAAGGTTATAATGATTGAAAGAGATAGCTGTAAGTCCACATATATCACAACTTCAGTTGTCATTTTATATCTCATGTGTAAACAGAACAGATTTTTCTTTTAGAGATTTGGGGAATGCAATATGTTTTGGAAGAAGAGTAGAGTACCCGATATAAGTAACTCCAAACCAGTTGAGATGTACTCCTCTAGCTGAAGATCAATGATTACAGAAGATTGATGATGCAGCCTCCTTTGTGCCAGAAAAATACCAGCCTATTATTATCACCACAACAGATGTAATGCCATCCACACATCATTAAATGATTTTGCAAAATACTAGAAGTACATTAAGTTTTCACAGCTTCGGGGGGGCGGAGCTAAGATGGTGGAGAGTAAGCAGTAACCTGAACAAGCTCCCAAAGAATTTCGTCCTTGGGAACTAAAAAGTCAATTTGAGCGGATTTAAAAGTGACGGAGCCCATTGTGAGACGGAGAGTGACAGATTC